>JAJGRW010001060.1:626971-648408 GCA_025461045.1 Carex parvula | reverse complement strand
GCTGGTGAACGATAGCATCACCTACCTAGGAAGTGACATTTCTAAAGGCCTCGATGATTTGGAAACGACTGTCTTGCCGCAGATCCAGCTCACCATAGAAGCAGCACAACGCAGCACCCCCAACAAGAAGGCCCGGCTCGCCAAGTGGCTCATCCGTCTGAAGAATGCTTACTTTGTCGCCGAGGCTATCCTCCACGAGCTTGAGTACAAGCGGCTCAAACGCAAGGCCAAAGGAGAGGACAAAAAGCTGCTGGTATGTTTATCCTCTAAACCAATTATCAAACCTCTAGCGAAGTTTTCCAACGGGACAGTAAAAAAGGCTTCTTCTCTGTTGTCTCCTCAAAAGAGAAAGTTATTGCGAAGGTTGAAGAAGCTCAAAGAAATTGCAGCAGAAGCCAAAGCTTTCCGTGATTTACTCGGCATAGAGGAGAATGGAAGCAAAGATGGTGTAATGGCTGGTAACAGTCGTTCTGTCACCTCCTCGCTCCTTGCTCACAAAGTTTTTGGTCGTGATGGAGATCGTGACGAGATAATTAACTTTCTATTGGATGACAGAGATCGTGATGGAGATCGTTACTCGGTTGTTGCGATAACCGGAATGGGAGGTGCTGGCAAGACTACACTTGCACAATACATTTACAACGATCCAAGGGTAATGAAACACTTTCCTAGCAGATTGTGGCTGTGCATATCCCCAAACTTAGATATCATCGAGCGCACAAAGGAGATGATTGAGTGTGTCTCGAAAGAGAAATGCCCTGATATACAGAATTTAAGTGTTCTACAAAACAAGCTCCTAGAAACATTACCTGAATCTGACAATATCATGGTCGTACTGGATGATGTTTGGTATGATAGAGAAGCAGGAGAAAACCAATGGGATGACCTTTTAAAACCATTTGCTTTCCGAGGAGCAAAATGTAAAATTGTGGTAACTAGTCGATCATCATGGCTGTTTCCTAATGCTTTACACCCTGGAAAACTTACTGAGTTGAGTGATCTGGCACTTGACGACTTCATATCACTTTTGAGATATCATGCAATTGATGGTTTGCAAATCAATAATCCACAATTAAAGAATGATTTGAGTGATATTGTGGACCAGATTGCCACAAAAATAAGTAAATCACCTTTGGCAGCTATGGTTGTCGGTAACCAGCTGCGTCAACGGCCTACTATCCGGTTTTGGCAATCTACTCTAGAAAATGTCACCTTTAGTGACACCATGGAGATTTTGCTATGGAGCTTCAACCGCTTCGATGTGCAATTACAACGGTGCTTCTTATTTTGTAGTATTTTTCCCAAAGGTGTAAAAATTGACTCAGATTCATTGGTATCTTACTGGATAGCACTTGATTTTATCCAGCCCTCAAATGATAATAGAAATGTTGAAGATATAGGTTTGGAATACTTTGAAATAATGATAGCAAACTCTATTTTTCACCCGACGGATAAAACTCATAAATCGTATACCATGCACGATCTCTTTCATGATCTTGCAGAAAAGCTCTCTGCTGAAGATTGTTTTAGGGTAACAAATGCTGAGAGAAATATCCCTTCAACTGTGCAGCATGTATACCTCGAAGTTGACAACGAAAATTTGAAAGCGAATATATCGAGTATAGGTAATTTAAGTAACTTGCGTACCCTCATATTGGGAAATTCATTTATATTTATTGATGATATTAGTGAAATGATTCCCAAGATACCTACAAAGTTTAGGAACTTGAGGGTATTAGATGTATGGAGGGGGTGGCTATAAAAACCTGCCACGAGTTGTAGGAGATTTTAGGAACCTCCGCTTCCTAGGTTTTTGGAAGAGTTCATTTGAGGAGTTGCCGGATTCAGTATTGCATCTTTACCATCTTCAATTTTTACAGTTACCCTTTTCTGTAAAGACTCTTCCAACAAAGTTGAGTAACTTAATCAAACTGCGAAGCATTACAATGTATAACAATGTTGGTGATCAGGTCAATACCTTACCTCCAGTACCTTACTTGGGCAAATTAACTTCACTCCAATGTTTGAATGAATTCCATGTGAGAAAAGAGGAGGGATACGAGCTACACCAACTGGAACCTTTGAAGGAGATTGGTGGCTCTCTAAGAATTGTACATCTAGGTAATGTCAGAGATAAGAATGAAGCTGTTGAGGCGAGGCTAATTGATAAACCCAAACTTAAACAGCTGGATTTGGTATGGACTGAATCAGCTGAAATTAATTGCTTAGAAATAGAGGTTATTGAGGCCCTGCGACCCCCAGCAAACTTGGAGTTACTTACAATTGATGGGTATTCGGGCTCGACCTATCCAACCTGGTTGCAGGAAGATTCCTTTATAAAGAATATAAAAGATGTTAAGTTTTACAATTGTAATGCTTTGACAATTCTTCCCCCAAATCTTCATGAGTTCCGTCATTGCTCCGTTCTCATTATTGAAAATATAGGGGCTTTGAGAGAATTGTCCACTTTTCCAGAAAACCTTGCTAGGTTATCAATCAGTAAATGCCCGTGTATGATTTTTGTATGTAAGAATGAGCTGCAAGTGAATGAATACCAGAGCATAATGGAAAGCAAATTTTTGTATTTTGGTGTTGAAGGATTTAAAGATATACTTGATCATGAACTCAAAAGCTTTAAGCAAACATGCTCAGTAGAAAACTGTGCAGAGCATCTTCAAATTATGGAAAGCGCTGCAAGGGATAATGCACCGCAACTCTTGGTAAATCTAAATGTAAATAGAGCTTGGTGGTATTGTCATCAACAACGGATGAACTTTATTTTCAAATGCAACACTCGAGCAAAAAAATTGAAATTACCCTCCATGCTTCGCATCCTTGATCTTGGCTATTGTTGTGTATCTGATGAAGTGTTGTCAGATTGCCTGAGAGGAATGACCACTCTTGAGGAATTATACCTAGAGTGTATCATGACAATAACCACACTTCCACCAGCACAAGTCTTGGAGTCTCTGCAGAGCCTACGAGTTCTAGATATCAAACATTGTTGGTATCTAAGATCACTTGGTGGTCTGCATGCACTCCCTCATCTCGAGCGCTTTCTGGTACAAGGCTGTTGGTGTTTGGAGATGGAAAATGGTTATACACCGCTGCCATCCACTCTACAATACTTCAGCATTAGAACTTGCACAGTTCCTCAGGCTATTTTCAACAGTGATCTTCCATGCCTCCATAATGTTGAAATTAACAATTGCTTTGTCTCAAGGTCCCTATCATTTCGTCAGCTAACTTTACTTAAAACATTGGTGCTTCTCGACTGTCCTCATCTTTTCTCCATTGGGGGCTTAGAATCACGTCCTTTCATCAATACTCTTCAGCTATTTCAACTCCCAAATCTTGTTGTAGAATCTGTTGTGAAGTCTTGGCAAGGTTGCCGAGAACTGTATATTAGTAGCTCAGTGATGCTGAACAAGCTTTTATCATCCCAAGATTTTGTTCCTCCGCAATTATTGTGCATATCATATTGCCAAGAAGAAGCGATATCATTTGAGAAATCTGATCACTTTAAATCTATCAAGAAACTTGGATTTTTTAATTGCAAAACAGAGTCACTTCCAAAAACATTGAGTGACTTCTGTACCCTCGAGCAAATAGGTTTCAAAGACTGTCCAGAAATATCAGAATTGCCAGAACTGCCAGGTTCAGTCGATTACATTGTAATAAAAGGTTGCCCAATGTTAAGGAAAAGATGTCAACCAAACGGTCCAGACTGGCACAAGATTCAATGCATACAGGATGTCAAGATCGAATGATTCCAACTTTTGTCCCCATCTTGAAATAGGTAATGCCTTTCTTTTTCTCTGTTTCGTTTGTTTCTTTCTTTTTGCTCCCTTTTTCGTCATTTTTCTCTTTTATCTGTTTCTATTTTTCTCTTTTTGTTGAATATATTTGGATAAACATCATTGCATATAGAGAACTTTTTGAGCAATAATGTTAAACCTTTTGAAAAGTTTTCCAAGGACGAGCCGCTCTGCAATAGAATTAAAATTAGGTAAATACTCGTGGAGTCTTTTACTGCTAATTTATGGTGCTCGCTGAATAAACATTGCATTTTCACTAATTTCTTTAAAAGCATCTGGTGTATAATTAAATATTGGCATGATATGTTTCATGTAGGTACGAAGATGATGCAAAAAGGTTTAACAAATGTGTAGGAGATGCAGAAAAGATGAACTTGGGAGGAAAAGATCATACCAGTGAGTTTTTTGTTTATTTTATAAAATTCGGGATAGAGAAGAATATAATACCATTCTAATTAATATTGTGCAAAACGATTTTTTTTGCCTAAGAATATAATACCATTCACAATTAACTGTTCATTTGTCTGAATTGTCTCATTTTGTCAGATTTCATGTTCTCAATTTTAATTTAATTTCTCATTTTTTTTTGTTCAAAGCTGATTGACGCGACTAAGCAATGAGGATTCTTAATCTGGTTATTTCTACTTTACTGTGTGAATGGTTTGGTTTTATTTTCGTTCTGTTTCAAATAAATTTCTTTAAGTTTCCACAGAATTTTGTATGAGTTACAAACTTGATGAGAAGAATGAAACTGTGGCATTGTGCAGGGTCAATTTTCAAGATTCAATGGAGAAGCTTGAGGCAGTTCACCATCATGCTCTCTAGCTTTTAGAGGTATTTTTCTTGTATGTGCATTCTGTTGAAACGAAACTAACACGGTCCGTGTCACTGTATACCGACCGTGTGGCGCACCACCAGACTAAATAAGGAAGGCGGCAGCTGGCTCTTGTATTGAATTCTTTCCTGATTTCTAAGTTATTTTGTTTTCTCATTTAGAAGATTGTGATTGTATCAGATATAGAAGAAAAAAGAAAAAAGGATAGTAAGTAATTAGGTAGCCTTTCTCTATATATTCTCTTCTTCCTTCCTCTGTACTAATTCATTCAAAAAGAAGAAATAAAAAGGTGTGTGTGAGTGTGGAGGACGTAGGCACCAAGTTGGTGCCGAACCTCGTTAAATACTGTGTTCTGCCCTGTTTGTGTGTATGATTGTTTGTGCACGGACCAAATCCAGTGATACACGGTCCGTATAAGAATTCTGCGGTTCACATTTTCACACATTATGTATCCTAAGAGAAGCAATTATCAGAACTTTTGGGTACATATATACAGAAGTTATAATTGGTGTTTTACACTGCAATGGGAATTTTATTTCAGCAAAAGACCTATGAATTGGCTGCTAAAGCATCTAGTGCAAAAGATACTTCAAGGGAGTAATTTTTAGCATCCGCAAACATTGTACCTGAAGGGTGATAATATTAACACTACTTATTTTATTAATAAAACATTATCTAAATATTTTAGTATATAGACAATTTTGCCCTTCTTTAATTAATTTCTTTAGAAACTTCTTTTCAGCTGACCGTTATGGCTGTTAGGCCTTTCTTCAGCTAGAGCCTGCATGTCAGTGCAACCCTCTTCTTTCCCTTCCCCTTGGCCCCCGCTTGTCATACTGACTTGCTCTCTTCTTTGCTTGCCTATTGGCCAAAGAGAGGCCCATATTCTCCTTTTTATCTTCCTAACCTCTGTGTTTACTTATTCAAACTTCTCCTCAACAGTTTTCTGAAATTGCTTTCCGCGCGCTATTGCTGACATGCGATCAGCAGCATTGTAGGTCTTGAAGTGCTATGGCCATGAAGAAGTGTGGGGATAGTGGCATTGACGGCCAACTGAGAGACTTGAACCACACCCGAATGACTTTTGTAACAGCGATGACGATTCTGAGGATAGCTTTGCAGTTTTGGTGCCATGTTATAGAACCGGGCATGCCAACCCGTTACTGGAGAGGACCAATGCGGGTTTCGGGTTCAGTGTGACAATCCCGGCCCGAGAAGGACTGTCAGGTTAGTACTATTTGAGCTTGCATTCATTTCTTTGTTTGAGATGTTTGTAAATAATCAATGAATACTGTTCTTGTACTAACAGGTAGTGACCAGACCACATTGGTACCAGTTACATGCTTACATACTACTGGTACCAGTACCAGTACCAGTATCAGTGCATTACCTGACCGACCTTATACCAGTGGTCACCCTGAATGAACTAAACTTTTGTCTGGACATTTTCAAAATATATAGCCATATAGGAAAAAAGAAAAATGTTCTGTCTGGTACTGGGACCAGTATGTATCAAAATTGTCCTTAAGAGGTGTCACTATGTACTCTTTTGAAAGAGTAACAAAATTGATTTCCTGTAACAATTTATACATTACTTGCTAAATTTAGTATAAAAGATTATTGTGTGTAATTTTAGTGGTCCTTTATTTTATTTTTTGTGCAGAGAGTAATGAAATTTTTCAACGGTGGCTGTCTTCACTTCAGAGCTACCGATGTAAATTCTGTGTGAATACTCATAAACTCTACTAAATAACAAAAATCATTAGAAAAGGAAAGATATTTGAAAGTGACCCTGAAAACTGTTGGGCCGTTGGATCCAGCCCATTTTGGCAAAAGAAAGAAACAAAAGGAAAAAGAAAAAGAATGAGAAACACAGAGAGGAGGCGAAAAAGAGAAAAACACAGAGAGAAGTAGAAGGAGAAGAGAACTAGAAGAAGAAAGAATAAGAGAAGGTGGTGAAGAAGAAGAAAACGAAGAGCAAGTTAGTATCTCCAATTTCACTACCTCGATCAATTCTCTCCTTGTCTGTAAGAAGGGAACTTCTTGTTTTCTCAAATCTAGGTTTTGCTTGGGTTTGAAACAGATATTTCTCTGTAATATGTTATCCCTTGAATTTTCTCTTTATTACTGTGTGTATACCTCAGTTTAGGGCTTAAACTTGAGAAGAACAATTGTACCCGTTTTGTCGGTATAGTGGATATTTGCCGGTGTGCCCCGTGGTTTTTAACCCTCCAACTTGAGGGGGTTTTCCACGTAGTTTGAGTCAGTCTTGGCAACTTCGCACTATGCTGCCATTTGGTGTCATTTGTGCTTATGCTTGATCTCTTATTATCTTAATTTGGCTTGTACATTTTGACCTTGAACTCTTTGGTACCAACTGGTACGGTGCTAATATTACTCATCTCTCTCATTAGTTGATTATACAGCAAGCATTTCTCTCAAGTGGTATTTAAATTCCCCACAAAAACAACAACATTTTTTGTACTTGAAATTTTTGCTCGAAGGATATTGGATTTTTGAGAGGTGCAAATATCTTATTTGAATTGTTAATATAATCAATTCAAATAATGATTAATTATATCAGAAATCTCCCTGCATGCAGCTTTAAAAGAGATAATTTTAATGAAACTTTCAATCAAAGAGGCAGTAAGAACAAAAATTTCTCGAACAAGTGGAAGGATTCATGGACTTCAATTCCAAATTTGGTATTTATCTCATTTTTTTAAAATATAAAATTAGATTCTTGAACTTAAGGGAGGCTTTTCCTTGTAAATGGGCTGTAAATTCTATTTTAAGCCCAATTAGAAAATTATGGTCCAAGATATATAACAAATGACGTCAATTCCTTGTACTGAGATATATAAAAAGCTCTTAAATAAGTTATCACAATTCACAAAAGAACTTTTGCACTTCCAAGCAGATTACTTCCACTTCCTTTCAATTAATGTGACATCAAATTAAAGGAAAAAAAAAAATGCACATGTACGTAACTCTACAGGGTTTGTAAAAGGTGTCGATTTCATATTGGAAACTTTTGCATGAATTTGGGACCAATTGTAAGCCCATTTAGAAAACCATAGTTAATTTTTGTTCTCCCACTAAAATATATATACACAGGTAGGCCCATTAACAAGAGGTTGTGCTTGGTGATTCTCCACCTTCCTTTTTTCTAATATTTTTTTCACAAGCCGAGCGACTATCATATATAAAACGAGTAACAAATGGTTAATGGAGGTCCAATTACAAAGGTTAGCAAAATCTCAAGTGGATGTCTACGTGCAAATTGGAAAGTAGCTTTTTTTAGTGTTGTATTTTAGCCTTCATATGAGTTATCCATGGATTATGCTTAGTGAGGGGTACATATAATCAATTAACTTCAGAAGCAGCTGCCATAATTTTTTTTTTTTTTTTTTGAGATAGAAAAGATGGAGGTCTAACTTTCAACTTTCATTTAATTGTCCATAAAGTATTGTTCTTTGTCACTAGATCAAAGACAGATTCTCCATAATAATAATTAACAGTACAAATATTTAGGTTCCAATGCTTATGACATCTTATTTTATATTAATTATGAGATTGTGCTAATAATTTCGCCACTTTTCAAAGTTTTTTCGTGTCTCAGACGGTGAGGATTAAATGTTAAGTCATTATAGACTTTGTAGTCACATATCAGATACCAACAAAATTGAATTGTCATATATTCAAAATAATCAATATATGGCTAATTTCTTTTTAAATTGCAGCAAACAACTTAATTATATTAGTTACGGACAACATACTATTTAAGTTTTAGTTAGTTTTGAGATAGGGCAATTGTAAGCTCATCAAATTTTAGATAATTTATCATTTGATATTTCAGCAAAACATGCATCAAATTTTATGTGCGCAATGTAAATCACATACCAAATGTCTAATTTCAATTGTAAAAATTACTATTGATAATTGTTACAATAGTCAAATTAATTCATTTTCAATGAATTTAATATATATAGAATATATGGAAGCGAAAAATAATATATTGTTAACACAGAGAGTGTTAACTTTTGCCACAGCTTTTCACACATGCAGAGTGTTAACTTTTGCTACTAGATTAAAGACCGATTCTTCATTTCTAAATTTTGGTTGTGACAATATCTGTTGAATCTTGCAGCAACTATATCTAAGTAGTGTTAAATGGAAACTAATTAGTGCCATACACGTCTATTATTCCTAATCTGCTCTGCTCTTGCCCTACGGACTAAAAAAGGTGCCGCCGCCCGCTTATTCGCTTATCTCCATCTCATCTCACCTATAATGCACTATATTATATATAACTATAACTATATATTCTGGATCATACCTTCCGATTCTTTGTGGCACTCAAATGACAGACCCGTTCAAATTAATTCTTTGTAGCACACAAATTACAGCCGTCTGGGAAACATAATTGGAGATACAAATGATGTCATCATTTTAGATTTATAGATCTTATTTTCACAGAATTAACAACAATATATATGATGCAATTATAGTTCGTTACCCACCACGGGCAGATTGAAGAAGGATCAATGGGCTCAATTGAGCTCCATTTTAAAAAAAAAAATTATATTTATGGATAATTTTTTATATAATTTAGAGTAAAATATCACGATACTGTAAAATGATCGCCATTCTATGTAAGAAAATTTTATATGATTGATCATATATGTATTTGACCTTCATAGTTCGAAAGTCTGGCTCCAACCTTAGTTACCACTTAACCATATCAGATGTATGGTTCATATCATAGTGACAAATGAATTATTTGAGTTCGGTTCGGAGGGGTCAAAAATTCGTGATTCAGGAATAATTAGGTATTTGGAAATGATTCGAAATTATCTGGATCGAAGATCTCAGTCCCACAAGGAAGCAAAAAAAAAAATGTTCGTGAATAATTCGTAAAATTCGCTAATAATTCGGTCAAAGTTCGGTCAACCAAATAATTCGTCGTTTGGTCGCCATTACCACAAAAAAGTTTGTGACTATACTTCATATTCCACATGCAAAGCTCTAACTCGCCACATAGACAGCCACAAGTTGACCACTAAAAAGTTTGGATCCTTTGTTGCACCCTCTCTTTCTTACATTGCCATCCATGTGCTTCTCTCTATAGATCTGTCCAGTATTCCACGACTAGTATAACTAACCTCATATTAATATCTATTAAATACACAAATCAGGTTTATGCAAAACAGGGAACAAACATGTCTGATTCTTTTCGATCCCTCCACAGAACATATAACCACTAGAGACCTTCTCTCTCACCATTTCATTAGTAAAAACGAGATGGAGAAACAACAAAATCAAGAGCAAAACATAGAAATTGATATGATTTCTATACAGAGATCAGCAAAACAACTGAACTTCGGTTCATACGTGGAGAAGGAGAAGGCGGCAAAAGAGATAAAGAGGCTTGCAATGGCTGATGAAGGAGGATGTGTCAAGAGAATAATGGCCGAGTTGGGAATTGTGCAATCGCTCGTAAGTATGTTAACCGACGGCCAAGATCATGGGGATGGCTTATCTGGAAGGATCACAGCCATCGATGCCTTGATCGAGCTCGCTAAAGGAACCTTTAGGTGAGTAACTACTACTAACTATGAAAAATCATTTTAATATTTTTCTTTTTTCTTTTCTTATTTGAAGCAAACTTTTTTTCTCAGTACATATTCATATATTTGCATATGTTATTGAGGTAAATATATGGAGCTCTAATTAGGATTGAAAATGTTTATAATTTGTCCATGGTATGCTCAGACACATACAATGTAGAATTTCTTTTCTTGAAAAGTGGCAATGTAGAAATTCAAAAAAGAGAGAGCTCTTATAGTGGTTTTTTACTTTATGACAGTAAATGTTTTTGTGAAATCCTTTGAGAGTATTTCAATATTCAATAATGATTTCTGTTCTTGTGAGATATGTAATTTTGTAATTATAGACTTATTATTTAGTTGCTTTATTTTTTGCTGAATTAAACCTCCTTTCCTGTAAAAGATCTCTTTTTCCTTCAATCTGCTGCCTCACCAATTAATCAGTAATTAATGCAACTTGCATTGCAATATTATATTACATAAACTGTTTTAGGATTTAAATATTGGTAACAACTTAGAAAAGTAAATATAATTTTTCAGGAATATTTAATTTTAGAATCATATTTAGCATATTGACTAAAGTATTGTCCTCAGCGTAAGACGTTGCAAATTTAAAACTTGGTTATAATTAAAAAGATAAAATAGATAATATAACAATTAAATCCGGTATATTGGGTAAAAATGAAGTCCAAATTTGTTATTAAAAACCATATAGCACATATCAAATTAACAAGTTTTATAATCTGCATAAAATATCCAAACAAAAGATTATTATTTACATTAGGCATGCTTTAGCTTACAAATATTATTTTATTTTTTGTTTAAATAATTCATTCTACAAATGTCTATTAACACAAGTACACAACCACTCAGGAAATAACAAGAGGAGGGAAATATCTGGCTCATATAATAATTGAATATAAGTTGAGTAACAATTTGACTTTGCCTTGATTAATTTGTCTCAGATTAGATTTCAAGATTCCGGGTCTTTTTGTCTTTGAATTTGGTACAATTAGGCCTATTCTTTTTTTCTCAGTGCTCTGACATTTAGGTTGGAAAATTTGACAAGCGAAACACTATTGATAATTGACCCAGAGAATAATGTGACAAAAATATTGACCAGGGATTTAGTTAGATACTTCCCTTTTTCTATTCGTTTGGTACAGTTAGGCCAATCCTTTTCTCTGTTTTATAGGAGTCGCTTTAGTGGGAACCACATATGGATTGAACTTAAACTTAAAAAGAAATTAAATGAACTCATTATGTAGTATTCTAGAGGAAATGAACTCATCAAAACTTATTGTTATTTGATATTTTACAGAGGAGAGTTTTAATTACACCATTTTATAGTGACACATCTTGACACTGTATATATATTTATAAGTTATTTTTGTGATTTTAAAATCTAAACAGTTGATCGAACCGTTCAACATGATCTGTATATTAAAAGGAGACCAAATATTATATTTTTTGGACATTTGTTACTATCTATTTAGAATTTTTAAACTCGTTATTTTTCAATGGTTCAGAATTGTCTGAAAATAACAACTTTGTACACATCTTAATAAATACTAAAAAAATTCTAAAAAATATAAAATTTGGTTTTCAAGCACATTTTAATATGGAGATCATGTTAAACTGTTCGGATCTACTGTTTGGACTTTAAAATGGTAAAAATAACTTTATCATATGGTATCAAGATATGTCACCATAAACTAGTGTAATTGACTCCCTCCTCTATTTTATATAATAAACAATAATTTTGATAGAATGAACAACTTTATTTTTTTCAACTGCTAAAGTCATGCTTTTGGTATCTGTCCAAAATATTGTTATTAGCAGTAGAAGGTAACATTATTTGGTGAATGGTGCCCATAAAATGTAAAAGTCAAATGTCAATAATTGGAACTAATGATAGTACAAAAGTTGCAGAAAGAATTTAAAGCATATTACACAGATAAGCAAAAGGAAAAAGAGATGGGCCTCAACATTTTCAAAGCACTTGACTTTGCAATGTACCTAAACAAAATTTTATCTGTGAAGTCATCATTGTGGAACCCCTCCAACATTTATTAAAATTTCAATAATTTCAACCCCCTTATTATGTTGTTATTTTTGCCAGGATATAGTTTATGTCGATGGCCTATTAGAAATCATGAAATCAAAATTTTAACCAGCACATGCAATTATATATGCAAATTTTAATTTAAACTTAATCTCATTAAAAACTTTAATATTTTTCAATGTAGTGATAGCCATTTTTTTGTTTAGAATTCTTAACTAAATAGCAGTATATATTGTTCTACAAAATCAATATCTCTATTGTTTATATTTAGTGTCTATCCATTTTCCTTTTAAAGATATAATATCTAAGTTCTAATACTTGAGTAGGCCGATTTTAACTATAAGTTATTTTGAGTAAAATAAATTATTGTTAATTATAAGTTTCTGTAATCAATTTCAGGACTAAAGTGCTGATGGTAAAAGCAGGCCTCCTGTCAAAATTGCAACTACTCATAAACAACAAGGAATTCTCAAGGAGACAAGAACTCCCTCTCCTCCTCTTATCAATCTCTTCATTAGCCAAAACAAATTTCCATTTCACCCCTCGGCATATTCTCCCGTTTCTAATAAGTACCCTCAACTCAAAAGAAACCCCTTTATGTACCCGGCTGACATGCCTCGAAACTTTGTACAACTTCTCAATACGACTAGAAAATATCAAGTCGATGGTTTCTAATGGTGCAATTGATGCATTCTTAATTCTCACATTAGAGAAAGCAACCTCCGAAGAAGCATTATCTGTACTTAGTAACTTGATATTATCTGCGGAGGGCAAAAGAGGAATAGAAAATCATCCAATGGTGCCAAAAACCTTAATAGAGATCATGTCCCAAGAAGAAAACCCTAGATGCCAAGAGCTTGCTTCTTACTTGGTCATGGTTCTTGCACACGGTAACAAAGAACAAAGACGAAAGATGCACGAGTGTGGCATAGTTCAAGTGTTACTACAACTAGTCTTGCTAGGGAGTCCTCTTGCACAAAAGAGAGCGCTCAAAATTCTCGAATGGTACAAAAATGAGGGCCCGGAGAAGGGATGCGTCCATTCCGGTCCTCGAATGGAGAGTACTGTTTCAATTTCGGAGCTTAATTCAGCCGGCAACGGAAACACAAAAGATAACGGCAAGGCTGTTAAACGAATGGTGAAGCAAAGCCTAGATAGAAACATGGCTTCTTTAATCCGAAGGGCTACCGGTTCAAGGGAATTCTCTGGTATTAGTGAGAAGGTCTTGGTTTTTAGTTCAAGTTCTAAGAGTTTACCTTACTGATGAATTTGTACCATTTGAATTGGACATGTAATTTTGTTTGTGCCGGTTTAGATGTAGATTACCTGATTTGAAATCCATAATATCTCATTTGGTGAATATTGACTAGACTATATATATTGAAATACAACAAACATAGGCAAGAGAACAGAACTTATTCCTGTCCTTTGATGCATTTTATCCGTTGAACAAAATGTATCTTTTAAAAAATGTTAGTTGAAATGTACAAATAGACGATTGGGCTCTCAAAAGGCAACTTTTCAAATTACGGCCCATGATTTAATAGGCTCGGCCCAATATAGCTGTCTTGTTATGTTCCAAAAAAAAGTATAGGAAGTAACAGTTCCGTTTGGGGTCTCATTATTGTATTGGGCAAAATGAATAGATACTGATCAAATATGCCAGTCACTGGTAAAACCCGCAAGCATCTTGAGATAATATACATTTGTGAGGTGAAAGAATTAAGTCAAATTCAAATTAAAACTTATTTTTATTAAGGTTTTACAGTGGAACTTAATAATGCATTTTCATAAGTTGAAACTTGACAAAGATAATATGACATTATTTTAAGGGTGGATCTTTAAAGGTACTTGGAACGGCTGCAGCCCTCCCAAAATTTTATTAAGTACTTAGAAGGATCAAATACTTCTATAATCTAGTGTATGTAAAAATTTACCGATTGGGACTTTCAAACTTTGTAATCTCTGACATTTTTATTTATGGGTTGATACTTAAAAAGAAACTTTTTACTAATGCATGTAACTGTCCTCCATGAAGACTTTTGTCAAGCTCCATGTCAGTTGAAATAATTGATTTTGGTTTAGAAATTTTAAATTTTAGATTGAGAATATTGCAGCCATAGAGCACGTACAGATGCAGATTAGGGTCTGGATTGAAAACAATTGAAAAGAGAGGCTAACCAACAAATCAGAAGGTGGTCACCATTTTTAGATCTTACCTAATTCGATGCTGTTGGTTTCAAGAGGAAAGAATCCTTTAATGCGTCAATGTACTGGTATTGTAAGCATTGATGAGGGCATTAGCAGAGCTGCAACACAATTTCTCCTAAAAGAAATTGAGACTGAATTGCAACAAGCAATTGATTCTCATTGATCATGGAGCCCGGCTCTGACTCTGGTTCTCTTCGCCTTGTTTTGTTTCCATGGTTGGCCTTCGGCCATATGCACCCGTTTCTTGAGCTATCCAAGTCACTGGCTGCGCGGGGCCACTGCATTACCTTCATCTCCACTCCAGGAAACATCAAACGCCTCCCACGCATCACGTCTCACTTATCATCACTCATAACCTTTGTGCCTCTAACGCTTCCCCACATCAAACCCTTGCCAGAGACTGCTGAATCCACCAATGACATCCCGCAAGATCAGGTGTCATTTCTTGAAAAGGCATTCGACGGTCTAGCCACTCCTTTCTCGGCTTTCCTCGAATCGGTTTGCTCCAATCAAAGAACAAAACCCGATTGGGTCATCATGGATGTGCACCACCACTGGCTTCCAAAGATTACCAAAGTCTTTTGTGTTCCCTGTGCTCTTTTCTATGTCAGCCTAGCTTCTTCGCGGGTCTTCTTGGGATCCCCTTTAGAAAACGCCGGCGAGGAGTCAAGGACTGCCATTGAACATTTCACAGTGCCACCAAGTTGGATCCCGTTTCCTTCCAACCTTGCATTTCGCCCCCACGAGGCTCGGTGGATTGTGATGGGCAGCAAGGAAAACAAATCAGGCATTAGTAATGTTCAGCGTGTGCGTTCCACCATCATGGGAAGCAAGTTTGTGTGTGTGAGGACATGTTTCGAGCTCGAGTCCAAGTGGTTATCTCTCCTTGCTGAGCTTTACAAGAAAGACGTGGTGCCGGTCGGTCTTTTACCGCCTCCTTCTGAAGATATTAGTTCGGCTGGAGAGAGCAGAGGCGCCGAGCCTGAATTTGACATCATGGATTGGTTGAACAAACATCCCCGCAAATCTGTTCTTTATATTGCTTTAGGAAGCGAGGCTGATGTGAGCACCGAGCAACTCCACGAACTAGCTTTTGGCCTGGAGAAATCTGCAGTACCTTTCCTTTGGGCACTCAAGAAGCCGGCTGGCATGAGTGGTGCCCCTACCGACATGTTACCGGCCGGTTTTCAGGAGTGCATAAGGGGATCCGGTCATGTCACGGTGGGTTGGGTCCCGCAAATGAGGATCTTAGCTCATGCATCGGTAGGCGGTTTCTTGACGCATTGTGGCCCGAGTTCGGTGATTGAAAGCTTGCAGTTCGGCCATCCTTTGATCATGCTGCCATTGATCATTGATCAAGGATTGATTGCGCGAGTGTTAGAGGAAAGAGGGGTTGGGGTTGAATTGCCGAGAGATACCGAAACCGGGAATTTTGATCGAGAAGGGGTGGCGAGAGTCATTCGTCACGTCATGGTCGAAGAAGAGGGGAAGTTGATTCGACACAATGCAGAGCAGATTCAACCCATATTCACAGACAAAATTTCTCATGAAAAGCACCTAGATGGTTTCATCAAGCGCCTTCAAAACTATACTGTGTAATGCAACTGTTATTTTTCGGTTAAGATAATTATTGGGTTAATTTTTACTATGTTTTTTTCTTCCTTCAAATTTTTGTATCCATATATTGCTGCTTATACTTGTAATGTGCTCTATGTGCTCTATGTGCTCTTTTTTTTGCACTTGTGGATAATTCGCTTTGTAATAGAGCACACATAAAATTGAATAAGACAATTATATGAAAAATGGGTTAAGTCCTTGAATTTTTGAATCCCGAGTACCTAACCGCATTATTAGAGAAGAAGTGAGAACAAAGAGGAGAGATTTTCCTTTGTAGTCAAACAAAAATGATTTTGGTTTCTATCACTTATTACACATGAATTAGATAACACAACACAACACACCCAATACTAGATATCAACAAAAAAAAAAAAGGAAAAAGAAAAAGACATGAAGAAAGGTAATGAAAAAACAACCTTCCATCAGTACCATCCAAATTTGAATGCAATCATAGAGGACGGTAGCACGTCTTGCTTATATAACTCCATGCACAGAGCATGCATCTTTCTCTAGCTATTCCAGCAGTTGCTCATTTCTTCTTTTCTAAATTCATCACAACTGGTACAAATTCTATTGGGCTCCCCTTGACTAATGAGGAACCACACATGTCAAGAAGCGCACAATATTCAATTCTCAATCTAAATGTTTAATTAAAGAACCTGCCAGTAGTTAATACTTTGCAAATAGACACAATTCAGTTGTAACCAGGATACTTCAACTACACCAAAAGAGGAACCAAAGCAACACAGAAATAAAAGCATGACATTTTTCTTATCAACCCAACCATAAAAGGAATACTACAGTAAACTCATTAGCACTTTACTTTCTTAACACAGAAAACTAATCCTAAATGATTGCAAAACTAAAACTAAAAGGTTCTATTGTACAAAGGACAGATGAACAAACACATTTAACACAGGGAGAACTCATCAGTGCTCCCCTTGTGCTTCAATTACTTGTTCGATTTCATCTAATTCGGGAGGGGGCGGCTCCATTTCAGCAGCGAGGTTTTCAATTGTATCCACTTGAACCTCATCTTCAGCGGATTCCGGCATATCAGCGGTGATTGTGTGTTCAACTCCGGGATGCAACTCGCTATATGCATTTCCAGTGTCAGTCATGTCAGTTGTCAAAAGGAAACAAAATTTTGAATAATATTATGTTATATGAGGAGGGCTCAAATGTTCCATTAGTTTCGTGCCCCAATCATACCCCACATCCATATCTCTATTTTTAAAGTCCAAATAGGCGATCCAAACCGTCCAACATGATCTTCATATTAAAATGTGCTTGGAGACCAAATTTTATATTTTCAGAAATTTTTTTACTATTTTTTTAGATAGGTACAAAATCACTGTTTTTCCGAAAAATTTAGACCATCCAAAAACGGTGGTTTTGTACCTATCTAAAACAATTGTAAAAAGTTTCCAAAAAATATAAAATTTGGTCTCCAATCACATTTTAATATGGATATCACGTTGAACGGTTTGGATCGTCTGTTTGAATTTTGAAATCATAGATAAGGACGTGGGGTATGATTGGGGCAAAGCAATGGGGCATTTAAGCCCTCCTCATGTTATATATAGATCGATAGATGGAGAGGATGTTGGGTTGAATTAGAATATGAATTTGAGTGACATTTATTGGATTGAATTCAATAGAGTGAGTATATAAATAAATGGAGTGAATTAGCTGGCTATACCTTGTAGAAGGAGCAGTGTCAGGGTCAGGATCAGGGTCAGTATCAGTATCAGGAGGAGCAGGAACAGGACCCGGAATCTGCTCCTTGGAGGAGGAGGAGGTTTGTAGGCGGCGACGCTTCCTTTTGATCACAGTGCTAGTGGTATTAGGGTTTGGAGGATGCATAGGTATTGGCATTTGGTAAGGCGGCGTGTGCATAGGAGGCATTTGCATGTAAGGGGGGAAGCAGTAGGGGGGAGGCTGTTGAGAGGGATCAGTAGGAGCAGCAGCAGCACCAGCACCAGCACCAGGAGAGGCACCAAAAGGGGGCACAGCGACAATCCAGCTGTTGCGGTGGAGAGCAGGGCCGCAAGAGGAGCAGAGGAAGGACCACTCCACACGACAGAACGGCATCCCCGGCGCCGCCTCGCACGACTCGCACGCCCTCCGCGCCCCCACAGATCCCACTGTCGGTGTCGCTGTTGCTGTCGATGGCGTAGAGGCCGACGAGGGGTCCGGCGTACCCCTACCCCTACTCCTACCTCTGCCACGACCACCGCCTATTCTATCCTTCATCCTCCTCCGGTTCAGTTTCCGATGAGAAGTTGAGCCCGTCTGGCCGTCTCCACCTTTTCTCTTTTCTCCGAGGCTGACCTGATCGAATTAGTATCTAATACCAAAGGTAACAGAATATTTGTGTTTAGAGCCGGACCGTCCGATCAAAAACCGCACGAATATTGAAGGTTCCGTGCATTTCATCTAGGGTCGGATTGGTCCGGATTCTGATCGGACGGTTATTTTGTAAACAGAAATATTCTGTTACCTCAGAGAGTTGGAGATATGGATTCGATCGAAGATCTCTCTACTAGAGACTCCGATTTCTCTGATCTGGGCTAAATTTAGTGGGCCAGGCTGCGATGGGCTGACTGGAGCTGAGCAGTTGGTTTGTGTTGCATTTCCCATATAATATAAATATGCTCATATTTAATTTTCTTAATTTTAAAATATAATACGTCTTTATATATATTATGGTATTATTTTTTGTTAAAATTTGATATTGAATTGAAAAAGAAAAAAAGATAATTTCATTCATTGATTGATTTATCATTACATTGCTCCAAGAATTTATATAGGCTAATTAACCGTTATGATACTTAATTATTCGTCTGACTCTATATAACTCGAGTTGGTAATGAACGAATTATTAGCTTAATTTTAGCAAGCAGTCACGAGTTACAAACTATTTGTGTACAACAAAAAATAAAAGATGGTTGAATTTATGTGCGCTTCAGGACTAAAGCAAGCTCCCCTTCAGCCTGATTTTGCTTGGTGAGCTGAGCTTCCTTGGAAAGAAGAAACCAGAAAATTTAAATAAACAGTTATGTTTTCAGTATAATTTACCACAAAATCTTTTGAATTATGTTAATTATTGAAAGTAAAATTCATCTTGTGTAATTTCTTTGCAAGTGAAATCCAGCTCAGTTCCTACTTGATAAAAGAAATAAAAAGAAGAAATGATCTATTGAAGTACCAAACCGAAACTGTAAAATGCTACTTTGATTTTTGCAATTGTGCTCTTTCTAAAAGATAAAGATCTGGTAGAAGTGGGTAGATCTAAACAAGTGATACGGATTCTTTTTCCTATTGAAAAAGACAGCGAAAGTGTTGGTTAAGATCCAGAAAAAGATAACCACCTTTTAATAATTAGTTTGTTCACACATCTTTTTCAATTGCCCCCAATTCAACCTAATTAATCTCCATGCATGCATGCTAGCTCTATGGTTGCAATTTTTTCATTGCAAAATTTGTACCTTAAAAAGGTTTGCATCCTCCCTAATACCTTTTAAGATGTACCCATGATTTCAACTTTTTAAATATCATACTGTCATTGTAAAAAAAATTATCATATCATCTTCACCATTTTTACTTGTCAGTTTATGTCACATGTAGTTTTGTTTGTCAAATTTCAAGGAAGAAAAAGGGTAAATTACTTGACAATTTGTTTCAAAAGGTTTCTTCCAATTGCTTTTTGTTCTTTTAATAGATTGAAATGCATAATTTAAAATTTCAGTTAAAAATTGAATGATTCTTCTATTCCATCAAGTACAGGGATTCTGGCGAAATGCATCGCTCAAAAGCAGCCTGCTGTTTTTGACAAAGGTTGAAGTTTATGTTTGTATTCATTTTTTTGACAAAAATCTTGTGCTTATTTTAGTACTTTCCTATTTGCATGTATATATACCAAAAGTATCATAACAAAGATTCATTATTTGGGTAAGTAAAAATTTATTATTTGAATTTCTTGTTTCTGTCTCTTCTATCAAATAAAAGTTGTCTCATTACTGATCAGTTGCCATAAAGTATGTTGTTGCTATATATCCATAGAGAATCTAAATTTCTTAAAATTATTCATGCTCCTGATACTGGTACATTGGGCCCTTCTCTTATAATTTATTTGTATACCAGTGGATGGTACAGTTGCAATGTGGATTATTAGTGACAAGTCCTCTCACATGATAAAGACTAAACACAACCAATCAATTAAACCTGGCTGTTGCTAGTTGTTTCCAATTCTCCACAGTGTCAGTGGAGATATCATCTATTCACTGCACAGGAAGGAGCATCTCTTGTCTGATTTCAGTTTTTTCCTTTTCTGTGTTAGTATACTGGTATTGCACCTATGGTGAAGTCACTCACTAAACTGAGACCGACATTGGTAAATCACTTTTTATATGTTTCTAGGCTATGATGAGGGCATTGGCCAAAGTATATTAATTATATTTGAGATTAACAAAGTGCCCATACCCTTAATTAATTATGTCATGATTTAACTAATTATTACATTCGTTTAGTAGATGATCGATCATTTTCAGTAAAATTAAAAGGATGTCCTTATCAATTTTGGATCTCATTATTGTTACTCTCATCATGGCATTCTATCTATGTTATTTGAATATTACTGTTTGTTACATTACTGACATCCCCACTGAGCATGAATATATTTGTATTATTATTTTTTTTTTTTTTTTTTGAGTAAAGGTTAGAGGTTAAGCCATCTAACTATTAAATATCCTACAAATAATTGCCCATTCTGAGTTTCGAACCTAAAATATATTTGTATTAGTTAACACCTTAAACTATCTATATCCAAAATTTGTGTTCAATCATACCCCGCTCTTTATACATATACATATATAGTAGATCTAGGGTGTTCTTAAGCTCACCAAGCCTCTTTGTGAACTTAACTCAAAAATCCTATTAAATTGACTTCAAACAACACATCCAAACTATTGAAACCGTTTTACTTCATGAGTAATGCATTTACATGTTAAATTTATAATTTTTCAAACTAGTTTAGTATAAAGTCAAAATAGTAAAAAAAATGATGAAAAATGAACTCATTAAGAGTTAACTTATAATCATCTTCAATTGACCGCTAACTTCATAATAAATTAGTTCAAAAATTTTAAATTTTGACGTGTAAGCACATCACTCATGAATTAAATCGATTTGAACAGTTTGAATGCGTCGTTGAAATCAATCTGATAGGTTTTTGAGTTAAGCTCACAAAGAGGCTTTGTGAGCTTAAGAATACCTTAGTT
>JAJGRW010001060.1:585155-619975 GCA_025461045.1 Carex parvula | reverse complement strand
CACCCCTTAGATAGGTCAAAAGCCCAACCGCTCACATCTTAAAATAATATATAAAAATTGTTTTCTTATATTTTTTGGTTTCTAGGGATGCGTGCAACGAGATATCTCAAAAGTTTGAAACGGATTAAAAAAAAAAAGGTCCGCAGAATGGTTCTGCGGACCCATTTAAGGGTCCGCAACGGTATTCTGCGGTCCCACTGAAATGGGTCCGCAGAATGCCGGTGCGGCCGTGTTAGATTTCGAATTTCCACCAAACGATGGTTATTTGGTTAATTTTTTTTTTAAATGGTATAAATAAAAATTTCGGGTTAGATCATTGTTTTTTATCTAGTACCTAATTAGCTATTTAAATCCGATTCGCTACTTGTTTGTCTTTTTCTGACGAAAATTCCGGATCCGCCTCTGCAAGTGATCCTTCTCCAGTAATTACTTATTTTACTATTCTCAAGAGTAAATTATTGTAATCAAATAGAAAAAATATTTAGTATACTAGAGCATGGATATTCTGATAATTTACTTGCGTTGCTTTTATTTGCCCCATCAACTAACCACTTCTCTCTTTCATTTAATGCAAAAAAAATAAAAAATATATGCACATTATTAAAATGGAGATATTTAGACGACACAAGTCACTATTAATGATGATTATATGATTTAAGGTGGGGTCCAATTGATTAAAAATACTGAATAGATGAATGCAATGTAATATATATATATATAATGGTACTATGCATAGCACGGCTTGGTCCGTACGTCGTATTAATATTTTCGTTTTCAAAATACCGACGGTTGATCTGAACCATTCAACATTATTTTTATATGAGATAATACTTGTTGGCTAAATTTTTTATTTTTTAGAATTTTTTTACTATTTTTTTAAATAAGTAGAAAATCACTGTTTTTGGATGGTCCAGAATTTTCAAATCAAGTGATTTCTACCTATCTTAAAATCACTTTTTTTTGTAGATAGATAGATAATCACTGTTTTTATAAGTACATATTCATGTGGAGATCATGTTGAATGATTCGAATCGACTATTAGAAATTTCAAAATTAAAATATAACTCTGTAGTACGGACTAATCCGTACTATCATGATACCATAGACTCACTCATATATAATCTCCTAACAACCGATTTATTTACATATATTAAATATTATATTAATTTAGCTCAACCAAATTTATGCTCAAATACTAGGCAAGTAGGTAGCATTTGGAGGATATTTGTCACTTTTGATGATGATATGATTTGTTATGGGGCCCAATTTATTACAAAAAAGTGAGTACCCCCGAACAACACGTGGCAAAAGGTCATGGAATATTAGTTTACATAAAATTTACCTTTTGATTTACAGAAATAAATGTGTGTGCAAGTACATGATAGGCTTTAAATGATGTTTGAGTTTCGGTGCTTTAATTTGAGATTGTAAATGAAGTTCAAATGGATTAATAACATCATACTCTTAATGCATTTTTTAAAATTACTAGCATAATATTCGATGTAACCGAAATTAATTAACAACATCATTAGACATACACAAACACAATAAAAATGTATTTTAGAAAATTATTATACATGATATTTGACTTGTCTGCTTGATTTAGCACGGATAAGTTGGTGAACATGTAAATGACAACAGTGAGAGATTATGTGTGAGTTTTGAGAATTTAATTAATACTTAATACAAGTATCGTGCCCGTGATTGTAACGGAAACATATTATTATAAGAAAATAACATGTTTTCATATTAAAAAAAATTGGATCAATGGAAAGAATAATTATTTACAATATCCATGAGTGATATTCAAATAGATTGGAACAAAGACATATTATAAGAGAGCAAATATATTCAAATTAGAAATTAAGTTGGCGGACTTTTAATTCATAAGTAAGTTGATTTTGTGCAGTATTTTCTATTTCAATAAAATACTACAATTTGTTATTTTACTATTTTTTTTCAATATATTATAGTCTTGTTGCATGAAAATTTGTATATTTGTTGTTATTAATGTGGATCTGTAATCTTTATTGCTATTACGTGTGATATGTATCCTTATTGCTATAAATTACTATAAATGTGATTTTGTAATCTTTATTGCTATTATGTATGGATATGTAGTCTTAAATGAATACAACGAAATCAAGAATTGCAGCGATTATTGTGGATATGTATTCTTAAATAATATTTTTAAAATGGAAATAAATTGAGTATCTGATAATCAAAGGGGTTGGAATTTTTTTTTTTAAATAGAGAAATCATGACGTCTACATGTGGCGAGTACGCATCTCCATTCTTATATTATGCACGTAGTTGTCCTGATCCGCCAATGGCTGAGATTGAAAGATGAATTTTCGAATTGAATATCAACTCTCCAATCACATAATATGTCTTATTTTGATTAAATACATCTATTTTATGTATAGAAGTCTAAATTTAGTTAAAAACATACTCGCCATACAAACTGCTACATGATTTGTCACAATTTGAATGAATTCCTAGCGATTCGTTTCCTTATTTTCTCCTTATAGCTATCTCCAATTCCTGCAATTAAATTATTTTCTTATTTCTCCGTTTCTTCCGTTTCATTTCTCCTCTTCCTCTATATTTTCGACAATGAAAATGGAAACAATCATATCTTTCAAATTTTTGTTTAGGCCTATTGTATCTTTGTGAATAGATGAAGAGTAGATCTTGTGCTGATGGAAACAATCATATCTTTCTGATCTAGAGAGAAAATGAAGAATATCTAGAACTTTCGTGTAGAGAAATTTCCATTGTTAAAATAATTTCCATCATGAATATATATGTAGAGAAAATTCTTATTTGAATCATTTAATCATATCTTTCCCAATTTTGTTTCTTTACAAATCATTTCTCCTCTAAATCGTTTAATAACTTGTCTTGCTTGTGGAGAAAATTATATATTAAATCACAATGATACTTCAAGAATTTTTTTCATGTTATATTTGATCTATTTTTTTTCATTTGTTGTTGTTTCTTTTATTGTTATTTATTATTTGGATCTCTTTTTTTCATTTAAATATATTTTTTCTTAATTTTGTGTGAATGTC
The DNA here is from genome assembly GCA_025461045.1 of Carex parvula. Lineage (NCBI taxonomy): Eukaryota > Viridiplantae > Streptophyta > Magnoliopsida > Poales > Cyperaceae > Carex > Carex parvula. The sequence continues at coordinate 616,901 of JAJGRW010001060.1, read as the reverse complement.
AAACAAAAAGGTCTCTTCATATTCTATTCAATCTTATAATATGTTCTTGTTCCTTTGCACGGGCACGATACTAGTTTAAATAAATTTAGACTTCTAAACGTAGAAAAACATAAAAAAGATGCATAGAATAAAAAAAAAACTATTTGATTGGAGAGCTGATATTCAATTAGAAAATTTATCTTTTAATCACAATTGTTGGCAGATTAGAACTTCTACGTACTTAATATAAGAATGAAGATATTTATTTGATTTAATAAAAAATATTTATGAAGAGGATATTTCAAATACCTTCATATATGTAATGTCATTATGCCTCCACTTTTAATTTTCCAATAACAAAAATCATAAAACTCAAATATTAAAATAAACTAACAATAAACTTATCATTTTTAATTTTTTGTATAAATTAATAAGTAAAAAAATAACCGTTCAAAAATTATCTAGTATTTTTGTAAGCTCTTGATGTTAAATAAAAAAACAAACTTACAATATTGTAATTTTTATGCAAGCATAAAGAAATTAATATAAATCATATACAGTAATTATGACTTGACATTTAAGTCTTAAATATTATGTTATTAAAATTTAAAAAACAAAGATAAAAATGAAAGTATTTGAACTCTTTAAAACCACTAACCTTAAAAAAAATATTGAACTCTTTTCATTTATAAATAAGCTATATACTGCATGGATACGGATATAGATATCGTATCAGATACAATTCAGGATACAGTGATACGATAATTTTCAGCACAATACATGTATCGGATGATACGATACGGATATCAATATGACAATATGATACGTATCAGATATCACTTGAGAGTAGGCATCGGACCTACTATAGTTCGATGGGTTTAATCACCGTCGGTTTGCTTTGAGATTCGTGCAGAACGCTTTAAAATTCGTGCATTTCTGTTTTAATTTTCGTGCGCACAAATCTTAAATTAGATTGGACGGTCATCATGCTCGTTCAACCTAAAAGTAGATCCGATGGGCATCGGACCTACTCCATTTTCATCATATATGGGTACGAAACCATATATAAAGTATGGAGGTAACATAGTAAATAAGTCGTTCCGTAAATTTTGAAAACCGTCGGCATCGTTGAACAGAAAAATATCTATTTTTCTGTGTCACTTAACCAACTGTACGTTGGTTCGAACCAACGACTGTTTTAAATTTGTTAATAAAAACAACAATTCATTAATTATTCGACATATAACAAGATTGAAAAGGATAACCACAATATATAGCGCCAAAAAAGGACAATGATTTTCATTATTCATAAAGCTACAAATTGAACAAAAATGTTCTAATATTGAAAGCACGTGCGATGGAACCGAACCATAACGTTCATATTTTCAGTTCTTCCCCTTAGTTTATTCTTAGACCAATTTCTAAATCACCCCCATAAAAATTTCATGTTTGCATTTAATGGCTTATATTTTATTTTTATGAAAATGAACTTATTACATTTGACTTGAGTTGTTTATTTTTATTTTTTTAAATAATATTAGTTAGTAAAAACGGTGAATGCATTCTATTAGTAAGTATAAACATAAACTTTTACTTTTAAACAAATAGCAGCATAAAGAGAAAAGAAAGAAACTATATTTTCGTGTACGGAAATGTTTACCAGAAACAATACTTTTTTGAAAAAAAATATATTCTAATGCAATAGGTGATATTTTCTCTATGAATTACACAAACTCTTAGAAAAAAAATTAACGAAAAAACAACTTTCTGACTATAAAGGCGAAACTATTAAAGTTCTACTAGTTAAAGCATATAATAAATACGTCTCATAAATAAATGTTGGAGGCAAATTCTTCTATGGGCATAACAACATATTTGTAAAATAAGCATATTTTCATTTTCAAAGTTTAAAAAGTCGATCCGACCGTTCAACATTTTCTCCATATTACAATGTACTTGGAGGTCAAATTTTACATTTTTTTGAATTTTTTTACTATTTATTAAAATGGATACAAAATTCAATGGTCTGAATTTGACTAGTTCTGTAAAATACTTAATAAATAGTAAAAAAATTCAGAAAAATGTAAAATTTGACCTCCAAGTACATTTTAATATGGAGATAATGTTGAACGGTCGGATCGACTGTTTGAACTTTGAAAATAAAAATATGCTCATTTTACAAATAGGTCCTTATGCCCATAGAAGTATCCCTCATAAATGTTTTCCTAAAATATGAAGGAGGTAGTAATATAATATTTTCATTGGGTCTATCTGAGATTGTGCCTAGCCACAGCCAATCGCCAGTCGCCACGCCTCTCCCACTCTCTCTTTTAAACTCTCCCTCCGGACTCTCCTCAGTCTCTCTCCAATCCAAACGGACCAAACCAAACCAAAACAAAACAAAAGTGAATTAAATAAAGCAACAAAACGAGACCAGACCGTTCCTCGATTTTGGTGCTATTTTTCTTCTTTAAACCCAAACCTTCCTCAATCCTCCCTCTCTCTCTTTCATTTCAATATCTCTCGCACCATCGCCACCGTTCAACACCAAATAAACGTCCAGGATTGATCCCCGTTTAAACACTGAAGAAACAAATGGTGGCTGGGAAGGTGAAGGCGGTGATGGGATTCCAGCGGAGTTCACCTTCTACTCCTAAAGCATCAACACCCAAGGCGGAGACGCCACGGCGGTCTTCAGCTTCTCCGGCGAACTCTACTGCAGGGAAGAGTGCCAGTGGAGCTGCTGCTTTTGCGAGATCGTTTGGTGTCTACTTCCCCAAAAGCAACTCTCAGGTCCAGCCACGGCCTCCTGATGTAGCTGATCTGCTCAAAGTCATAGATGACCTTCAGGAGAGGGAATCAAGGCTGAGAACTGAGTTGATTGAACAAAAGATCATGAGAGAAACAGTAGCAATCGTGCCTTTTCTCGAGGCGGAACTGGATCAGTCAAAGGAGAAGGTGAAAAGGTTGGAAATGGAGAATCTAGTGCTGAGAGAGGAGATGGAGCTGCTGAGATTGAAAGAGGAGAGGTATAGAGAGATGGAGAAAGAGATTGAATGTTTGAGAAAGAAGATTGATGCACAAAGGAGAGATCAGGATGAGTGCTCCTCTTCTTCTTCTTCTTCTTTGTCTTCAACTTCTTCGGTTTTGCCTCGAATTTCAATACCAATGCCACCTCCTCTGCCAAGCTATTCCTTTGCAAAATCGTACAGACCTTCACTTTCCTCTTCTTCTTCTTCATCTTCTATTTCATCATCTAGCTCCTCTAGCTCGATTTCTAACTCTACATCTGAGATGAGCTCAGTAAGTACTAAATCACTGCCAAAACTAACTACACTCCCGCCTATACCTCCTCCACCTCCTCCAATTAAAGAACCATTGAGGGGCACCCGCAGTGACAGCGGTGGACCTCCACCGCCCCCACCACCTCCTCCGCCACCTAGGAGAGATGCGAAGGGTACAGTGGGGCCGTGCGTGAGACGCGTGCCTGAGGTGGTGGAGTTCTACCACTCGTTGATGAGGAGGGAATCAAAGAGAGAAAATGGCGGAGGGGCAGGAGGAAGTGATGCTTCTCCGGCGGCGATTTGCCCCAGGGACATGATCGGAGAGATCGAAAACCGGTCAACTCACCTCCTCGCTGTAAGTTTACCGTTGTTCTTATTTTGAACTTGTTCATTCATTTTTTTCTAAATGGACACGTCCAGTCTTCCAAAGAGACGGTATTTTGGGGATAAAGGAACTTCCATTATTGCTCAAAGTGGAGAGCTTGATTTTGATTTTGTTTCGTATTTATTTGGATTACTTCCTAGACCTGGCACAATAGCCCGTTGTTCTCGTCGTTGGACCCCAACATTCGGCCTTTTCATTTTCCAAATGTATGCTGAGTCTATTCAAATTACTATTTGCTTTGCTTGGCTCGAACTGCGAGGTAGTCCCTGATTTTCACTGCAGTGTGGGACCAAATTTCTATCGGCCAGTATATACTGGACTTGCATTTTATTTCCTATTGGTATCGTCTCGTCTCGTGTCGAGCGAACAGGGATCCAAGGTGCGGTGTCAGAGCTGTTCAGCTGCTACCGTTGGATGAATAAATAATAAATTTTTATCTGTTCAGATTAAATGAGGTTAAATTTATTGTAGACTAGGCTCGGCAGCAATCCTGATAAGCTGCTTTTAATAATGTGCGGTCGACTCACATTATTCATGGGTTCGCGCTCTGTAACCACTAGCCGTTGTAACTTTTCCTTTGACCAAAATGCCCTTGTCAAATTTGACCGTTCAATCCTAGGATCCTTTAATAATAGCATTGTATCCTGTCCTCTGTCCTCTCCAGTACAATTCAACCGTTCACGTCCTGTCGTCATAAATGTCGTTTGCCAAGAAATGTCGGTTGTAATTTTCTTATGGATGAGAGTCATGTTATGAATTCATATGTGGTAACTATAACTAGTTGGAGCTTTTTAATATTTGAGTAGATTCCCAATTTAGCTTAACAGTTATAAGGATCAATTGGTCCGAATAACTCTCCTGTGAATACTTTTTTATCTCAATATATCTTAGTGGACACTTTCCACTAACCTTAAAAAAAAAAAAACTATAACTAGTTCCATGAATAATTGTGTAGATAAAAACGGATATAGAAACACAAGGCGATTTTATCCGGTTTCTGATTAAAGAGGTCGAGGGAGCAACCTTCAAAAAAATCGAAGACGTCGTCTCCTTCGTCAAATGGCTTGACGATGAGCTCTCCTGCCTGGTACCCATCCATTAATTAATTTGTTCCATCTCATATTGAAATTTACACTTGTATTTTATAAAAATGAATGTATGATGACATGCATTGTCAAAAAAAAGAATGTATGATGACATGACATGGCACAGGTGGATGAGAGAGCAGTGCTGAAGCACTTTGACTGGCCTGAGCAGAAAGCAGATGCCTTGAGAGAAGCTGCTTTCGGATATTGTGATCTGAAGAAGTTGGAAACCGAGGCGTCTTCATTTAGAGCCGATTCACGGCAGCCGTGTGCTTCTTCTCTGAAGAAGATGCAGGCCCTCTTTGAAAAGTAAACAATGTTTTTCATCTCATTCTATCTGATTTTTCTTTTTCCTTTTTTACCAAAGGAATTTTTTTTTTTTTGCAGAATTTTATATTTGTAGAAATAATATAGGATAATGGATGGATTGCATGGAATTTCAATCCCATAAAAGGAACCAAAAAAAGAATTCAGTTACTTAAAGGAATAACCGAATATATTTTTTCAGTCCACCTCATGCCACGGAAAAATCCTACTCCTAAACTAAGACCCGAAAAAAAAATCAGTTCCTTTAGAATTTCCTAAATAACCGAAAATTCCTTCTATGGGATCAAAATCTTAAGCCAATCCATCCATTACCCTATTTTTATTTTTAAATATTTTTTATAAATAAGAAATTCAGTTTTTATTGTGTGTGCGTGTGTGTTCTTGTACTTTTTTGTTTTTTACATTTTTCTGAATTATATTTTGGTCTTGGTTTAGGTTGGAGCGTGGAGTGTACAATCTGGCTCGGGTAAGAGAGAGTGCCATGAACCGGTACAGGGGATTTCGCATCCCCTGGGAATGGTTGCAAGAGACTGGAATAGTTAGCCAGGTTTGTGTTGCTTTACAAAATTGTAGTTTACTGGAAAAAAGAAAAGGCTAAAGAATGTCTGGTAGTGCAATAAGTTGTCCAACTCTGCAATGGTACAATATGGTACATACAAATAATTATCATGCCTAGTAATGTAGTACCAAATGATACAGAAGGAAATAAACAGTAAAATGGACCACATATTATTGTCTTTGTTGCTTGTAAGTTTGTGTTGCTTTACAAAATTGTAGTTTACTGGAAAAAAGAAAATGCTAAAGAATGAAAAGAATGTCTGGTAGTGCAATAACTTGTCCAACTCTTCAATGGTACAGTATGGTACATACAAATAATTATCATGCCTAGTAATGTAGTACCAAATGATACGAAAAGGAAATAAACAGTAAAATGGACCACATATTATTGTCTGTGTTGCTCGCTTGTAAGTTATTGAGAGTTCGTTAAAAGAGGGGTGAGATTGAGAGAACAGCCAAAATGTTGGGTGACATAGAAAAAGGCATCAAGGCTTTTATATTGAGAATAATGCACGTGAGCACAGAGCCTCACGTGAGTAATGTCTTCTTTTGCGGTCCATTTGTTATTACTACAAAACAAGAAAAATTGGTGTATTCTTATTCATGTCAAGTCAAATGGGTCCAAATTTTATCTGGCTATTGTGGGACTATTACTGTTTTATACTATTGCCTGGATGGGTACTAGAACAGGCAAGAAAATACTTACTTTGAAGTAGAAGCATATTTTTGCGATTTGTTTTCAATTAACCATAGCAAATAAGCATATCCATCCCCGGGCAAGAAAGTATTATAACAAGTTATAATTTTCTTTCGTTCTTCCAGTAAATGTATATAAATGCTTAATTAATATTATGTCTTTACAAGTTTTATGCTAACTTTGATTAACAAAAATGACTTATTGCAACTTGAGAACTTTCTAATTCTCAATGATACCGGTAAATATATGCACTATTTTGATCTTATTTCTACAATGTCCTTTGTACTAAATGCTCTATAGATCTTGGGTAACACTGCCCTCATTGCCAAGGCAACATTTATAAAGGGTATTATTGTAATAAATGCTGTCCTGGAAAAATTCAATGAGCAGACTTGTTAGCTAGAGTTAATGCTAGCCAATGCAAGACCATACTTCTGTTCAACCAGATCACCTAAAGTAGCAATAGAAAAATATTTTAGTCAAATTTTATTCAACACTATGTATAAGGGCTAGATTATATACTCAATAGTACTTTGAAGCCTTGAGTAACATATTATGTAATTATGTTTAATCTTGGCCAAATTTGAGGTCTCGGCTTTTTTAGGATAAATACCAATAATGAACATGACCTGGAAAAATATCTGATTGCAAATGAATGTTGTGCAGATTAAACATGCATCTGTCAAGTTAGCAATGAAGTACATGAAAAGAGTGTCGTCAGAGCTAGAAGTCTTAGCAGGTGGGCCCGACGAAGAAGAGCTGATGCTTCAAGCTGTTCGTTTTGCTTTTCGAGTCCACCAGGTACCAATTCTATTATTATAGTTACATTTGTAAAAATGATTTCACTCTAATAGTTACTTTTCTCCTCTGAATTAAGTCCACAAAATGGCCCAGTGCTGATTCATTGTCTTTTTGGAATTTCCTCAGAATTGCATGGTACTTCCAAATTCCAATAGTGATTCTTTTGTAACTAGCTACCATTTGGTCCATACTCTCATAATTCGGTTTCCTTTCACAATTTGCACCTCTACCTACTAAGAAATTCTCAAAATAGAAGTTACAGTTTTAGAATATAAACTCACTTGAACTTTTTTTTATTTTTTATTATTGCAGTTTGCTGGAGGATTTGATGTTGACACAATGAGTGCTTTTCAAGAACTCAAAGAGAAAGTGTCGTTATTTCATATCAGTCAGAACCAGCAACGACTTGTTTGCCGGAGTACTTAACATTTCATATGCTTCGATCTTTGTATCATACAATTTAATTCATTCAAAAAGAAATCCAATTGTTTTGGTTGGAGCAAACTTAAAAAGAAATCAGCAAATACTTTCTTCCGTGCCTTGTTTTCTTACCAATGTGTTCTGTAAGTGAATTAGAAAGTTGTAATTTCTGTATATTACTAATCAACGTTACATACATATATAATGAAAGACTAAATGACAAAATTAGGAAAGTAATTAATACAAATATTCACACAGCTAATCCTAAATCAATACAGCTAATATTCCTCCGACTTTCTATCTTTAACACTCCTCCTCAAGTTGAAGCGTATATGTCTAACATGCCCAACTTGTTACATATAGTATTAATCGGAGTTTTGCGAAGAGGCTTGGTTAGAATATCAGCGAGCTGAAGATCTGTCCGAACGTGAATGAGTTGAATACATGGGAGACAAAAAGATGTTCCTATGACAAGATCTCGAATTAGATGACAATCCACCTCAATGTGCTTGGTCCGCTCATGGAAGACCTGATTCTTGGCGATATGCATGGCAGCTTGATTGTCACAGTGTAGCCTCATCAAACCATCATGGCGAACACCGAGCTCGCTGAGTAAACGCTTCGTCCAAACTAGCTCACAGGATGTGTTTGCCATTGCGCGGTATTCTGACTCCGCACTGGATCGAGATATAACTGTCTGCTTCTTACTCTTCCAGGATATAAGGTTACCACCAAAGAAGACACAATATCCAGTAGTGGACCTTCGACTAGTAGGACAACCTGCCCAATCGGCATCAGTGAACGCTGCAATCCTACTATGTCCCTGATCAGAATATACGAGTCCTTTACCTGGAGATCCCTTAAGGTATCTAAGGATCCGAATAGCTGCGTCCCAGTGTGTAGTGTGCGGGGCTGACATGAATTGGCTCACTACACTCACTGGATAAGCAATGTCTGGTCGAGTAACTGTTAGATAATTTAGCTTCCCGACCAATCTCCGATATTTCTCAAGATCATGTAAGGGTGCTCTGTCATTAGGCATGAGCTTGGTCTCAGGGACCATCGGTGAGTCAACGGGTTTGCATCCAAGCAACCCGCATTCTGAAAGCATATCAAGAACATACTTTCTTTGACAAATAAGGATCTTACCAGGAGACCGTGATACCTCAATGCCAAGAAAGTACTTGAGTTTACCAAGATCTGTAATCTAGAATTGCTCGCTCAAAAACTTCTTCAATGCCGAGATCCCTTCGACATCATCACCAGTGATAATCAGATCATCGACATATGCAACTAGGATGATGGTCTTCTCCTTTAAGTGTCTATAAAAGACTGAGTGATCATTAGTACTCCTGGTCATGCCAAACTGACCAAGTGCTTGGGAGAGAAGCCCAAACCAAGCTCGGGGAGATTGTTTCAGACCATATAGAGACTTTCGCAAACGGCAGACTTTAGAAGCCTCCTCCTGAACAACAAATCCAGGTGGCTGAGTCATATAAACCTCCTCCTCAAGAATGCCATTGAGAAATGCATTCTTGACATCTAATTGGTGCAGCGGCCAGCGGCGAATAGCAGCTAGAGACAAGCAGATGCGAACAGAGGCCATCTTAGCACGGGAGAAAATGTCTCATCATAATCAATGCCATAGGCCTGAGAGTACCCTTTTGCAACCAAGCGAGCTTTGAGTCGGTGTAGTGATCCATCAGGATGAACCTTGATCGTGAAGACCCACTTGCAACCAACTGCCTTTTTACCAGGAGGGAGAGGACAAAGATCCCATGTTTCATTTTTCCACAGAGCTGACATTTCCTCCTGCATAGCACTAAACCACCCCGGATTTTGCAGAGCCTCTGGCACATTCTTAGGAACAGAGTAACTGTCAAGGCTAGTAGTAAAGGCACGGTGATCTGTGGATAGGGATGCGTAGGAACAGAAGCGGTCAAGAGGATATCTGGTACTGGGGCATTTACGTGGGCCTTTACGGAGGGCAATGGGAAGGTCAAGATCGGAGATTTGAGGTGGTGGGATTGGAGCAGGAATATGTGGACTAGGTGTGGTTGGGTCAGGTGCTTGTGTAGGAGATTGTGGGGATTCAGTGGTTGCGTCAGGTTCAACAGGGGATGCACAAGTCTCATGGTCCTGCATAGTCTGAACAGAGTTAGTATTAACAGGGAGATTCTTACCCCTTCGAGTATATACCTGAGCAATAGGAGGCGCAGGAGGTGTCGATGGCACGCCACTCTCAAGGATTGAAGAAGAGCCGATGTGAACATCAGGATATTTCAGAATAGTCATGATAGGTGGAGAATTACTAGATGTAGATAATGGACCAGATTCAGAATTTAAGGAATACGGTACAGACTCCATAAAAACAACATCAGATGAAACAAAGTACCTTCTAATAGTGGGGCTATAACATCGATAACCTTTTTGAGTGACAGAATAGCCTACAAAAATACATCGTAGGGACTTGGGATCAAGTTTCGTACGACCTGGTCTATTATCATACACATAACAGACGCAACCAAAGATCTTGGGTGAAACAGGAAATAAAGGTGCAGATGGAAATAGGACATTATAGGGTATTGCACCATCAAGTACAGAGGATGGCATACGGTTTATCAGATAACATGCGGTTAGAACTGCGTCAGCCCAGAAACGATGAGGGACATGTCCATGTATCATCATAGTGCGAGCCACCTCAAGTATGTGTCTATTCTTTCGTTCAGCCACTCCATTTTGTTGAGGTGTATAAGCACATAATGATTCATGGATGATACCATTATTAGTCGTATATTGCACAAATTCATTTGTAAAGCATTCTTTTGCATTGTCACTACGAAGAGTTTTAACAGTAGTTTTGAACTGAGTTTTCACAAAAGAACAAAAGGCTGAAAATTTTGCAAAGATTTCTTGTCTAGATTTAATAATAAAGATCCAAGTTGCATGAGAGAAATCATTTACAAAAGTAATAAAATATCGAGAATCTGATATGGATTTAACCGGACAAGGACCCCATACATCAGAATGCACTAAAGCAAAAATACTGTTAGACCGACTAATGACTCTAGGTGGGTGGAAAGCACGGACATGCTTTCCCTGGATACATGACTCACAAACTAATTCTGAGATAGACTGAAATTCATGACGTATCTTCTTCAAAACCTGGAGAGATGGATGCCCCAACTGATAATGAACCTCCTTAGCACTCCTAGTACTCAAGTATGTCACTCGCTAAGGTGAGCTCTCCATGCAATACAGACCTTTGTCCTTATATGCAGTCCTAATCTACCTGTTCGTCCCCAGTTCCTGAAAGGTGCATTTAGTTGGAGTGAAGGTAACAGAGCAATATAGCTGTTCTGCTATTTTTCCTACAGACATAAGGTTTTCAGGAAAGGAAGGGACATATAAGACAGATGATAAGGGCATATTTTGTGAAATCTGGGTAGATCCAATTCCTTCTATATTGCAGGTAGAGCCATTGGCTATTTGGACAGGTGGTTGTGAGGTAGTGGCAAGGCCTGACAGTATACTTTTGTTACCAGTCATGTGGTCAGTAGCACCTGAATCAACAATCCATGATGATTTTGATGCTATAAAACAGTTAGAAGTCATACCTGGGTGAGCTAAAGTAGCCCTCGGAGTATGTGGCTGAGAGGTTATGTCGGCACGAGAGAAGCCCAGCTGCTCGAGTCGCTGAACAAGTGTAGCAATTTCACCTGAATTGGTGCATTCGTTGGGTGATTGATCGACAGTGGCCACCTGAGCACGAGGAGGGTGTGGTGAACCTTTTGGGCGCTTTGGGCAGTCCCACTTCATGTGACCCCACTCCTTGCAATAGCGGCACTGCACATTCTTATTGTTACTCGAATTAGAAGTGCCCTCAGATCCTTTTCCTCCTTTCACAAATGACTGACCTGTGCTCTTACCTCTGTAAGAGTTTGCCACTAATGCTGAGTTTTCAGTAATAGGTGACGAACCAATTCCATCAGATGGAAACATTTCCCGCAGAAGATGATAGGTAGCAGACAACGATGGTATAGTTGTCTGACCAAGAAGGATCGGTCGTGCTGAGGAGTATCTGGATGACATACCTCCAATAAATGTGAGTGTATTCAGCTGCTCCCATACTGTGGCTGAATCCGCACCGAAGGGAAATAAATCACTCATCTCATCAGATAATTTCTTGAATTTGGTGAAGTACTCGGTAAGAGTTGCATCACCCTGTTCACACCTTGCATGTGCCTGAGAAACTGTGTATGCGTGTGCCATGCTGGTTCTTTTAGAATATGTGGATTGGAGATGATCCCACATTTTCTTAGTGGTCTTAAAGGTGTGTATAGTGGACAAAATATCGGGCTCCATCGCATTCCACAGAATAATGCGAATAGAGCTATCCTCAGCTTTCCAGTCTTCGGTAGCTTGTGATTCTTCCGTCAGATATTTTCCCTTTCGAAGCGAATCTAACCCAGTCACAACAAATGTGGACCATTGTTCCCAGTTGGAGCTAGAGAGGTTAACAGGAATTTTCAGTTGCTGAATGGATATCGATTGTGGAACCATAGGTGCAATTTGAGTGACAGGTTGTTTATCCATTAAAACAATTTTAGACAGAACAATTCTAGACAATTCTAGACAGAACAAAAAGGGGATCCGAACTATTTCTATTTCCTTCTCCCGAAGAAAGAAAGAGAGAGTCCGAAGAGAGATAGAAAGAGGGGTCGGGATTCGGATTCGGATTCGGCTTCGGATTCAGAACCCAATGGCAAATCTCGCTACCAGAGAGATAAAGAGAAGGAGAAAAGAAGGGTCGGTACCGAAACTACGGTGGTGAGGTCTCGATGAGAACGACGGAGATTTCCTCCTCCTATTTGATGGGCGGTGCGGAGCAGCGTACACAGGAAGGCATTGGGTGAAGATGATATGATAATTTGAGTTACCTTAGGTGATAACAAGCTTTGTACTAAGTTTCAATTTGTATATGCTCTTCATAATTGAGTGCAATTTTTGGGTGTTTGGTTTTTGAGAAAAAGGTTCAAAGGTACTGTTTCCTTGATCCATGAAAAGAAATGCGCGTACATTAACGATTCCCTCTTTATTAATTTAATAGAAAACCAAAGAAATCAAAAGATAGATTTTAACTTGCTTTACATTTTGCTTGAACAACAAACAACATCACAAAAACCGTTCTATTTTGCTTGAACGGTTCAAATAAAAAATGATATATATAACTTAATTATTCCCATTAATGTTTATCAACACCTAAAATAATACAATCCTGAAAAAAAATGGTTCAATAATCCTCCTATTATGGTGACGAAGTAAGTGCAGCATAAAGGATCTGATTCCATGTATCGGGTAGACCCGCTAGGCACCAGTGGCTGCAGTCCATACCCGAATGATCTCCGCTATACATAGACGGGTGTGCATCTTTTCTTAGTTGCGAAAGCGATGTTATGTCAAGTAGATAAACTGGTTTAGACATGCTACTTAGCACATTCTTCACTATGCTTTGTGCGGGTAATGGACCCGCTGGATATGTAGATCCAATAATAGGTTGAGTTTGCCTATAACAATTCTTGCCTGATTCGCCCCATTCATCAGCCCTGATATAGAATTAAAAGATGAGGGCTTGAGATGAAATTGAGTAGAAAAAATAAAATGTAGTATGTATGTGTTTGTGTGTATATATATATATAGGCACAATGGAGTTCGTCCGATATACTTTAGGTGTAATGGTCTCCAAAACTGTCTGATTTGTTTTAAGATCCGTACGCTCTGCTTTAATTTTGTGCATGTCAGTTTTAAATTTTGTGTGCACTGATTCTTAAAGCGGATCGGAGGAGCCAATCAAATTCAAAAGTAGATCCGATGTCCATCAGACGTACTCTGCTATGCTCTCATATATATAAGAGGGTATTTGAAAAGAAAATTGGTGTAGGTTACCTATAGTGGGTAGGAGAAATGCCTTGGAAGAAAACTTTGGTAGTAGAAGGATTGATGTGAGAATCAACCCAGTTGGCCCATGTAGAGAGGCCTTTAGAGAATGCAACAAGCCTGTCCATGTCTTTTACCATCTGACCACCATCCTGCACATAGTCCCATCTGCCATCACATCAATACAAAAAAAAGAGCTACCATTGTTATCTCATTGTCACATCAAATCAAATTAAGAGGAGGAGGCCTTTCAAAATTGTCACTTTAGAGAATTTGCCTCAGCCCAACAATTATAGCCCAAAAGGAGGCCTTTTATAATGGCTGGCCCGCAATTATAGCCCAAATGAAATGGGAATTGATTGAATGAAATGAGAAAAATATCAAAATAAATTTGTAGAAGGGAGAGAAGAAAGCATACGGTTGCTGGTTGCCTTTGTGGGTCCACCAGTGCCAGGTGTTGAAAATCAATAGGTGGACGCCTAACCAAGAGGATCCAGTAATGGAGTCTAGCTTAAGCACTCTTCCAACTGATTCATTCACTATGTCTACTAAATATGTTGTCCTGTAATACATCACCGACACCCCATCATCCTGTTTCATTCATTATTCAAATTAATCAATCATAAATAACCAAGTAATTAATAATGACAACCACTAATTAATAAAGTGGGCCAAATTTATGGCTCTTCATTTATTATAAAATGTTGCACAAATTACCCCTTCTTTTATACACAATATCAGGTAATTTTCTACCTATTTAAAAATATAGTAAATAAATTCTAATAAAATGTATAATTTGATTTACAAGTATATTTCATATAAACATACCAATGTGCACTATGTATAATACATTAATACCATAGCCTCACTGAAATCGCTCCTGCAAACAGTTGATCGTATTTTAGAATATATTATTTTATTGCATAAAGTAACGGAATCAGAGTTAGGCTATTGTGCTTCTTGAAGCAAAAACATGTCCATCACTAAAATCACTATTTTTTTAAAAAATTGTGAACCATAAAAAATCAATGATTTTAAATAACTTTAATTAAATAGTAAAAAAAATTCAAAAAATGTAAAAATGTATTCTCCAAGTACAATTTAATATTGAAATTAAGTTAAACAGTTTAAATCAACTGTTTGAATTTTAAAAATTAAAATTACAAAATATGAACGTCAAATAAAATCCACCTTTTTACTTCATAAAACACAGTATCCAACTCAATGTTACGGATCCGTATCCTCTCAGATACCTGACTCAAGCAAATTGAAACGAACGGTTTAGATTAATCCTATCTGAACCAAACTCAATCCGGTGCCTATGGAGACGTAGGGAGTTGTTTTGAGATTCGTGTCATGTTAAAAGAACCGTCCGATCATAATTTGTTTAAGTCACATAACTTAGGTGATGTGAATTCCAATGTTACCACATTGTAAGTTCACGGACTCGTATAAATTCACGGACTTGTATAAAATCCAATAACACCTTAGATCTCATTGGAATCCGAAAAGAAGCAAGCTCCACAGAACATGATTTAAATAAATGAATTAATTGGGTTTGTTTGCTATGATGAGAGAACATGAATGCACCGCCGATTGACTCTTGTTTTATTTGTCACGAGGGCTCAATCCAAAAGGAATTTCAACATTTGCATAAAACACCCAAATACTTTTGCAAATTACAGTTGCCACACTTGCATCTTATGTGTAAATCTTTTGCAACTTTTAATATGAGATGAAATCAAAATTTTATGCATAAAAAAGACTATCATTTTACAAAAAACATGTACAAATATTGGCCAACTAATTATCAAATTTGTTGATTTAATATGTTCCAAACAGTACTAAAAATATTATGGAAAAAAAATTGTAATGGAATATTTTCTTTAGAAATTATTTTGAGAGGGATGCTTCTATTCACCTAAGGACCTATTTGTAAAATGAACATATTTTCATTTTCAAAGTTCAAACAGTCGATCAGACCGTTCAACATTATGTCCATATTAAAATGTACTTGGAAGTCAAATTTTACATTTTTTTTAATTTTTTTGCTATTTATTAAGTATTTTACAAAACTAGTCAAATTCAGACCATTGAATTTTGTACCCATCTTAATAAATAGTAAAAAATTCAAAAAAAATGTAAAATTTGACCTCCAAGTACATTTTAATATGAAGATATTGTTGAACGGTCGGATCGACTGTTTGAACTTTGAAAATAAAAATATGTTCATTTAACAAATAGGTCCTTAGGTGCATAGAAGAATTTGCCTTATTTTGATACTAATTTTATTATAAACCTAGTTAAGAAAGTAACTTTATTTATTTCTAACTTAAGTATGTGAATATTAGTGCTTAATTTATGAAATATTTTTAAAATAAAAACAATTATGTTGACAATGATTTGAAGATAATAAATTGTTGTGGTCTAATTTATGCATTATATATAACACTTCATACTATGAACGAAACCAATATTGCAAGGTTGATGAATAATTTAGGTTTGATATCTTTAGAAAATTGAAAATATTATTATTATTATTATTGGGACTTACATGCAAAAGGTCTTATTAGATAGATAGGACATTTTGAATTCAGATCCAGTGAAGTAACTCAATTTTTTTGTTTTAGATCAGGACCGTCCGATTTGAATCTGCGACAATCCATCCCGAAGGGAATCAAATCTGCTGCTATTCTCTTTTCGTGAACAGTAACCCTGCTATCCCTCATTTTCCGAATCTAACCGTTCAATTTTTTTCGAGAACGAATCACGAAGCAACTTTTTTCGAGAACTATTTTGTGCACGCATCTCGAAACTGTTCAATGGTTGGATTCGGAAAAGGAGAAATAGCAGGGTTACTGTTCTTACACAAGGATAGCAGCAGATTTGGATCCATCCTGAAGTGGAGCGCACACATATCGATGATGGATTCGAATCCCGAAACAATCCCGGTGACGAATTCGAATCAGACGGTCCCAATTCAAAACCCAAAAATTGGGTTACTTTAGAGGATCCGGACCCAATAAAATCCAGGAAGATACTGTTCTGTTGGCCATGTTTTCTGGTTGGTTACAAATATACAAAAAAACGAACACAAAAATCCATGTGACATATCTTTTGTGCTAGCTATCGTTTCTATCCCTGACAAGTGCGGCGCTTGTTTCATAATCATAGGCCTAAAAGTGCGTTACAACTGTTATTTTCTTACCTAACTTAAAAAAAAGTTGACACTATTAGTAATCCTTACTTAATTTAATTGTGTGGCTTTTAAGTTCATGTTATGTTATGCACATATGTAATATTTTCTGACAGACATCTTATCCTCGTATTTTTTTTGCTTGTAGGCTACAAATTATAGGCTGACATTATTTGTAAAATTTAAAAACATTACGAAAACTAGAACATTTATGTTTCTGAACCGAACACCGAATAAAATGTGAATCACGAATTATTTGTGAATAAAATGCGAAAAAAAAAATTTGGGTTTTTTTTTTTCGCTTTTTTGTGGTATCGAATTATACCCGAATTATTTCCGAATCACGAATTTTTAATTCCACCAAATCAATCCCGAACTATTCATTTGTTACTATGCTCATAATAATAACAGAGATAGTTGTGAAATTATTTCACAAATGAGAGAGAGAGAGAGAGAGAGAGAGGGGGTGACTGGAATATTTTATGCCCTATTCTATTATGTGTATATAAAATAAAGTAATACGATTGCACAGTGCTACTATTTGGATTAATGGCTTCCATCTACCACTTTGGAATTTGGATAGCTAGATTAGATACATGTGCAGTTAGGTGATTACTGGAGAGGAAGTGAACTGGAGAGATTAATTAATTACCTGGAAAGTTACAGTAGAAATAGTACTTGTTCTTGTGTGGGTGGTCCTGGCGTTGGGCACCGAAGAGCGAAGCATGCACGTTAGTGACTCCCATTGGTTCAGGCTTATGGAATCTCCTACAAACATTATCTTCTTTCCTCTATACCTTCTCAGGAAATCTTGCCCATTGAACCTTCAAAATTCCATAATTCAATATTAAACCCTTTACATCCCAACATAATTACATAATTAATTAATCCTTCTTTTCTCTAATTAATGACAAATCATGTTGACTTCATTCTATACAAGTTAACTTTATATGAGACTTGCTAAATTCATACTGTTTAACATTTTGAGACCATCATATATATATATATATATATATATATACACTTAATTTTGATACTACTGGCTCAAAAGGTAAAAAAAAAAAAAAAATGAACAGACACTAACCTTGGTAGCTCACAAGCACTGGGTTTCCACCTATACTTGAGATACATCTTATCGGATCGGCCGTACTTTTGGCAATCAAACTCCGGTTCGACAAAGGGGCAAGCCGACGAGTCGTACATTGGATACGATGCATCGTAAACCCAACTGCCTTGAAACATGTTACAACTAGCTGCATTTGCTCTCCCTCTTCTTTGACCGATTACGGTGCCATTGCCGCTATGGCTGCGGTGAATTTTGAACGGGGAACTAGTACCGGTGGTTGTATCTACTGAAAATGTATGATGGAAGAGAAGGATGAATGATAATAGGAGGCAAAGGTGTTTGGAATAAGCCATGGCGACATGAGAGAAGAAGAGAGGATAAGTGGAGGGGGGGCTTTTATAACTTATAAGGTGGTGCTTGGTGCCTTTTTTTTATTTATTTATTTAATATTAAGGTAATTTATAACTTGTTAAGGGGGGAGGAATGAAAATATAAATGAATTTTACAGTTGGGTGTTATAATTTAAAATGAATTTTAATTTTTTTATAATTCAATTAAAGTGTAATGAAGGGAAATAAAATCAATTAAATTATATAATAGAAAATATGTTAACCACCTTTTCATTTTATTTTATTACAATTTTCTGAATTTTTTTTTTTACTTCTCCCATGGTAATAAAAACAAACACAGTAAAATTGTAAAATCTTGAGTTTATCACGGGAATAAAAAGGTTGACAGATTTACTCAGGTGCTTTTTATTTTATAAAAGGTAAAAGAAGGAGCTTGACTAGTAGAAAGGGAACATCATATCATATCCAAATCTTTTGTTACAGGTTTTGTACATCAGATCCTATTATAAGTAACTGACTAGGTGGTCCCATTAACAGTTGAGTAAACACATTTATAGTAACAAAAAAAAATCAGATAATATATAAATTGACCAATAGAGTAATATACACGTAACATTAATGAGAGGTAATGTACTTTTTTTTTTAAACATAATTTTTTAAAAATCAGTGCGTTTAGAGTAATATACAAGTAACATTGTAAAAAATTAGAATAAATTATGTCACTTAGATTTTATTTTATGATTAATACAATTTACTAGAGTCAATTGTAAAAATGCTAGATAAATTATGTCACCCTAAGTAGTTTAAATGATATAATGTTTTACAATCATTAAAAAATGATGATTTTGATTATTAGAGAGAGTATTATAATTGAAAGTTGAAGATAATTCTAATTATTTCATAATGATAGAAGTTAATAAATAAACTCAATCATGTTGATGGAATAAACTTTAACCATGATCTTCAATGATATTTTAGGTTGCAATAGAATATATTTTTTATAATTAAATTTATTTATTTAGATATTTTACAAAGAAAAATAAGGTTAATAAAGAATATTTTTTTAATCTTTTTTAAGAATAACCTTCTTTAACCTCCTACAAGTTATATTTTATCATTCTCTAAATTGAAATGTAACAAAAAAAAAATAATAACTATCTTTCATTATTATTTTCCTTTCCTCTTACTCTTTTTCTCTTTCTTCACTTTGATGTGAATCATACTCAAAGAAACATAATGATTGATTGGTGTGATAAGGATGAATTAGAATTACGATGCGCCGTCAAAAAGGATTAAAAAATTGTGGGACTAAAGTTCCAGATAAGGTGATCATTTTATGTGATTTGTTATTGGTCTAGGGGGTCCGAATTATATATTTGTAAAATTATTGTTAGGCTTTGACATAATAGAGGCCGTCATTTTTATTAATATCCAAAGTTAAATACAAATTAATAAATATACTCATGCTAGCTGGGTATTTTTAAAAATACCCAAACCGGCCATTAAATGACCTGTTTCAATTTTTTTCTCAACTGGCTATTTAATCAATTTTCTTTTATAGAGACACTACAAAGAGCAAAATGATGAAATCTAACAATAAAAATTCGAAATATTTGTTAGTTTCTTTTGATGTATAATTAGCATATTTATACAAAAATAAGCTAAATTACTTGAAATTATGTTAAATTACGCTGAAATACACTAAATACGTTAAATTACGCTAAATTATGTTAAATTACGCTAAAATACGAAAAAATACGCTAAGTTACATATGAATAGGGACGATATCTTCACTGAGAAGGTGAAAAACGATGACGAAACTTCAAACGGCCATAAAATGGTGCTCGAGTGTCCGATTTCAGCAAATGATCACTTTTCGGAAAAAATATGCATGCGTCAGTGACAGTTTTTTGTTTTTCAAAATTCAGAATTGCCAAAAAACAAAGGGAAGAGCCTCAAAACTTGAGTTGAAGTTTTTAATTAAGATTTTCATTTCTATTATTCAGTCTAACTAGCTCAGTAAATTAATTATATAATGAACTTGTAGAATACCAATTTTGCTATTTCTGAAATTTTTTTACTATTTTTTATGATTTATGAAAGATGACACAAAATCAGTCTAATTTTGCATAATTTTGCGTAGTTTAGCGTAATTTAGCGTATTTCAGTATAATTAGCGAAATTATTGTAATTTAGCGTAATTTAACGTAATTTAGTGTAATTCAACGTAATTTAACATAATTTCAAGTAATTTAGCTTATTTTAGTATAAATATGCTAATTATACATTAAAAGAAGTAATCTAACAAATATTTGAAAGAAAAATTCGAATTTTTTGTGTTAGATTTCAGCATCTTGCTCTTCATATTGTCTCTAAAAAAAAAATTTGATGACCGGCCATTAAGTGGCCGGTCGAGAAGAAATTGGGGTCCGTCCATTAAATGACCGGTTTGGACATTTTTAAGAAAACCAGCTAACATGGGTATATTTAACAAATTAACTTTGGATATTAATAAAAATGTCGGTAGTAGAGGGGTCCCTTATTCCTAGCAATGTATTTCATAGTGGAATGCAAAAGTTTGTTCTGGATCTAGTGAAAGCATCAGAATTTTGCACTCACTAAAGCTTCTAACCAATAACTTTTTAATCTCAAAGCAAAAAAAAAAAAAAAAATTAATCCAAAATGAATGTGTAAATGACACACTGGTCCAAGTTATTACTAGAATTTTTTTTATAAAATTAAGATTGTCCATAAAGTTTCAAAAATTCAAAATATGGATTCATGAAATAAAGTTGATTTATTGTGTGTAAGCTACGAATTAAATTTGCATTAAGAAGAGTACAAAATCATATTTCACTAGACTAATTATCCTCCTAAACAAGACATAATATAGTCACACCAAATAATGTCAAACTTTATTTTAGAATCCAATTTAATTTGGTACTTTTGTTTAATCAAAGTTAAGCGCATAAATTTACTCTATATACTTGCCTAATGTGAGTGAGGCTATATTGATATGCATATATTATGGAGGTGCTCTTTGCTATGGATTTATATTAATTTTTTTTAAAACTTAAACAGTCATTCAAACACTTAACATAATATTCATATGAAAATATACTTAAAGATCAAATTTAACATTTTTTTACTTTTCTTTAATCATTTATAATCTCTCTAACTAATGTAATCAAAAGGCAAACAGTTAACCCGGACATAAAAATTATCCAAGCAACTCAATTTTGGGTTGCATTTCATAAAAAAAAAAAACAATTTTGGGTTGCAGTTGTGTTGGGGACACAGTTTAATTTTTTGCCATATTTTGTGGCAAAAAATGACTAAAAGAAACCTCTTTTTATCTCTTTTATTACATTCCCTATGACCTCCCATAGAAATTGTGTACTATATGCACAGATATGTCTTTGTACTACTTGAATAGAACCCAAAAAATATAAATAAGAAAATACAATAACAGAGGACCTTTTCCATCAACTACAGGTGTGTGTGTGTGTGTGGCTGGATATAGAATACAGTTGGAATGCATATAGTATTATAGTTGATCACTTGATTGATTGTAAGATTGGTGCTGAGTGGACCTCACCCATGTGCTACTTTGGTATTAGTCAATTTCTATATTCCTCCCCTATTATTAAGCATTTAGTGCCTCCTCCATTATAACTATACCAATTTCTTTTTTATATTTATATTAAGTGCCAATATATATATAGTAGAACTAAGGTATTCTTAAGCTCACAAAGCTCCTTTGTGAGCTTACTATCGGATTGATTTCAAACGACGCATTCAAACTGTTCAAATCGATATACTTCATGAGTGATGTGTTTACATGTCAAAATTTAAAATTTTTGAACTAATTTATTATGAAATCAAGCGGTGAAAAGAAGATGATGTATAAGTTAATTTTAATTAGTTCATTTTCATCATTTTTGGACCACTTGATTTTATACTAAACTAGTTCGAAAAATTATAAATTTAACATGTAAATGCATCACTCGTGAAGTAAAGCGGTTTCAACGGTTTAGATGTGTTGTTTGAAGCCAATTTAATAGATTTTTGAGAGAGAGGGGTATGACTAAACAAAATTTTGGATAATAGATAGCTAAATATTTAGGTTCAAAACTCGGAAGAGATAATTATTTGTGGATATTTAATAGTTGGATAGCTTGACCTCTAACCTTTACTCATAAAAAATAATAATAATACAAATATATTCATGCTCAGTGGGGATGTCAGTAATGTAACAAACAGTAATATTCAAATAACATAGATAGAATGCCATGATGAGAGTAACAATAATGAGATCCAAAATTGATAAGGACATCCTTTTAATTTTACTGAAAATGATCGATCATCTACTAAGGAATGTAATAATTAGTTAAATCATGACATAATTTTATTAAGGGTATGGGCACTTTGTTAATCTAAAATATAATTAATATACTTTGGCCAATGCCCTCATCATAGCCTAGAAACATATAAAAAGTGATTTACCAATGTCGGTCTCAGTTTAGTGAGTGACTTCACCATAGGTGCAATACCAGTATACTAACACAGAAAAGGAAAAAATTGAAATCAGACAAGAGATGCTCCTTCCTGTGCAGTGAATAGATGATATCTCCACTGACACTGTGGAGAATTGGAAACAACTAGCAACAGCCAGGTTTAATTGATTGGTTGTGTTTAGTCTTTATCATGTGAGAGGCCTTGTCACTTATAATCCACATTGCAACTGTACCATCCACTGGTATACAAATAAATTCTAAGAAAAGGGCCCAATGTACCAGTATCAGGAGCATGAATAATTCTAAGAAATTTAGATTCTCTATGGATATATAGCAACAACATACTTTATGGCAACTGATCAGTAATGAGACAACTTTTATTTGATAGAAGAGACAGAAACAAGAAATTCAAATAATAAATTTTTACTTACCCAAATAATGAATCTTTGTTATGATACTTTTGGTAATACATGCAAATAGGAAAGTACTAAAATAAGCACAAGATTTTTGTCAAAAAAATGAATACAAACATAAACTTCAACCTTTGTCAAAAACAGCAGGCTGCTTTTGAGCGATGCATTTCGCCAGAATCCCTGTACTTGATGGAATAGAAGAATCATTCAATTTTAAACTGAAATTTTAAATTATGCATTTCAATCTATTAAAAGAACAAAAAGCAATTGGAAGAAACCTTTTGAAACAAATTGTCAAGTAATTTACCCTTTTTCTTCCTTGAAATTTGACAAACAAAACTCCAAATTTTATATTTGACGACAATGATATGAAGAATTTTTTTTACAATGACAATATGATATTTAAAAAGTTAAAATCATGGGTACATCTTAAAAGGTATTAGGGAGAATGCAAACCTTTTTAAGGTACAAATTTTGCAATGAAAAAATTGCAACCATAGAGCATGCATGCATGTAGATTATTTAGGTTTGAATTGGGGGCAATTGAAAAAGATGTGTGAACAAACTAATTATCAAAAGGTGGTTATCTTTTTCTGGATCTTAACCAACACTTTCGCTGTCTTTTTCAATAGGAAAAAGAATCCGTATCACTTGTTTAGATCTACCCACTTCTATCAGATCTTTATCTTTTAGAAAGAGAACAATTGCAAAAATCAAAGTAGCATTTCACAGTTTCGGATTGGTACTTCAATAGATCATTTCTTCTTTTTATTTCTTTTATGAAGTAGGAACTGAGCTGGATTTCACATGCAAATGAATTAGACAAGATGAATTTTACTTTCAATAATTAACATAATTCAAAATATTTTGCAGTAAATAATAAATAAAACACAACTAATAAATATTGTTTTTGGTAAAGGTTGGAGGTCAAGCAACCAAATTATTTAATACAACTAAGAAATATATATAAAGTTAACGTAATGATTAATTAATCAATGATTTTTTTTTTTAAATTCAATCTCAAATTTTAACAAATAATAATAACTTAATATATATAAAGACGTATTATATTTTAAATTTTAAGAAAATTTAAGTATGAGCATATTTATATTATATGGGATATATATTGTCGGAGTCGTATTCACACGAAGCATAATTTTGAGTGTTTGTGTTCAGGGAGCAAGTGAAACAAACTGTGTGGAGTCGTATTCACACGAAGCATAATTTTGAGTGTTTGTGTTCAGGGAGCAAGTGAAACAAACTGTGCTGTGCAATGCATGAAAGGAGAGGAAAGGACGAGAAGAAATGCAACACAAACCAACTGTCGAGGTCCAGTCGGCCCAGCCCATACGGGCCCACTAAATTTAGCCCAAATCAGAGAAATCGGAGTGTCGAGTAGAGATATCAGGTCGAGTCGATATCCTCCGACTCTCTGAGGTAACAGAATATTTATGTTTAGAAATACACCGTCCGATCAGAATCCGGACCAATTCTGTTACCTTTAATATTCGTGACGGGTTTTGATCGGACGGTCCGCATCTAAACATAAATATTCTGTTACCTTAGGTGATAGATACTAATTCGATCAGGTCAGCCTCGGAGAAAAGAGAAAAGGTGGAGACGGCCAGACGGGCTCAACTTCTCATCGGAAACTGAACCGGAGGAGGATGAAGGATAGAATAGGCGGTGGTCGTGGCAGAGGTAGGAGTAAGGGTAGGGGTACGCCGGACCCCTCGTCGGCCTCTACGCCGTCGACAGCAACAGCGACACCAACAGCGGGATCTGTGGGGGCGCGGAGGGCGTGCGAGTCGTGCGAGGCGGCGCCGGGGATGCCGTTCTGCCGTGTGGAGTGGTCCTTCCTCTGCTCCTCTTGCGGCCCTGCTCTCCACCGCAACAGCTGGATTGTCGCTGTGCCCCCTTTTGGTGCCTCTCCTGGTGCTGCTGCTGCTGCTGCTCCTACTGATCCCTCTCAACAGCCTCCCCCCTACTGCTTCCCCCCTTACATGCAAATGCCTCCTATGCACACGCCGCCTTACCAAATGCCAATACCTATGCATCCTCCAAACCCTAATACCACTAGCACTGTGATCAAAAGGAAGCGTCGCCGCCTACAAACCTCCTCTTCCTCCAAGGAGCAGATACCAGGTCCTGTTCCTGCTCCTCCTGATACTGATACTGACCCTGATCCTGACCCTGACACTGCTCCTCCTACAAGGTATAGCCAGCTAATTCACTCCAATTATTTATATACTCACTCTATTCAATTCAATCCAATAAATGTCACTCAAATTCATATTCTAATTCAACCCAACATCCTCTCCATCTATCGATCTATATATAACATGAGGAGGGCTTAAATGCCCCATTGCTTTGCCCCAATCATACCCCACTCCTTATCTATGATTTCAAAATTCAAACAGACGATCCAAACCGTTCAACGTGATATCCATATTAAAATGTGCTTGGCGACCAAATTTTATATTTTTTGGAAACTTTTTACTATTTTTTTAGATAGGTACAAAACCACTGTTTTTGGATGATCCAAAATTTTCTGAAAAACAGTGATTTTGTACCTATCTAAATTTTTTTAGAAAATATAAAATTTGGTCTCCAAGCACATTTTAATATGAAGATCATGTTGGACGGTTTGGATCTCCTATTTGGACTTTAAAAATAGAGATATGGACGTGGGGTATGATTGGGGCACGAAACCAAGGGAGCATTTGAGCCCTCCTCATATAACATAATATTATTCAAAATTTTGTTTCCTTTTGACAACTGACATGACTGACACTGGAAATGCATATAGCGAGTTGCATCCCGGAGTTGAACACACAATCACTGCTGATATGCCGGAATCCGCTGAAGATGAGGTTCAAGTGGATACAATTGAAAACCTCGCTGCTGAAATGGAGCCGCCCCCTCCCGAATTAGATGAAATCGAACAAGTAATTGAAGCACAAGGGGAGCACTGATGAGTTCTCGCTGTGTTAAATGTGTTTGTTCATCTGTCCTTTGTACAATAGAACCTTTTAGTTTTAGTTTTGCAATCATTTAGGATTAGTTTTCTGTGTTAAGAAAGTAAAGTGCTAATGAGTTTACTGTAGTATTCCTTTTATGGTTGGGTTGATAAGAAAAATGTCATGCTTTTATTTCTGTGTTGTTCACTTCTGCATTTGCTTTGGTTCCTCTTTTGGTGTAGTTGAAGTATCCTGGTTACAACTGAATTGTGTCTATTTGCAAAGTAAGCTAGTATTAACTACTGGCAGGTTCTTTAATTAAACATTCAGATTGAGAATTGAATATTGTGCCCTTCTTGACATGTGTGGTTCCTCATTAGTCAAGGGAGCCCAATAGAATTTGTACCAGTTGGATGAATTTAGAAAAGAAGAAATGAGCAACTGCTGGAATAGCTAGAGAAAGATGCATGCTCTGTGCATGGAGTTATACAAGCAAGAGATGTGCTACCGGCCTCTATGATTGCAGTCAAATTTGGATGATACTGATGGAAGGTTGTTTTTTCATTACTTTTCTTCATCTCTTTTTCTTTTTTTTTTTTTTTTTTTTGTTGATATCTAGTATTGGGTGTGTGTTGTGTTATCTAATTCATGTGTAATAAGTTAATGGAAAATCTCTCCTCTTTGTTCTCTCTTCTTCTCTAATAATGCGGTTAGGTACTCGGGATTAAAAAATTCAAGGACTTAACCCATTTTTTCATATAATTGTCTTATTCAATTATATGTGTGCTCTATTACAAAGCGAATTATCCACAAGTGCAAAAAAAAGAGCACATAGAGCACATTACAAGTACAAGCAGCAATATATGGATACAAAAATTTGAAGGAAGAAAAAAACATAGTAAAAGTTAACCCAATAATTATCTTAACCGAAAAATAACAGTTGCATTACACAGTATAGTTTTGAAGGCGCTTGATGAAACCATCTAGGTGCTTTTCATGAGAAATTTTGTCTGTGAATATGGGTTGAATCTGCTCTGCATTGTGTCGAATCAACTTCCCCTCTTCTTCGACCATGACGTGACGAATGACTCTCGCCACCCCTTCTCGATCAAAATTCCCGGTTTCGGTATCTCTCGGCAATTCAACCCCAACCCCAACCCCTCTTTCCTCTAACACTCGCGTGATCAATCCTTGATCAAAGATCAATGGCAGCATGATCAAAGGATGGCCAAACTGCAAGCTTTCAATCACCGAACTCGGGCCACAATGTGTCAAGAAACCGCCTACCGATGCATGAGCTAAGATCCTCATTTGCGGGACCCAACCCACCGTGACATGACCGGATCCCCTTATGCACTCCTGAAAACCGGCCGGTAACATGTCGGTAGGGGCACCACTCATGCCAGCCGGCTTCTTGAGTGCCCAAAGGAAAGGTACTGCAGATTTCTCCAGGCCAAAAGCTAGTTCGTGGAGTAGCTCAGTGCTCACATCAGCCTCGCTTCCTAGAGCAATATAAATAACAGATTTGCGGGGATGTTTTGTTCAACCAATCCATCACGTCAAATTCAGGCTCGGCGCCTCTGCTCTCTCCAGCCGAACTAATATCTTCAGAAGGAGGCGGTAAAAGACCGACCGGCACCACGTCTTTCTTGTAAAGCTCAGCAAGGAGAGATAACCACTTGGACTCGAGCTCGAAACATGTCCTCACACACACAAACTGGCTTCCCATGATGGTGGAACGCACACGCTGAACATTACTAATGCCTGATTTGTTTTCCTTGCTGCCCATCACAATCCACCGAGCCTCGTGGGGGCGAAATGCAAGGTTGGAAGGAAACAGGATCCAACTTGGTGGCACTGTGAAATGTTCAATGGCAGTCCTTGACTCCTCGCCGGCGTTTTCTAAAGGGGATCCCAAGAAGACCCGCGAAGAAGCTAGGCTGACATAGAAAAGAGCACAGGGAACACAAAAGACTTTGGTAATCTTTGGAAGCCAGTGGTGGTGCACATCCATGATGACCCAATCGGGTTTTGTTCTTTGGTTGGAGCAAGCCAATTCGAGGAAGGCGGAGAAAGGCGTGGCTAGACCGTCGAATGCCTTTAAAAGAAATGGCACCTGATCTTGCGGGATGTCATTGGTGGATTCGGCAGTCTCTGGCAAGGGTTTGATGTGGGGAAGCGTTAGAGGCACAAAGGTTATGAGTGATGATAAGTGAGACGGGATGCGTGGGAGGCGTTTGATGTTTCTTGGAGTGGAGATGAAGGTAATGCAGTGGCCCCGCGCAGCCAGTGACTTGGATAGCTCAAGAAACGGGTGCATATGGCCGAAGGCCAACCATGGAAACAAAACAAGGCGAAGAGAACCAGAGTCAGAGCCGGGCTCCATGATCAATGAGAATTAATTGCTTGTTGCTGCTGGGAAAGGAGAGCTGAATTCAGTCTCAATTTCTTTTAGGAGAAATTGTGTTGCAGCTCTGGTAATGCCCTCATCAATGCTTACAATACCAGTACATTGACGCATTAAAGGATTCTTTCCTCTTGAAAGCAACAGCATTGAATTAGGTAAGATCTAAAAATGGTGACCACCTAATTTTGATTAGTTGGTTAGCCTCTCTTTTCAATCGCTTTCGATCCAGACCCTAATCTGCATCCGTACGTGCTCTATGGCTGCAATATTCTCAATCTAAAATTTAAAATTTCTAAACCAAAATCAATTATTTCAACTGACATGGAGCTTGACAAAAGTCTTCATGTAGGACAGTTACATGCATTAGTAAAAGGTTTCTTTTTAAGTATCAACCCATCAAATGTCAGATTACAAAGTTTGAAAGTCCCAATCGGTAAATTTTTACATACAATAGATTAAGAAGGATTTGATCCTTCTAAGTATTTAATAAAATTTTAGGAGGGCTGCAGCCGTTCCAAGTACCTTTAAAGATCCACCCTTAAAATAATGTCATATTATCTTTGTCAAGTTTCAACTTATGAAAATGCATTATTAAGTTCCACTTTAAAACTTTAATAAAAATAAGTTTTACTTTGAATTTGACTTAATTCTTTCACCTCACAAATGTATATTATCTCAAGATTCTTGAGTGTTTTACCAGTGACTGGCATATTTGATCAGTATCATTCATTTTGCCCAATAAAATAATGAGACCCAAATGGAACTGTTACTTCCTATACTTTTTTTTGGAACATAACAGACAGCTATATTGGGCCGAGCCTATTAAATCATGGGCCGTAATTTGAAAAGTTGCCTTTTGAGAGCCCAATCGTCTATTTGTACATTTCAACTAACATTTTTTTTAAGATACATTTTGTTCAACGGATAAATGCATCAAAGGACAGGAATAGTTCTGTTCTCTTTCCTATGTTTGTTGTATTTCAATATATATAGTCTAGTCAATATTCACCAATGAGATATTATGGATTTCAAATCAGGTAATCTACATCTAAACCGGCACAAACAAAATTACATGTCCAATTCAAATGGTACAAATTCATCAGTAGGTAAACTCTTAGAACTTGAACTAAAAACCAAGACCTTCTCACTAATACCAGAGAATTCCCTTGAACCGGTAGCCCTTCGGATTAAAGAAGCCCATGTTTCTATCTAGGCTTTGCTTCCCATTCGTTTAACAGCCTTGCCGTTATCTTTTGTGTTTCCGTTGCCGGCTGAATTAAGCTCCGAAATTGAAACCGTACTCTCCATTCAGAGGACCGGAATGGACGCATCCCTTCTCCGGACCCTCATTTTTTGTACCATTCGAGAATTTTGAGCGCCCTCTTTTGTGAAGAGGACTCCCTAGCAAGACTAGTTGTAGTAACACTTGAACTATGCCACACTCGTGCATCTTTCGTCTTTGTTCTTTGTTACCGGTGCAAGAAACCATGACCAAGTAAGAAGCAAGCTCTTGGCATCTAGGGTTTTCTTCTTGAGACATGATCTCTATTAAGGTTTTTGGCACCATTGGATGATTTTCTATTCCTCTTTTGCCCTGCAGATAATATCAAGTTACTAAGTACAGATAATGCTTCTTCGGAGGTTGCTTTCTCTAATGTGAGAATTAAGAATGCATCAATTGCACCATTAGAAACCATCGACTTGATATTTTCTAGTCGTATTGAGAAGTTGTACAAAGTTTCGAGGCATGTCAGCCGGGTACATAAAGGGGTTTCGTTTGAGTTGAGGGTACTTATTAGAAACGGGAGAATATGCCGAGGGGTGAAATGGAAATTTGTTTTGGCTAATGAAGAGATTGATAAGAGGAGGAGAGGGAGTTCTTGTCTCCTTGAGAATTCCTTGTTGTTTATGAGTTGTTGCAATTTTGACAGGAGGCCTGCTTTTACCATCAGCACTTTAGTCCTGAAATTGATTACAGAAACTTATAATTAACAATAATTTATTTTACTCAAAATAACTTATAATTAAAATCGGCCTACTCAAGTATAAGAACTTAGATATTATATCTTTAAAAGGAAAATGGATAGACACTAACTATAAACAATAGAGATATTGATTTTGTAGAACAATATATACTGCTATTTAATTAGTTAAGAATTCTAAACAAAAAAATGGCTATCACTACATTGAAAAATATTAAAGTTTTTAATGAGATGAAGTTTAAATTAAAATTTGCATATATAATTGCATGTGCTGGTTAAAATTTTGATTTCATGATTTCTAATAGGCCATGGACATAAACTATATCCTGGCAAAAAATAGTGGGATTGAGGTACCAATTAGATGTAACATAAATAACAACATAATAAGGGGGGGGGGTGAAATTATTGAAATTTTAATAAATGTTGGAGGGGTTCCACAATGATGACTTCACAGATAAAATTTTGTTTAGGTACATTGCAAAGTCAAGTGCTTTGAAAAATGTTGAGACCCATCTCTTTTTCCTTTTGCTTATCTGTGTAATATGCTTTAAATTCTTTCTGCAACTTTGGTACTATTATATGTTCCATTATTGAATTTGACTTTTACATTTTATGGGCACCATTCACCAAATAATGTTACCTTCTACTGCTAAATTTTGGACAGATACCAAAAGCATCACTTAGCAGTTGGAAAAAAAAAAAGTTGGTTCATTCTATCAAAATATTGTTTTGCACTTTTGCAGTAAGAAAGTATTATTGCGCTATGTAACAGAGGAGGGTTCAAATGCCTTTATTTTTGTGCCTTCACGTACCTCTATTTTAAAACATAAACATCAAAAATAAAACCGTTTGATGTGATATATATGATTTTCAGTATGTGCTCATAAAAAATTATCATATTTCGATTTTGTTTTTATGAATCAATAAGTTGAAAAATGAATGTCTATAATATCTACATGAGTACATTTTTACAAGCTCTTGATGGCAAACACAATAAAGTTGAAATATCATTTTTTTACACATGCATAGATAAAATGATGTACATCACATCTAACGATTTTAGTTGACTTCTAAATTTAAATTTTGAGTTATTAAAGTTTCTAAAAATATAGACATGATAAAGAGACAAAAAATAAAGACATTTAAAACCTCCTTCGTTTCCTCTAGAACACTAATATGAGTTCATTTAATTTCTTTTTAAGTTTTGAAGTTCAATCCATATGTGGTTCCCACAAAAGCGACTCCTACAAAAGTACAGAGAAAAGGATTGGCCTAACTGTACCAAACGATTAGAAAAGGAAAGTATCTAACTAAATCCTGGTCATATTTTTGTCACTTTTCTCTGGGTCAATTATCAAAGTTGTCGCTTGTCAAATTTTCCA
>JAJGRW010001060.1:497587-580655 GCA_025461045.1 Carex parvula | reverse complement strand
GGACTTGTCCTTTTCTTCATGAACGGAGAAAATAGCATCCGCATTATTGACCGAGTAGTCGTCCCCTTCACTTAGTTCAAGGAGTAGCATCCGCTTCAATAATTAAATACCTTTGAATTGTACAGAGATTTGATCTAGCTCTCCGACTCTCTGGCTCTCAGTCTACCTCTCCTATTCCTCTCCTACTTCTCTCCACCGGTAAGAAAATCACTCCCCTATACTTTGTTGAGGTTTCTTCCTTCTCTTGCTTGCTTCTGTGATTATGTGGTGAACACCATCTTTGCTTGTTCTGTTTGTGCACGTCAAATTTTGTTTGATAAAATTCCCAAAGTATTATGTGCTATTTTGGCTATGTTACAAATTAAATGTTTGATAGTTAATGTTAGTGTGTGAATCATCTTTCTCTGCAATGATAATATCCATGACAAAGTGATCAGATCGATTCAAAATGGACATGTCCAGTCTGACTGGTCAAATCTTTTGATAGTTGATGTTGAAGCCTGGAAATAATGCACCACACGTCACAATTATAAAAGAAATTAAGCTTCTCATCAAATTGATGACAACAAGAAAAATCAAACAAACTAACAAAATATTCCAAGAAAAATCACACCGGAGTATCACGATAATGATCTAATCATTTGCTTTACTATTCACAAGAAAGTGGCAATTTATTTGTTTTGTAGAAGTATAATGATTGCTGGTTTTGATGTTTGATTTTTTTGGTTAATTTTGTTTAAGTTACTTGAAATGTAATAGCTTATATATGATATTGATATACTGGCAAAGTCAGTCTATTACAATGCATGGAAGGTATTCGATGAATTTCTCAAGTGAAATTTTTATTTGTATTTGAACTTGGAAAGTATAATTCTAATTGGTACCAGTTTTACCAGTTTTACCAGTTCTATCGCGCCTTTCTTATATAATACACCAACATTTCTCACTAGAATAGATAGCTGAGAAGTATTGAACAAAATATCTCCGTGAAAATTGGTGGCGCTCTAGTAACCAAAACTCCAATTCGACAGCTCTACGACGTTCGCACCGAGACACTCTCTTCATTGAAACCCTTTACCCGTATTCATCCCCTCCCTTTTTACTAGTAAGCAATACCTTGTCTTTTGTTCTTATCAGTTGTGCGATTTGTTGAATTTTATGCTTGACAAAACTGTTATTACTCGATCCCTTTCAAGGTGAAGAACTTAGTTGTTAGCTGTGTTTTTTTTTTTTTTCAATTGGTCCTGTTTTTTTTTTTCTACGTGGACTGCAGAGAGAGAGAGAAAATAAGTTGGCTGAGGTTGGTTTGTGAAATTTAAATTAAAATTGCCCCAAGATTTTTGCAAATTGGTACATAATACTACTTTAAATGAAGATTATTGGTCTTGTATGTTATTCTTATTTTAGTTTTTTGTCCATTAGAAACAATTAATGCTTCACTTACCCAACATTTCACGCATCAACCAGCGGCCAGTTGAAGCATATATATTACTCTTTTCCTTTTGTAATTCCTTTCTCATAACACCAGCATTTTTTGTTTTTCACTGGTTTCAGTTACCCCTAGAATACAGAAGAGATGGCCGAGAGCATTGTAAAGGTTTTGCTGACCAAGCTCACTGATGTTGGAGTTAAAGAGGTTTTACGCCTATATGATGTTGATGAGCAAGTGGAGACAGTGAGCCGTGAACTCGGCCGGATTCAGGTTTTTCTAAAGGATGCTGACAAGAAACAAATAACAGATGAGAAACAGAAGTATTGGGTGAATGAGGTAAGAGATGTTGCCTATTTATTGAAGATGTCATTGACACCTTTCTCTCGGAGGTCCCTCCAAACCACAAAAATCCACTGGCATGATGGAGTCCATGAAAAGGAAGATGAAGATAACAAAAAAACTAACGGCTGTACACAAACTTGTTCATGAGATAACTCAGATCAAGAAAAGGATGGATGAGATCGAGGCTAGTAGACTCAGGTATGTTGGTCTCTTCACGGCCTATGTTGATTTTGATTTAGTGTATTTTGTGTTGTAGTTAATGGAAGAGAGAATGAGGAAGGAAAATAAGGGTGATAAAATTTTCATACTAAATTGATATTTTTCAACTCTCTTAACTCTAGAAAATCTAAATATTTAATTTATGTATAATTTTCAAATACATTCACCCTATTTATTTGACTAATTAACCAATTAATTATGTTTATTACTTCTAACTAAACTATTAATTTCAACAAGGTATGGAATCAATACTCTGGGCGAGGACGGTGGAGAGATCAAACTACCCGTTAGACCACTTGTGCTGCGGACATTGATCCTGATATTGTCGGTTCAAGGAGGACCAAGCCTATGTTGTCAAAGGGTTGCTGGATGAGACCATTAATAGACGTTCTGTCGTTTCTATTTGGGGAATTGGTGGGCTCGGGAAAACGACTCTTGCGCGAAAAGTATACAATTGGTATGTGCATATATTTTTTTTATTTTTAAAAAAACATTTAGTTTTGACTTTATTTTTTTATTTAAGTTGATTACACTTACTTTGCTATATGGTTGAATTTTATATTTTTTAGTCAACAAGTGTTTTCCAGTTTTGTTGTATCTTGACCATTGTTGATTTCAACTTGAAGCTTTGCAGAAATTATGAAATATGTTTGATCAATTTACAGAATTATAAATTGATTTGCCAATTTATCAAACCCAGACACTACTATTTTCAAACAAATTGTCAGGTAAATTTTCATATAGTTAGTTTGTAAGTAAAAACTTAAATTTTACTTAATCAAGTCCATATATTTTTTTATTTTAGTAAATCAATTGTATATAATTATAAGACAAGTATGCATTAAGATGATTCATTGCAAGGCCGACAATATATAATTGACTGAACAAATCGGTCAAATTCAAACCAACGCAATTTTGATCCAGGAATCGAGTTTATATCCTCTGAGGAACAAATATATATTTCTGATTAGATCCGTACCATCCGATCAGAATCTGGACCAACAACACCCAAGGTGAAATAATGGGATCCCTATATTTGTCCAGACTTTTATTGAACGGTATGGATCTAAAGAAATAATCTGTTACCTCAGGTGATATTGAATTCGTCGAAATCTATCATTTGATTTTGTGAAGAGTGAAGGGAGACTGAGATATCTCAAATTTGAGGTTGATATATGAAACCAACCAGAGTGAGGCTATGGTGCTATGCAATAGCACGGATGGGGTCCGTGCTACGGCTCAAAATTCGACTTTTCAAAATTCTAACGGTCGATCCAACCGGTTCAATGTGATAACCATATGATATGTACTTGCAAACTAAATTTTATATTGTTTCGAATTTTTTTACTATTTTTTTAGATAGGTAGAATTTTGATGGTCCAGAATTTTCAGAAAACACTGATTTTTCTACCTATCTAAAAAAATAGTAAAAAAATTCGAAAAAATATAAAATTTAGTTTGCAAGTACATATTCATATGGTTATCACATTGAACGGTTGGATCGACCGTTAGGATTTTAAAAAGTCAAATTTTGAGCCGTAGCATGGACCCCATCCGTGCTATGCATAGCACCATAGCCTCACTCAACCAACAATATTCATTAATAATAAAGTCTTTCAAAATATATTTAGATAATAATGGTCTGACTGATATTACAACCATAAAATTAAAAATGCATTATGTCAGAAGCAATCATAACCGATCGAATATCTTGAACAAAACATGTCGGACGAATTTTATCTGTCCACAAAAAAAATCCCGATCTGAAATTTTGACATAACTAAACATATATAATCATTAATTATGCATTTATTAATTCTGGTTGTAACATTTTCATTAAAGTAGGCCATTGAGGGTTAGCCAGTGCCACTAAATTATATTCTTATAGCTGGAAGCCTTTATTAACCCAACCCAACCCAACCCAACAGGTCATTGAGGGTAGGCCGTATTAGCTACTCGATATGTGATTTTTTATATTGCATGGGTTATCAATATTGTGCAAATCTAAACAAGATCAACGGCTACATCTCAAAAACAATGACTGAATCGTGCGACATTGATATTGTGCAAATCTATTTGTATGGCGCCAACAGCTTTGCAATACCATGCAAACGAAGGAGAATGAAATTAAGATAAAAAATGGAAAAATATAAAACCATATCCCTTTAGATTGGTAACGACAATAACAATGTTCTATATATTTACGCATAAATTTAACCATCAATTAAAAAACTCACATACATATATTTTTTTTAAAAGAGTCGATCATCTTTAAATTTTTGTTATTCTAAAATTAACCAAATGTTTTATTTGTACAGTTATGATGTCAGGAAACAATTTGAACTTCGCATATGGGTAGCTATTTCTCAAAGGTTCGAACTAATTGGCATTTTGAGAAAAATAGCAAAAGAACTCAAGCTTTCTATCGATTCAAGCATGCAATCAAATAATTTTCTTACCGAGATTCATGAGTTTCTTAAAGGAAAAAAATACCTCATAGTCCTTGATGATGTTTGGACAAATGATCTTTGGACTCAAATTGGAGAAGCACTCCCAGATGAAGATCATGGAAGTAGAGTACTCGTAACCACTAGGTTCTTTAATATTGCTAAAAGAGCCGATCCCACGTGTGAACCGTACAAACCTGGGTTCTTAACGAATGAGTTAAGCATAGAGCTTTTTCTGAAAAAGGCTCTTCCAAATCAGGGTCCAAATAAAAGTTCTTTTCATGATCTTTCTGATATCACTGATCAATTTGTCCGTAAATGTGGTGCACTTCCTCTCGCATTGGTGGTTTTAGGAGGCCTATTATCAACAAAGCCACGCAACTATGCCTCTTGGAGTAAAGTGTTACAAACAATGAGTTGGCATGGATGGAAAAAAATGCAGCGAGATTATAGGCACCAGTTATGAGGATCTATCATTTGCACTTAAGTCATGCTTCATGTACTTTGCTGCATTTCCCGAAGACCATGATATCAATGCCAAATCTTTACTTCAAATGTGGGTTGCGGAAGGCTTCATACCACAAGAAGATAACAGAACATTAGAACAAACTGCGGAGAGTTACTTGGAGGATCTCGTGCAAAGGTATAACTTCTTTATTTAATGCTTTACACATTTTAGTGTAACGTGCTAATATCATTGTACAAGTGTTGGTTCCAATTTAGTTATTTATTCATAAAAGCCTGCAGGCATATATTAAATTTGGGTACAACATGATTCCAATATAAGGAGCACCACAAGAGAAAAAAAAGGAAAAAAGGAAAAAAAAAACAAATAAATACAATGCAATCAGCACGTACAAGTTATGTACAGAGTTTCCAATTGAATTGTTTTGAAGCTAAATATTTTTCTTTATGAAATATTTACTGTCCTCAAAATTTATTAATGTTAATATTATAATACATAATCAGTACTTTCTTAACTACTTACCTTAGAAAAATGTGAGCTCCAATAATTTAGTTATGACATTTATGAGCACTCCAAATTTGTTCTTGTATGTTTAAAACAAATTTTCTTATTGTATAATAGGAGCTTGGTTCAAGCAAGATTTAGATCTCGTGATGGTGCTATCCTAGTTTGCAACGTTCACGATCTCCTACGGGATCTTGCTATCCAAAAAGCCAAGGAGGACAACTTTCTTGTGGTGTATTCACATCCAGATTGTGATCAACAAAGCTTGAGTAGGGCGCGTCGTGTGGCAGTTCACCATCCAGATTGTGATAAACTCGTGATGAGCCAAAACCTCCGCACTCTGTTGTGCTTTCATGATAAAGTCATGCCGAATTGTTCTAAGCAAAAGTTGCTCAAAGTGGTAAGCACTGTGAACCGTATGGATAGTATAAATGTGGGAATGTTTGAGGGATTAACTCAGTTAAGATATCTGGAACTTTGTGGGGTGCTAAGTGACAAGTGTACTGGACGAGATGACAAGTATGGGAAAAGATACTTGGAGAAAGTGATAGGCACTATGAAGTGTATGCAGACTCTTAATATCAATCTAAGAGTACGTGATGAGGGATTCGTAGATAATTTTCCAGATTGTGCATGGAACATGAAGACACTGAGGCATGTTTTGACCAGATTTTGTGGTCGAGAACTGCCACCATCAACAGAACTACCAACTTTGCAAACGCTTGCATGGGTTACTACCAATGAATCATGGAAAACTGGGTTTCCTCATCTACCCAATTTACGTACATTAGAGTTAGACCACAGATCATGTTCATGGATGGTAGTTGCCGCTTTCCTTGGCACATTAAAGAACCTGATCTCTCTCACCCTATTTGGTTCTATTCCAGGAGACATTTTTGATATGAGAGACTACCCATTTTATCAGAATCTACAATCTCTAGCATTATGGGCTAAGAACTGTCAGGAGACTCCTAATGAAAGGGCCATTGATGTTATCATGCTACCTCCTCACCTCATTGATCTTGATATTGCTAATTGCCAATTCCAGCAAGATGTAATGCCGGTACTGGAGAATCTACACTGCCTCAAGAGTCTCACACTAGATGGAGTCAAAGCTAATCGAAAAATGAGATGTTCAGCTAAAGGCTTCAACCAATTAGAAGAATTGTGGCTTTCAGAAATTACCGTGCTAGAGGATTGGGAGATAGAGGAGGGGGCCATGCCCATTCTTAAACAACTCACTATTGATAAATGTAAAGAATTGTGTGCTCCTCAGGGGCTACGACACCTAACCAACCTTCAACAATTGAGATGGGTGGAGAATGGCGATGAGGGTAAGGAAGATGAGGTCCGCAACTTATGCAAACATGTGCCTTCACTTAAATTTCACTATTGATAGAGCCATGCACTCCGGTCAATGCATATTTTACTCCTCCAAGATTCCAATTTCATATTTGGCATTGTTTTCTCTTAAATTAAATTTGTTGTATGCATGTGTGCTTTGCATTTTTAATTTAATTACTGATGTTTTTATTTTCTTTTTCTTTGAGATGAATTAATAACATAGTTAAAGATTGTATGTTTGAGTTTTCCCACAAGGGGCAAATAAAATCATGCTGGGAGAACTGTACTAAATTATGAAGTATATATACGACTGACAAAAAAAATAAAGTTAATATACAAAGGACGTGGACAATAGTAAAATTTTCTTTCCTATTTGGAAACGTATCCCACAATCATATCCAATTTTTTTTTTATCTTTAGTATTAAAAATATTTGAACGTGTCCGTCAAATCAAATAGGGGATATTTTCATCCTAGCATAAACGGCGTTAATTTCGAAAGCAAATAAAACTGTTGTCAAGAACAACGTTTCAACACATATAAAACACTATTGACCACATTGCTTTTCAACACAGTTTATTTCAAGTAATTATTCTGAAAGTGGGATGAAGTAAAATTATTCATTTGCATTGAAAAAAAAAATGTTCTTTCTATTTGTCAAAAAACATCATTGAAAAAATGTTCTTTCCAAAAGTACCTGTACAGCCTTGGAGAACTCCGAATAAATTCAAATAAATTCCATAAAATCAAGAACAAACCTAATAAACCCAAATAAATTTCTAAAATTCACGAATGAACTCCAATAAATTCAAGAAAATTTATAAATCCAAAATCTCCATATTTTGATATCAAAACCTAAAATACTTCACGTACAAAATATGTTTTTTTCCAAAATTATTAAATATCATAAAATAATAAAATAGTATTAGACTTCCTAGCCTATGTATCTTGTCTCTTTTTAACTCTACACTATGGAAAATATTGTGTTCTTTACTCTCGCACTTTATCTATTTATCTGATCACAGCCTCATATTTCTTCAAAATTTGAAACTAATCATAATTATATTTCTAGAACTGAATCAATATTATATTATTTTTAGAAATCTTCAATCTCAATATTCATACTTTTTTCATATTATTAAATTTGACTTTTCTAGTCACATTATTTTCATATCTCCCATTGGAACATGAACCAATTACAAAATATCCAAACTTTGAGAAATATAAATTTTATATTTTGCTCTGTAAGTCTTCAAAGTGTCATCCATTTGATATTTTATTTTATTTTTCAATATAATAATGTCATTCATTTGATTTTTTATTTTATTTTAAATATAATACTTCATAAACAATATTCTTAAATAGGAAGTTATTTTTTTTGAAAACATAATGTCGAAGATTATAAATTTTTTATTATGAAAATTAAAAACTAAAATTGAAAAATGTGGATGCATGTGATGGGCAGGAAAAGAGAAAGGAATGAAGAGGTAAAAATTAAGTTGAAGGACTTATACTGACAACATTTTGTACAAAAAAGAATTAGAAAAAAGGATATTTTATTTGAATTTTACTAAAAAAAGTATATGTTTTGTAAAAGTTTTCCTCGAACCAGTCTTAGCACCCTCTTAGAAAAACTATGAAAGCAGTCACTAACCGCGTATATTAATTTGGGCACATTGATAAGATTTGCGAATAATTCGTATTTGAACCCTCCCCTAAGCAATGCACGTATTATTCGGTTTCCCGAACTTTTACCGAATAATTCGCGAATTTTACAAATTTGTCCCGAATTTTACGAATTATTTCGGAATTTTTTTTTTTAAATAATTTTTTTTGTTCTCTTGTGGGACTATGATATTTGGTCCGGACTCAATGTATAATTCCAATTATTCCCAAATTATATCCGAAGTATTTCCAAATCATGAATTTTTTATTCCGCTGAACTTTTCCTGAATCATTCATTTGTCACTATAAATTTTGAAACATAAGGAAGCGGAAAGAAATTAAAATGTAAAATTTGAACATGAAAGATAGGCCGATATCTAACCTTATCTCCTTTTTGAACAAGAAAATGAGCAGTCGATCGCTTTCCTGCTTGGTGGTGTTGGTATCAAGTCGCTCATCAAACGAAAGGAATTAATATTAGTGTGTAAAAATCAATATTGCATTTCTAAATGAAAATATTCAGTTTTCTAATCGTGTTAATACCAAAAAAAATAACACTAAATATATATTTCTTTTATTATAGAATGTATAAATATTGGCGTATAGCAGTGTATATCCTTAAAGAATATGGAAAATTAATTATTATAATTAAGCAATCAACTCAGGCTGAGGGAAATGAAGGCAAAAGGGATTAGATCCTCATAATTATGCTTTACAAATTTATAATTAAATTTTATATATTCTTTATTATTATTATTATTATTATTATTATTATTATTATTATTATTATATTCCTCTTATTTATTTATTTTATTACAATCATGCTGCTAATTAATTATGAACATACTGTATATATGTCGAATTCTAGTCTGATGCAGTAGTGATTGTGTAAATGTTACAATTCCAAATTAAGTCAGCATATTTTGTAGAAGACTGTAAAATGTAATAGATATATGTTGCAATCTTTGTAATAGATATATGGGCAGTATTAGTATAGCTCAAAAAAGACTGTAAAGCAAGCAACAAGTTCCTCTTCCTCAATTCCTCACACATGAATTAGGCTTGCACGCAACTGCAGCTCTCAATCTGTCAATCATGCACCTTGGAAGGAATTGCATGTTTATCAGTTTCTCTAACTGGGCCACTTCTCATATGGGCCCACAATAACACTTGGCAGCCTGCCAGCTGTAGCCCAGAATTATAAACTTATTATTTGTATATTCCAAATATTTCATATGTCTAAAAAATTATGACAATAATACATTAATATGAATACATATTTTTTTTCCTTAAGCGTATATATTCAGCAGTTAAAATTAAACACAATTAATATTCAATCTTTTCTACTTTATAATTCATCTATATAAAATCACCCTTTAATATAAAAATTAAATTTGTTCCTTTTAATACATTTAAAATTCATGTAAAAACACTTAAATCAATCAAATTATTTCCTTGTTTGGGCATTATGAAGTCTAAGGTCGTTTTAATTCGTGCAAGCATCTGCAACTGCATGCATCTACAAATTGGCTTGGCGACTGTGTTTCCTCTGCTTCAATAAATCATGTAATAAGTTGTGTTCATGTCTCACATTATTTATATATTGGATATATAATTAACTATTGTAAGAAACAAATTGTTTAATTAGCCAAAATTATTTTTCCTTAATGTGGAACTGCCGAACAGATCTACGTACATATATATGGCTATAAAAATTTGTCATGCCATGTTCTTTACTAATAATTATTACATAAGAAATGCACTCTTTATTGGTTATTTTGTATTTTATTTAATTATATGGTTGCCTACGTTAGATCCTATGTATAATTTAATAATATATATGTATGTTGTGAATAATGACTTCACATTAATTATTTATATTTGACCCTAGTACCGGGTAAGTGAGAGAAACATAAGATTTAATTTGCAACCATAAAAAAATAAAGGTACTTGGCAGCAAAAGTAGAGCCGATATGGTATATATGGAACTAGGCAAGATACTTTTTTTCATGTTTTACCTAGAAACTCTTCAATTATAACTTAATGATTTATATAAAATAACTTCAAATCCTATATAACCAATTCATGATATATATGCCTAAGTTAAATAATCCCATTATAAAAAAATTGATCTTATTAAACATTTGAGGCGTGTAATATTATGGGAGTGTATATATTTTCTTTTCTGTTTTGCGTGATGAGATTGCATGTTTAATTTGAAATAAGCGGATTTTTACTATTTTTTATTTAAATTCCCTAATTAGCTTATTTTGAAAAGGATTTTTGATAATAATTTCAAAAATATATATCGCCTAATTGGAGGAGAATTTGACTTGGTCAAACTGGAAAAGAGAGGAGACAGGTGAAATCGGGCCTGCGGAAGGACTTAATGGGCCGAGAACTATAAATGACCATGGCCCTCTGTATTATTGGGCCCGCAAAGTCAGTATTGAAGAGTACAACGGGAGCCACGCGACAGAGAAAGGAAAGAGAGACTGAACAGGGGACCCGCGATCAGACTCTTTTTAACCGAATTCAGTGAACTAACGAGTAACGACAACATTGGAATTGTCATGGGAAATGTAATTGGAGATCAAAGTTTACATTTTTTTTTAATTCTTTTATTATATTCCTTGGGAGGTAAAAATGATTCATAATGGAATTAAGTGTTTTGCTACTAATTTAAAAAAAAAAGTATAAAATTATGAAAATTGTAAATTTTAGTCTCCTAGTACATTTATATATGGAGATCATATTTTAAGGTTTGGATTGACTATTTGAACTTTAAAAATAGAGAAATGGATCCAGGAAACAGGTCGACCAGTAATATGCAAATTACGGTAGACTCACTCTTAAATAAAATATATTTTAATTTTAGTAATGCCGAATTTTAACATAAGAGTACAACAAAAGAATATTAAGTTGATATGGAATTATCAATAAAATCTTAACAATTGTTGCAGATATTAAATAAAATATATTTTAATTTTTGTAATGCCTAATTTTAACATAGAGTACAACAAAAGAATATTTTTTTGGATCTGGAATAATCAAATAATATTTCAATGTCACAGTCTCTCTCTCTCTATATATATATACTAATTTAAAAAAAAAGTATAAAATTATGAAAATTGTAAATTTTAGTCTCCTAGTACATTTATATATGGAGATCATATTTTTAAGGTTTGGATTGACTATTTGAACTTTAAAAATAGAGAAATGGATCCAGGAAACAGGTCGACCAATAATATGCAAATTACGGTAGACTCACTCTTAAATAAAACATATTTTAATTTTAGTAATGCCAAATTTTAACATAAGAGTACAACAAAAGGATATTAAGTTGATCTGGAATTATCAAATAAAATCTTAACAGTTGTTCCAGATATTAAATAAAATATATTTTAATTTTTGTAATGCCTAATTTTAACATAGAGTACAACAAAAGAATATTTTTTTGATCTGGAGTAATCAAATAATATTTCAATGTCAGTCTATATATATATATATACACATTTATTGTAGTAGCTCTCTCTCTCTCTCTTTTTGAAAACCTGGCAGAGGCTGCCTAGGTGGAGCTCTCTCTCTCTCTCTCTATATATATATATACTTTTATCATCTACCAGGTTAAATACTGGAAGAAAACAACTTAATTAGATGCATGTTTTCCTTTTTTTCCGTTGTTTGCCTTAAGCAAGAGATGTTATCTTCTCCAAAATTTGTTGACAAAATATTATACCTTTGATTTGATTCAATGCTTTAAAATGCAGCAAAGTCAATAGATTGGATTATTTCAATTTAATAGATTAATTAGTATAGACTAGTAT
Organism: Carex parvula; assembly: GCA_025461045.1. Taxonomy (NCBI): domain Eukaryota; kingdom Viridiplantae; phylum Streptophyta; class Magnoliopsida; order Poales; family Cyperaceae; genus Carex; species Carex parvula. The sequence goes on along the minus strand of JAJGRW010001060.1, from coordinate 568,410 downwards.
CTTAATTTTAGTTGCGGCAACGTGAACTGTGTTGAATTTTGATTGTAGATTCATTATTTGGTTACTCCATTAATCAGTGATGGGAATATATAAAGCATGATGAAGTACCAACGAAATTTAACCATGAAATAATGAAATAAATATAAGGTAACAGTACCTTGATCATGCCATTTACCGGCACTTCAATTCCTAGCAAGTTAGATCAGTAATATTTGGGTCAAAAAAAAAGATCAGTAATATTTTAGTGAAGGCTAATCATAAATACTTTACTTGAAAATGGGGTGGCAATATTGTGTGCTCGTTTTTATTTAGATAATTTTTCTTCATTTTTTAGACACTATCAAATATTCAATTGTTACGCTTAAAAAGAATTATTGCAAGTTAAATTTGATGTTGAGGCCAATTGTACCGGGTGGAGATATTAACACTATTTAAGTATCTAATTTTTTTATTAACACAATATTATCTAAATATTTTAATATATATATATATATATATATATCAGTGTTCTAAATAGCTAGCTATTGCAGCGCTATAGCTACGCTATAGCTTTTTCGGACCATAAAAGCTAAGCTATGAGATAAATGTGCGCTAATTCAGCTACGACCGCTATAGCTGTAATAGCTGACCGCTATTACCGCTACGCGCTACGCGTTATTGCTACCGCTATGCTACATGAGTTTTTTTTTGCGATTTACATGGACTTTTGTTCTTATTTATGATGCTACATGGTTTGTTATGAAAATGATTCTAAACCGAACTATGTGCTTCTGTTCCTATTTGTGATTTAGTCTCTCATTCTATATTGGAAAATATTCAAATATTAATTCTTTCTTTGGCTTGTTATTCATCTAGTATTAACTTGTAAAATTATTATCGTTCGTTTCAATTAAAAGCTAATTTCGATTATTATAATATATAAAATGTTCAAATAAGTATATTTACTTCACTTCACTTGTAAAATTAATTGCTCTTCGTCTATTATAATCTGTAATACTATGAAGTATGAACTATTAAATAATATTACCTTGTAGATCCTTTTTTTCTTCTTATTTACATGATTGAAAAAAGTATAGACTTAGATTAGTTGTTATTTTATTGTTACCCCAATTCTTCAATATTAATCATGTTGATAAGTAGTAGAAATATAGAATATAAATTTTGAAATGAAAAAAACGCTATGTATGATAGCTTCCGCTATAGCTACGCTATTCGCAATAGCTTTTTTTTTTGTCTCCCCGCTATGCCGCTATAATCGCTATTTAGAACCTTGATATATATATATATATATATATATATATATATATATATATATATATATATATATATATATCCAATTTTGCCTTTCATTAGTTACTTTCTTTGAAAACTACTCTCATATATATTATCATAGGATTTTCCTTTCTTAAAAATTTGTTTATAAAATATGTTTATCTCTCATACATTATTACATGATTTTGTTTTCTTAAAAGTTAGAATTATAAAATATATATTATGCAATATTCGTAATTTGTATTGTGTACATCTTTAACATTTAAAAAAAATACAAGAGTGAAATATTTTATTATTATGAAAATTATCAACATTGTATATATTGATTTATTTTATCCAGCTTAACAAATTTTATTGACAATCTACTTCTAAAAAAGATATTTTTTTCAAATAACATTTTATCTTTATTTTTACAAATATTACTAAAAAAATGACATGATTACTTATATAAATTAAACATTAATTGATCATTAAAAAAACATACTGAATAAGAATTATGATAAAATAATTCTTATAGTCAAATTATGATTAAAAAAACTATATAAGTACAACCTAACGCTACAATAAAAAAAAAATTATGATTTGATTTATAGAATATGATAAATGTAACATTACGCCAAAATGTAACATTACGCAAAATATGTATATGAAATTCATAATTAAAAATAAAATATGATTTGATTGAAGATATTCTTTAATGAGTGTCATTTAAAGAACAAATATCATTTTACTGAATTAATTAGTCAAGATGATCAAGTTACATTAAAACTGTCAAAACGATTATTTAAACTTCTATTTGTTAAGATTAATTCGAAATTTCTAAAATATTTAGAAGTGAATGTTCGAACGTTTCACTAAAGAACGGTATTAATAACTGATAAAATATATGAACTTCTTTTAATTACTAGGGACTGATTTGTAAAATTTGAAACTTTAAAGGATATAAAGTTCAAACTTAAAAAAAAAGGAAGAGTGACCAACGTGGCATTACGGCCACGTGGTCAACAGTGGATGCTCACCCCTTAATTTAAAAGAGAAATATATAAAGAGAAAATGAGAGAGAAAGGAAAGAAAAAAAAAAACAGAGAGGCATTTCTGCAAAAAAACAAGATTAACTTTTTATCAATTCTTTCTTATTTTTTTTAAGTAAAAAATAAGATTCTGCAAAAAAAAAAAAACGAGTTTTTAAATTGCTGCTTTCTCCTGTTTTTAAATCTTTGTTGTCAGTTCATTAATTACTCATGGTTGCAATCAGAGAGGTGAACTCAAGTACTTTGAATTTATAGTGAAGGCAGTTCAATGGGCATCAGACCAAATTTGGTTCGATGTTATATCGGAGACATTTGATGAGCCTTAAAATTTATATACACTTGATTTTGCACGAATTTTAAAGTTGTTCGCACGAAATTTATGCATATAAGATGGTTCTTGCTGAGCATCAGACCGAATTTACTGTCCCTGATTCCGACTTTGATATACTTAAACCACAGATTATATACTCAGCATTTTGACTATCAGAATAATCGGTTTCAAAAAAATTTACTATTGGATTTTAGAGTTTTTATCAAAATAAGGAATTCAAACAATAAACGAGAAAGGAGAAGAAAATAACGGTAGAGAAGAAAAGATAATAACTTCCATTTCTTTCATTCATCGTCTCTGAGTTGAGCCCTCTTTGAGTTTTAATACAACTTTACCTAAAGACCCACAAAATATATTTATGCAATAACAACCTCATATATTACACAATATTACCAACACTGTTAATCTTCAAGTTGGAGAATGAGCATATATAGTGCAAACTTGGTAAAGTTTTCAGATTCCTTTATGGATAATATCGATCGGTATTTCAATTACACTAAATCTTAGAGAACACATCTACATTTTAATTTTTAGATCTTGAAAAGTTTCAGTGTCAATTATGGTGATCATCAATTATTATCTTGATAAAGCTTCGAATTCAGATGAGGATGTTGGGGTGGAGGGGGAGGGAGGTGTTGGGTTTTCCCCTGCAACTGCTTTGCTTTTATTTTCAACGCTGAGTTTATTCTGAGTTGATGGTCTGGCAAAATTGGGGAAACAGCTAGGAAAGGAATGGAGCTACACTGGTTACACTTTCCCGTTATTTGGTACCTAGATTTTCTTTTTTCTGGCAAGAAGTAGTGGCTGAAAGAAAGTTGAATGTATATCAGGACCTGGTCCTATCTGAAACAATGATGTAATCAGTTTCTTTGTGAATTAATGAGAGCCTACGGGCATGTTTGAAAGCAAAAAAAAAAAAAGTTTATTCTGAGTTGTTGTGATGCCTATTGCTGCTTGCTTGCTTGCGTTGTGAATTCATTATTGGTTTTTCTACTACATATAGAAAACTGGAGCATTGATCCGTTGGTGAAAGATTGTGGAGTGATGAGATAGTGTCATTATATATCTCGAAATCAAAATGTTTTTTAAAAGAATTTTTTTATTTTTAAAGAATCAACTTTAAAAAGGAAATAGACAATTGCTTTGTGAAAGATTAAAGTGTTCTTTCAATTAAAATTGGCCAACTAAACTACCTGTAAATTAGACTAAAGAATTGTTCTTTTAGGATTTCAAACTTGCCACCTCCCACACGAAGAGTATTGTCTTTGTCACTAGACCAAAGGCTGGTTCTTGTTTATAAGTTATTTTAATGCATTTACTTTCCATATTTTCTTTTACAGATTGACTTTGTACTAAATAAATTTGAAATTTTCAGAATTTTGCATGTGCACGCATCACCAATGAAATAAATTAGTTTCTGAACCAGTTTGTTCTTACACTGAGGCCTCTGATTTGTCAAATTTGTCACTGAGACACAATCTCTTGTACCAGTTCCTGAACCAGTTTGTTCTGCTCCCTGAACAGCCTCGTCCATCTCTCTTCAAAGTATAAAATATGATATCAATATTATTGCTCTCTCCTCCTTTGGTATTTCTCTGTTAATCATCATATTGATGCCATCATTTTCTGAAATGATGCTTCTATGTCTGTTCCAATTTGTGAACAATTGATTTTCCAGCAGATGAAAAACTTCAATCGATATCGGACATTCATTAAAGAGGTGAGCTGTTGTTCAATGTTGTTTCGGCACAGGAAACAAATACTGACTAGTTGAAATCCTCTTCTATTTAAATTCTCTATTGTCAAAATCCTGTTTAAGAGCAATAGCCATCCAAAAACTTTGAACCGTTGTGGTGCATTAAGTTTCCAGATACTTTGCATTTTTGCAATTCTGACTTGATTCTGGGGCCATCATTCATGGAGAAATATGCCGATTTGACTGAAAACTTCCTGTTTGTTGATCCTCTCCAAATCGCTTCATCAGTATTTCAGCCGTCAACACATTTCTTATGTTTGCAACCTCCCTGATCACCACTGATAGATGAGTTTCCGCAGAATGTGACAAAACCGGTCTGAATAACATACGGAAATCAGTAGCCAACACGCACTGTTCCAGTGTGCTGTTCGTTGCCCAAGCAAATATGAAATTTCTGATTCAATATTCCATATCCCCAATTCTCATGCCAAAAGTCTAATGTTTTCCCATTGCCAATTATTCTGTGCATGAATGACTGATAGAAAGGAAATACCATCTTCAAATGATTTTTTTAAAAATGCGAATGAATTATGGTGTCACCCTACCATGTGTACAGTACCTGAAAGATTGATTCCAGAGCTTATCTTCTTTTGATGCCCATTGCAAAAACCATTTTGATAAGAGGGCCATGTTCAATGTTTTTAGATCAAGTACACCCAATCCTCCCAATTTCTTGGGTGTGCAAACTAAATCCCAGTTCACTAGATGAATTTTCAGATCAAGGGGGCCATGTTCAATGTGCAACTTTCTGAAAAAAAAAGCTGCATTTGCTTGGTTTTAGGTAAATTCATTGGGAAATAAAATCCAAAAACAGAAAATATGTTTGTTCTTCGGATTATGAACCTGAATAACGAACGGTCATGAATTAATTTTGCAATTTAAAAAAATTGGAAGTAAGAGCATTCTCATTTGCTCTCCATCCCGTTCTCCCTGGGTCCGGATCCCCTAAAGTAACCCAATCTTTGGGTTTTGGATCGAGACCGTCCGATTCGAATTCGTCACTCAAGATCGTCTCGGAATTCGATTTCATCATCGGGATGCGTGCGCTCAATTTGGAGATGAATTTTCGCGGATTCAAATTGGACGGTCTCGATTCAAAACCCAAAGATTGAGTTACTTCACTGGATCCGAATTCTGTCTCCCTTTCTCACAAAATTAGCATACAATCAATTTTTCTGAAAGTCACTAACCTCAAAAAAAAAAAACTATAAATTTTTCTGATGCCTCAAGTCACATCAGGATCCTTCGATCAATCATTGCCTGGATTCCCCTGCAACTGCTTTGCTTTTATTTTTAACGCTAAGTTTATTCTGAGTTGTTGTGAGATGCCTATTGCTTCTTGCTTGCTTGCGTTGTGAATTCATTATTGGTTTTTCTACTCCATATAAATAGAAAACTGGAGAATTGATCCGTTGGTGAAAGATTGTGGAGTGATGAATAGTGTCATTATATATCTCGAAATCAAAATGTGTTTTAAAAGAATTTTTTATTTTTAAAGAATCAACTTTAAAAAGGAATTAGACAATTTCTTTTTGAAAGATTAAAGTGTTCTTTAAAAAATTGGCCAACTAAACTACCTGTAAATTGGGTAAATATAATAAGTTCGTTAATTTCAGTCAATATATGCCAAAGAATAAGTATTATTTCTTATACTTTTCACACTACAGCAAACCGTTGCTTCAGCGGCCGGTATCAGCGACCGTGGAAATCGCCGGTCGCTGATTACCCAAAAAACCAAAAAAAAAAAAGAAATTAAATATTTCCGGCGACGAAACAGTCAGAAACATTCAGCGACCGGCGCCAACATCTTTCAGCGACCATTTGGGCCCGGTCGCTGAATATCTCGGTAAAAATTGTCGCGCGAATCCTTCTCTCCCATTTTTCGTCTCGCGCCGAATCCGAATCCTCTCTCCCATTTTTCATTTTTAGGTTAGATTAAAAAAAAAAAACACGCGCCGAAGGCCGCCTCTGCCTCTGTGACCCCTGACCGACCCCGCCCCCGACCCTCCGACCCCGAACCCCGAACCACGATTGAACCCTCCGACTCCGACGTCACTGAGAAGATTCGGATTTGCCTCAGTTCTGTGGCCGACTCCGACCCCGAACGCCGACTTCCTCGATCGTAAGCTGTTCTATTTGCCTCAGTTCTATCTTGTTTTTGAATCAACAACTTTGTTCGCAAGTAACCAGAGAAATCCGGTTCAGCCCAGTAGTAGAGAAGGGAAGTTCAAAACTTCACTGGTTAAAACTTCAAAACGATTTAGTAAAATTGATCAATCTGGTTAAAATTGCTCCATTTGAGGTTTAGAGGAAGGGAAGTTCAAAACGATTTAGTAGAGACTACAAGCTAATTAAGTAGTAGGTTTTTTTTTTATCTTTTCATTTCTTACCTTCACAAATTGATCAATCTGTTGGCAGATAACTAAATCGATTCGATCTGAGAGATTTTTCCTACCCTTTTTCTGTAATTTATATTAATTTATTTAGAGAAATTTGTTTGGTACGTACTTGTACCATTAATATTCATCAGATGTATTAGTACTGTTATTTAATATGATTGAGTTTCTCTTCTAATAGTAACTTTCTTGATCTTCAATTAGTGGTACAAAGGCAGACATATTTCATTTCAGTTATAATTTGATAACTTGTTCTGCAATTTTTAGGTTTAATGTGAAAAATTGTAAAAGGCAGATGCATGTCTAGATTGCAAAATATAAAATTGTTGTCATGTGTGTCTAGATAATGTGAAATTTTTTTTGCTTTTGTGCTTGCTTTGTTAGAGTTATTTATTAAGTTACTGACGTGCATGTGTGTTACAAGGCATGAGCCTTACCAATATATATAGAGTTGTATTGTAAGCATGTTTAATTGATCCTTGTGCTGACCCAATTCTTTTATTGTATAAATTTCACCCATGGTATAATATGACATGATTTGAACCATGCACCTATCAGGAACCTTGGTGAAATTTTGTTAGCTTTGCATCAATGGAACCTTGAAACAAAACCTTGAATAGATATCTAAACTCCTTGCTAATACTATGTATCAGTTTGTCTCATTCTATATACATATTTTGGTTTTAGGTTGTAGAAGAATATAGTTTAAGTTTGTGAGGAAAGAAGGAGAGGGGCAGGGGTCGATCTTCAAGGGAGTAATTGTTTGTAATCAGGCAAGTTTTCTCTCTTTCTTAATTATATTATTAATTATGTACTATAGTTTGTTAGTTATTAATTCTATGTTGGTTAATTATATTAGTAAACCGGAACATTTAGTATGCCTTTTAGATTTATACCCGTTCAAAATTAATCTGATAGAGATTAATTTTGAATAGTCCCCGTTTTGGGACTGCTCTTTGAATGCTTTGTCTCATCTAGGATGTGAAGAAATGTATGTGGGTCTAGTATTTAAGAAAAATTTGGTATCATTTTCCCTTGTTGTTCCTACGAGTACGTATTGAATTACATGTCCAAAATGATGTGTTTCTAACGCGTACTCGGGGAACTAAGGGGAAATGCTGCCGAATTTTTCTTAAATATTAGATTCACATACATTTCTTCACTACTGAGACATAGCATTCAAAGAGTGGGATAGGATTGTACACCGGCCCTGTGTAAGCCCCAAAAGAGTAATGAGTTTGGACCTATGAATATTTAATGATATTATTTCATTGAAGTGTCAATATACTAAGCAAGGCATTACTTTAAGTTTATTTTTGAGCTCGTGTGCATTTAATTTTATTTAGAACTAATCAAGGCAAGGCAAGGGCCGGGAAGGGCAGCGTCATCTCTCTCTCTCTGGTACTTATGTTTAAATTCATACAATATGTAGTGTAGATGCCGCTTGTATGGCTGTATACAAGTCCTGTTGCATGGATGATGCAACAAATAATTCTGAATTTCTTCCATGACTTGCTTTAGAGGGTCCGTTATCAACTGATGATATCTTTATATTTATTTGGTTTGCGAATGTTCGCTTGAAAATAACTTATTTATTTTATCATCTCAACTCTAGATATGGCACCGAGAAGAAAGGACAAAGGAAAGGCACCGGCGGGCGACGAGGAGGAGTCGAGTCAGAGGAATACTCGCGGTGCAAATTCATATATTTCGCCACCTCCAGATCCGAGTGTGCGACCAGTGCTTCGGTTAGGGGGTCACAGGTAATATTTTTTTTTTGTGTAAGTTGTAATTATACATTAATTGCAGTGATTGTAATAATCAATATCAATGCAGGACTTTTGATGCAGGGCATCCAGAGCTGACGAAGCAAGTCACAAAAATTATATGGCAGCTAGTACGCACAGCATATCCTGGACCGTACACCAGATACACGGATTTCCCTAATGGTAACAAGGAAGTTATCCAGGCAGACTTTTTGGTAAGTAAAATTTTCTGAAACAAAACCTCTAATAATTACTTGTTTCCTTTTTTTAAGCTAACAAACTGAGTTATGTATTGCAGAAGCACTACCAGTTTTCACCGGAGGTACCAGACAGTATTGCATGGGATGTATTCCGCAAAATAGCTGACAAACGCCTACAGGATATGCTTAACAAGACCAGGGATGCAGCAATCAAGTCCTATGGAGAAGAATTGCTCGACTGGAAGGAGCGTGGGGCTGCTCCTCGACCACATGACTCCTGGATCAAGCCGGAGTTCTGGCCCGGACTCGTCGATCACTGGTGTAGTGATGCTTTTGCCCGTCGGAGCCAGCGAAATGCTTTAAATAGGGCCAATGCTGAAGGGTCAGGGGCCACAACGGGTTCTGTGAACATGCTTGTTCACAAACAACGCTTCGTAAGATTATCTTCATTAAATTAATCTATTTTCATTCCAATTGAATCTAATCGAACTAACCTTAATAAATTCTTAACAGGAGCAAGAAAAAGGGCGCGAACCTAGATGGTCCGATGAGCTGTTCCAGCCTACCCATACGAAGAAGAAGACGGGAGAATATATTACCGGCAAGGCGAAAGAAGCACAGGTAATAATACTTTCGAATCGTTTTAAAAAATATCATGTTTCTTGTTGTATAACATTTTTGTTATATTTTACAAAATTTGCAGGAAAAATATGAGAATGCGATGGTGCAGAAGTATGGAGAGGATAGAAACACATGGCCTGCATACGACGGCGACGTCTAGTACTCTACGGGAATATCTGATCAGAATGCCCACGGCGATAACTATGGTCTCGGTGCTTTAGGTAAAATAAAAAGTCACTTTAATTTTAAATTATTATTTTTGTTGTGTAAGATAATACTAATTGTCTTATTTTTAATGTTTCAGGCAAGACGAGACGCATGTTTCGCTCCAGTGGGTCGAGCAGTCAGTCGCATTCGTCACAGTCATATTCTTCTATGCCGCCGGCTCCGCAGCTCACAGCAGAGCATATCGATATGATATCTACTCAGGTACTTGATAGATGGAGGATCGGTTATCTGTTAGGGATGCTCAGTTACTTGATAGTATGGAGGATCGGTTTATGTCTAGGATCACCGACCTTTTCAAAGCTTCTCAGGTACGAAATTTGATAATTCAGTCCAACTTCAATTGTGAACCATAAATCTTAAATTCTAATTATCTAAACTATTGTTTTAACAATCTCACAGGGAGGTTCGGGCTCGCAGCATGCCTCGAGGCCCGCTCCTCGAGATGACGAGGATGATGACGAGGGGCAGGGGTCGGATGTTGGTGGTGATGGTACTAGTTAGGTTTAGATGTTTATTGTACTACTTAGGTTATTTATGGTACGGATTTTGATATGTTTATGCTACTTGACAGTTCGACATTTATGTTTGTATTACTTGATATTTATGTTTATTATGTTTAATGAACTTTGTTGTATGTTTATGTTTATTTGTATTATTTGATATTACGATATCTATGTTTATGTTGGTACGTTGGTACGTGTCGTATCAAATATTAAATTGTGCAAATTTAAATAATATAATAGAATATAAAAAACTTGACAGAAGAGTATCAGCGACCAAATTTAAGTATCAGCGACCGTAATTATTTGTCTCTGATAATTTACGTATCTGCGATTGTTTCGACTATCAGCGGCCGTTTTTTTGTATCAGCGACCGTAAACTTTGGTCGCAGAAAGTTTTTGATGACGTCAGAAAAAAACAACAGCGACCAAAAAAAATTGGTCGCAAAAAATATTATCAGCGATAGGTGACGTATTATCAGCGACCGGTGACGTCATCAGAAGAGTATCAACGACAATGCTTACAGCGACCGGGCGTTCAGCGACCAAAAATGGCTTTCAGCTACCGGATTTACTTTCAGCGACCGGCGCTTTTACTTTCAGCGACCGGAAACCCGGTCGCTGATACCCCTTTTTGCTGTAGTGTCAGGTCAGAATGAGAAATCAAATTTAAAAGAATAAACATTAACCTAAATGGTAATTTAATGGTAGAGAAATAGTTATTTTCAAAGGCTACTCGATATATTAAATCTTACAGCATTATAATATCCCACAATTCTAAATGATAACCCTGTAGTAAGAATAAACGGGAACCTAAAAATCTTACAGCATTATAATATCCCACAATTCGGTCCGAAAAAAAAAACTTCGGACTGAAATAGCATCTCAATTTTTATGGTTTTTGAAAAAACCAAAATAATCAAGTTGGTTTGGTAATTTTTTTTTTTAATTTATGGTTTCTAAAAAAATTTTTGCAAATGAAACCACAAGACCCTTTGTTGGCATCAATGTTGAAGACATCATGATGTACTTCCCTCGGTATTCTTTCGGCACAATTGAATTCAAGATAGAAATTATTTTACACTCAATTGATTCCGTACAAAAAAAAATAATGGTTTTCTTATGCTATTCTTACTGGGAAAAAATGTTGAAGTTTTTTTCTTGAAAATAATTATTTGAAATTTAAGTTTAAAATATCATGATTAATTTTAGGAACTTCTAAGATCAAAATAATAGATAAGTAATGTTTGTGGACAATTTATGTTAATTTTCTCAGAAAGAATTTATAAATGAAGGGTTAATTTCCACCTGGTTTCTCCCGATATTTTTATTAAAACCCCTAAAAAAAAACAAATTATCAAATCTGCTCCCACTCCAAAGTTATAATTATTTCTACCCTAACCGCCCGTGGGCTGGGCGGTCCACTTTTCCCACCAGACCGCCCAGCCACCGGGCGGTCCACTGTGCACAGCTGACCGCCCAGCAGCTGGGCGGTCCGCTAGTGTTTTTTTTTTTTTTTTTTTTTTTTTTTTTTTTTTTTTTAAGATTAGATTAGAGACAATATGTATATAAAGATGCTGAATTCTTAACGCTAAAAGTTCGAATTTTTTTTGTAAATATTAGTTAGATTACTTCTGTGAAGCATATTTATACTAAAATACGCTAAATTACTTGAAATTATGTTAAATTACGTTGAGTTACACTATATTAAGTTAAATTACACTAAATCACATTACATTACGCTAAAATACGGTAAATTACATATTAATAGGGACGATATCTTCACTGAAAAGGCGAAAAACGACGACGAAATGAAAATCTTAAGTAATTTACTCAATATGTAATTACTTAAGTGAGTTATACTAATTACTCAATACGCTAAATTACTTAAGTGAGTTATTCTCAAGCTTTCCGAAAAGTGCTCATTTGCTGAAATCGGACACTAAAATACGGTAAAATATGCTAAAATACGATAAAATACGCTAAAGTACGCAATACGTTAAATTACTCAATACGCTAAATTACTCAATACGCTAAAATACGCTAAATTACTCAATACGCTAAATTACTCAATATACTAAAATACACTAAATTACTCAAAACACTAAACTACGCTAAAATACGCTAAAAAAACACTAAACTACACAAAATTACGCTATAGTAGACTGATTTTGCTCATCTTTCATGAATCATAAAAAATAGTAAAAAAATTCCAAAAATAGTAAAAATTGGTAACTGCAAGTTCATTATGTAACTAATTTACTGAGCTACTTGGATTGAATGATAGACATGAAAATCTTAATCGGAAACTTCAACTCAAGTTTTGAGGCTCTTCCCTTAGTTTTTTGACGAATCCGACGGTCGGATCGGTCCCGAAAGGAGATTAGCTTGGTACAGGGGCTGTGGAGCTCATGTCAAAATTTCAGCCCGATCCGACGGACGGATCAAAAGTTATGCCCTTTTTTGTGAATTAGTTACATAATCGTTGTTTTTCTCCTTTTCAGTGAAGATATCGTCCCTATTCATATGTAATTTACCGTATTTTAGCGTAATGTAATGTGATTTAGTGTAATTTAACTTAATATAGTGTAACTCAACGTAATTTAACATAATTTCAAGTAATTTAGCGTATTTTAGTATAAATATGCTTCACAGAAGTAATCTAACTAATATTTACAAAAAAAATTCGAACTTTTAGCGTTAAGAATTCAGCATCTTTATATTCATATTGTCTCTAATCTAATCTTAAAAAAAAAAAAAAAAAAAAAAAAAAAAAAAACACTAGCGGACCGCCCAGCTGCTGGGCGGTCAGCTATGCACAGTGGACCGCCCGGTGGCTGGGCGGTCTGGTGGGAAAAGTGGACCGCCCAGCCCACGGGCGGTTAGGGTAGAAATAATTATAACTTTGGAGTGGGAGCAGATTTGATAATTTGTTTTTTTTTAGGGGTTTTAATAAAAATATCGGTGCTTTCTCATAGTGCCCTACCACAGTCCTTTTTCTCCATAGATGGGTCCCCTCTTTGTCTATTGGGCTGATTTTCTTGGTTTTCTCCGAATAAATAAGCACTGGAGAAAGAGAGAAACCAATGACATGTGCTTTTAGAGAGTAACTGGACTTATCCTTTCTTATGAAACGGAGTGAAATTAAGAAATCCTTACTATCCAAGACAATCCAAGACAAGCTTTGTTGACCATTGACCAATAATTCCAAGTCGCGAGCAGTCTCTCAGTCATCACGTCCACTTCAAAGTGGACCCCACGCGCTTAGTGCCATGATGCCATCACAGTTCACAACTTCAAATAATTAATGAATGCTTCACCCACCTAACATTGCGCGCATCAATTAGCGGCCTTCCTCCGAATTACCTGCTTTCTTTGGGTGACCCTACCATAATTAATAGATTCCTTGTTCATTTCCTCCGAATTACCAAGGCACTGGAGAAACCAATCACCTCAGCTTTGAGAGGGAAACTGGACTTGTCCTTTTCTTCATGAAACGGAGAAAATAGCATCCGCATTATTGACCGAGTAGTCGTCCCCTTCAGACTTCAGTTCAGAGTGAGGAGCATCCGCTTCAATAATTAAATACCTTTGAATTGTACAGAGATTTGATCTAGCTCTCCGACTCTCTGGCTCTCAGTCTCACCTCTCCTATTCCTCTCCTACTTCTCTCCACCGGTAAGAAAACCACTCCTCTGTACTTTCTTGAGGTTTTTTCCTTCTCTTGCTTGCTTCTGTGATTATGTGGTGAACACCATCTTGTTGCTTGTTCTGTTTGTGCACGTCAAATGTTTGTTTGATAAAATTCCCCAAAGAGTATTATGTGCTATTTTGGCTATGTTACAAAATGTTTGATAGTTAATGTTTAGTGTGTGAATCATCTTTCTCTGCAATGAAACTTCTTTAGATCGCTTTCCCTACAACCACCTTCATTCAGGGAAATGTATATTCCTCTTTTCTATTTGTCACGCCTTTCTCATAATACACCAACATTTTTTATTTTACACTAGCTTCAGCTCCACCTAGTATACAGAAGAGAGATGGCCGAGAGCATTGTAAATTTTGTGCTGAGCAAGCTCACTGATGCTGCATTTAAGGAGGTTTTACTCCTATACGATGTCGATAAGCAAGTGGAGACAGTGACCCGTGAATTCGGCTGGATTCAGGCTTTCATGAAGGATGCTGACAAAAAGCAGATCATAGATGAAAGACAAAAGCATTGGGTAAAGGAGGTGAGAGATGTTGGGTATTTAATAGAAGATGTCATTGACACCTTTCTCTCGGAGGTTCCTCCAATACCGCAAAAACCCACTGGCATGATGGAGTCCATGAAGAAGAAGATGAAGATAACAAAAAACCTAACGGCTGTACACAAACTTGTCCATGAGATAACTGAGATCCAGAAAAGGATGGATGAGATAGAGAAGAGTAGAGTCAGGTATATATATGTTGGTTTATGCACGACTTGTGTTAATTTTTTGTTTTACTGGGAGAGAATGAGGAAGGAAAATAAGGGTGATACAAATTTCATACTAAATTAATATTTTTCAACTCTTTTAACTTTAGAAAATCTAAACATTTAATTTATGTACAAATTATTCAAATAAATCCACTCTAATTATTTAACTAATTAACCATTTAATTTAGTTTATTATCTCTAACTTAATTATTAATTTCAACAAGGTATGGAATCAATACTCTGGGTGAGGACAGTGCAGAAATCAAACTGCCTATTAGGCCACCCGTGCTACCGGACATTGATCCCGATATTGTTGGGTTTAAGGAGGACCAAGACCATGTTGTGAAAAAGTTGCTGGATGAGACCACTAAGAGACGTTCTGTCGTTTCGATTTGGGGACTTGGTGGGCTTGGAAAGACGACTCTTGCGCGAAAAGTATATAATTGGTATGTGCTATATATTTGTTTTTATTTAAAAAAACATTTAGTTTTGATTTTAATTTTTGATTTAAGTTGATTACACTTGCTTTGCTATATGGTTGATTTATATATTTTTAGTCAACAAGTGTTTTCCAGTTTTGTTCTATCTTGACCATTGTTGATTTCAAGTTGAAACTTTGCAGAAATTATGAAATATGTTTGATAAATTTACAGAAATTATAAATCAATTTGCCAAATTATCAAACCCAGCAACTAGTATTTTCGAACAAATTGTCTGGTAAGTTTATGATTTACGAGACAACTGCCACATATAGTAATAATCAAGTCCATATAATTTTTTTTTTGAGGTAAATCAATTGTATATAATTATAAGACAAGTAGGTATTAATACGATTCATCGCAAGGCCGACATTAATTGACTGAACTCAAACCAATGCAATTTTGATCCTAACGATTGGTCAATCGAGTCAGAATCGAGTTTATATCCTCTGAGGCAACAAAATATATATTTCTGATTAGATCTGCACCATCCGATCAGAATCTGGACCAACAAGACCCGAGGTGAAATGAATGGGATCCCTTTAATATATTTGTCCGGATTTTTATTGAACGGTCTGGATCTAAAGAAATAATATGTTACCTCAGGTATTGTCGAAATCTAACATTTGATTCTGTGAAGAGTGAAGTGGTTCTGAGATATCTCAAATTTTGAGTTGGTCGATATATGAAACCAACAATATTCATTAATAATAAAGTGTTTTAAAATATATTTAGATAATAATGGTCTCACTGGTATTACAACCATTAAATTAAAAATTATGTCAGAAGCAATCATAACCGATCGAATATCTTGAACAAAACACGTCAGATCGAATCTTATCTGTCCAAAAAAAAATCCCGATCTGAAATTTTGACATATCTAAACATATATAATCATTAATTATGCATTTATTAATTTTGGTTGTAATTTTCATTAAAGAAGGCCATTGAGGGTTAGCCAGTGCCACTAAATTATATTGTTATAGCTGGAAGCCTTTATTAACCCAACCAAACAGGTCATTGAGGGTAGGCCGTACGTATTAGCTACTCGATATTGTGCAAATCTAAACAAGATCAACGGCTTGATCTCAAAAACAACGACTGAATCGTGCGAATCACTACAAGAAATCGTTTTATTAGCGTGGAAAAAAAAAAGACCTGCTGCGTGGTTAGTTGGTCGGAAATGACCATCTCCGTGGACATAGCCACGCTATTAGCAGCCAGCCAATTAGTCTCCACGCGACTAATAATTATCGCCGTGGAGTCCTCGCAATTAGTTTTCGCGAGGTTAAATTGTTACTATCACCGAGGCCTGTGTTGGTCGGTCAAAGTGGGTAGACGCGATCCAGACTGTATTATTTGCGTGGATGTTGGGCTGATATCACCGTGCACATACTCACGGGATTGCTATAACCACGCAGATGCTAATTTTGGCGCGAAAATTTCCAAACCGAAATGTCATATAATTTTCCACGGAATTGTAATTTATTTCCGTGGTTAGTTATTTGCGAGGATGAGTAAATGCGAGGTTATTGTTTTGAGTACTATAGTATTACCATGCATAAGTGCACAGGAATGATGTCAATATTTTATATAATGGATTTCATTCCCATTCATAATACCTCCTGTACCGATTTCGGTACTAGTACCATACCCATGTTTCATCCCATTGAATATTCCCCATTCTTTTTGCATCACACTAAATTATCATGAACATCAGAATAAACTAAGAAGAGAGACTAGCAATAATACCAATAAAAACAATAAACTACCATACTTTTAAAAGAAGTCATACATATACCAATAAAAGATCATCTTTACATTAAGTTTAGCAAAACAAGTTATACCCCATTTTAGCCCCCACTTCACAACTATAACCAAAATGAACATAGCATCTATATTAATATTTTAACAAACACAAAATACCCTTGGAAGAACCCTCACAGCAGTGAAAGTCAATTCACAATTATCTTGAGAGGTTACCACAGGGGCATATTGCAAAGGCTTTGATCGTCTGTTTCCACTTTTCAACAAGCTTGGATTGATAGTGCTGCCTAATCCGTAAACACAACCATGAGATGGTCGTCCGTTGGCCATCAGAAAAGAGTTGTTCATTGGGCTTACCAGCATTGTCAGGATCAGCCCTTAGCCAAAATACCTCTTCCTATATTGTAATGTGGAAAAGGATGACACTAATGATTATCATAGCATATGATTCGAAATTGGCCTTACTGTGCTTCTTTAAATGAATGAACAAATAAAGTAACTAAGAATATGTAATTATGCAATTGACATCGTACATAGACTTCTCTAGATCTATCATCCGGAAAATTCATGATGTTAATGGTTAAACCTTCATGGTTTTGCTGGGGTGACACGGCATCAGCAGATTCGTTGTTTGTAGTGCCTTGTTGGTTGCCTTGTACACCATTACCTTGACTGACCTTCTCTCTAGGTAGTTTGATGTGTAGGTAGAGCTCTTCATAGCTCACATCCTTTCCAAGATCTTTAACCTGCAAGGAATTAATAATTATTAGGAGTTGTGGTATGAAATATGTGGTAGAAAGAACTGACATAAGAAATGTGCAAACTTGCAAACAGACCCTTAATATTTACAGTATTTGTTTCTTTTTACTTAATGCTTAATTGTTATTTAACTAAAATGCAGTTGCAAGCTAAAGAGATTTAAAAGGGAAAAGAACAGAAACTACAACTGTTTTAAGAAAGGTGAACTACATTAAGAGATTCACATCCTTCTCTTTTTAGTAATTCTAGCTACCATACCCTGATGCCTTTGCAGCTTTCTTAATCCTTATTCATCAGTGGATTTAAACTGGGAAGCAATGTACTCGATTGAACCAAGTGATGCCTTTGAAAGCTTGTTTTCGCTGCTTCCCGACTATAAGCAATGAAATAAAAGAGAAAAAACATACACATGAATTCTAATAACATTAATAATAAAATTTGTTTCATTTATAATCAAGGTTTTACCTTTATGCCACTCAGAGTTGCATAAAGACCTTGGCCAGGCAAGCACTCAAAACTCTCAACTCCAACCTCCAGGAGATCTTTTCCTATAGTGTGATCCAAAACTGCTCTGTGCATTAGCCATGTAGTTGATTAAAAACATAGTCAAGTTTCAAGAGTTATGCACACAAAAATAACAAAAGTTTCACCTACCAAAATTACAAAAGGATGTACCTTCCAATAGGATGAGTAGTGCCCCTCTCCATTGCTGCGGCCACAACTAGAGCCTCACTCTCACAGTTTGGTATACAGCATGGCAAATGTTCAGACTCAAGCCTGACAGTGGAGTGGCCATGAATAGGTTTTATTGCTTTGCACATGAGTTTCCCGGTTGTTAGAGTTCTGGTTTTATCAAATGCAATGGACTGACACGAAGCAAGGGCATCTAGCACATGCCCTCCTTTCAGCAAAATCTCCTTGAGAAATTAACAAATATGTTTAATTATTTATTTTGATTGATGCGTCTCTTAAAAGAAAAAAGAATTTGTCTAGAATTTCAAGATTATCACCTTACTTACACAGGAACTAATCAAGGAACCATCGCAAGTTGTAATTTATGTAAAGTAAACTCAGTAAATTGAATTCTTTGCAAAACAAAACCAACATGTTAATCTATTTTAAAATGGTAAAAAGAAAATATGATTAGCACAAGGATCAAATCTGTAAGCAATTCATAACACCTTTCCGCAATGTGTTAAAGAGTGATGATAAAATTACCAGGTTGTTCAAAAACAATAAAAAAATCAAGATGCCTTGAGTTTTCTCATACATAAGATATAATGCTTACGAACCTCACTGGCCCTGACTAGGATGTATGAGTCAACTTGGAGATCTTGCACAGGGATCCTTGTATAATTCAATTTTGAAAAATGAGGTGGCCTATTACCATCATTTTCTAATAACAAAGCAAAATCTGGGTGGTTCTCCTTTAGTTCCTTCACATCAATCATCGATCGATCGGCTTGTAAAATATTCTTCAGCTGGTCAAGTAAGATCTAATTTTATTAATGGTAGAAAACATGCTTATCAGAATAATTTCTCCTGACCAGACCTCATCGCAATTTTAATTCTATTCCCAAATCCAACAAGTATCTAAATCCATTTTGATCAAATTTACCAATTCATTGCAACTAGCCGTGGAAATTGATTTTTTTATCTCCAAATACAAACTACAACTCAGAATTTACTCTACCTTTGGATAGCAGCAAGATACTCAACAACAGCGGCGAGATAGACAGGCGTGCCAACACCGATGCGCTCAGCGTACTTCTCGGTCTTCAGAAATCGTGCAATCCGACCTACGGGCAATTGTAGCCCCGCCAAGTTGCTCCTGGAGGTGGCCTTTGTGACCTTGTTCACGCCGATCGCCTTTCCTCTTCCTTCCATTGTAGATCTAGGGTTTTTTCAATTTTTTTGAGAGAGAGATGGGCGCTGAAGAGAGCGACGGCGCCATTTGGAATTTTTGGAAGAGAAGAGGGAAATAGAGGACAAAATAGGAGGGAAATGAAAATTTAGGAGGGAAGCGAAATTGTGACCCAAAAGAGAGCGCGAAAATGAGTACAAGAGAGATGGCAGGCGCCTAAATCTCCCTGGGTGCGATGGGGAAACAAAAAGTTTCTAAAGTACAGATTTTAACACAGCAGTTTTAGCTTTATGCAGTGTGTTAAAATATTCGACTCTCTTTAAATTATATAGACCGTGCGCTGTATAAAATTAAAACTGCTTTGCAAACAACGTCCCAAATTCCAAACAACTGTAAGGGAAAATTGAGAGGGAGGTGAAATTAATTGTAATTGTCCATTTAAAGGTAATTTATTAGTATCTAAAATTTATAATATCTTTAATAATTATGATTATTTATTTAAATTGAATTTCTATAACATTTATTAGTATCCAATTGTAATTGTCGATTTTATAGAATTTCATTATTATTTGCCTCTTCAACGTGTGTCAATATTTGTGGACCGTTCATTTTCACACGAGCGATCGACGGTCGATCTGCAATGAAATAATTCCAAATTTGTTTTGAAATGATCAAGAGAAAAATCTGAACATAAATAACACAAAAATTTCGAGTTTGGTTATGTCTAAGCTTCGATCGAACGTAGAGTGTTTATAGCCTTTCGATGTTTCAATATTCCGTTGACTTGATGGATATGTAAATGAAAATAAAATTTCATCGAACTTTGCTACAATAAAATAAATGCAATGATATTTAATTTCAACGGTTCCGATCGACCAACAGACGATATATTTCCGCGTGTCTTCATTAACTCACAAAACAAGATTTTATGACTCACCTACATGAAACATAAACTCTTGTTTTGTGAGTTAATGAAGACACGCGGAAATATATCGTCTGTTGGTCGATCGGAACCATTGAAATTAAATATCATTGCATTTATTTTATTGTAGCAAAGTTCGATGAAATTTTATTTTCATTTACATATCCATCAAGTCGATGAAATATTGAAACATCGAAAGGATATAAACACTCTACATTGGATCGAAGCTTAGACATAACCAAACTCGAGAAATTTTGTGTTATTTATGTTCAGATTTTTCTCTTGATCATTTCAAAACAAATTTGGAATCATTTCATTGCATATCAACCGTTGATTGATAACGTAAAAATGAATGGTCCAAAATTATTGTCTCAATTTTAAGCAGCAAACTATGATGAAATTATATAAAATTGACATTCATAAGTATTATTTGGCCATATAAGATGTAAAAAAGTAGAAAATATTTATTTTGGAATTATTTTCATATTAATTGCTGTACAATTATTATCTAAATTGTAGATTTGTAAATTATAGCCGTCCGATGGAGAATGGATAGTCTTGATTTCAAAGGAAGTGTCCATTTTAGAGGTTGTGGGTGGAAGTCCATATTCTCTGAGGTAACTTAATATTTCTTTTTAAATCCACCCAAGGTGAAATGCAATGGATCCTTCAATATTTGTGCAAAATCTGTACTGATGCCCCGATCTAACATGAAGAAATTACGTTACCTCAGATGATATCAATTTGTGAGTAGGCATATCTAAGTAAATGTGATGCAGAGAAATTTCCCTGCGATACAGAGAGCTCATGGTAATTCTGTCCAACCTACTCTTTGGAGAATTTCATCAAAGAGTTCCTAAAAGCAATTCATTCTCCCACCTGATATTTTTCATTCCCTCCTAATTGGATTCCCCGGTCCAAATCCAAACACTATCTCCCTTTCTCGTTTCTGTTTCCCTCGCTCTCTCTCACTCGCCGAACACCGCACCCAAAGCAAGGTGGCCCAAATTGGAACCGTGCATCTACTTGATCTCACATTTTCACTCAATTAGGAGGGCTTACCAGTGATCGACCTGAGAGTTGGGGTTGCACTACCACGTGGAGGACCGTTATCAGCTTATTAGAGAAGTCCGCCTCCCCCTCGATCCGACTCCAAGGCCTCTCCAGTCTCTCTATTCATGGTATGCGCTCTCTCTCTGTCTCTCTGGTTGTCTCTGATTTTGTTTAATCTAATTGTTCATATTGTTCATAACTTACATGCACACAAGGTGTTCGATGAATTGAAGATTGAGGATTTTCACTATTTCTGATGCAAATTGTTTTTAGATTGTACCTATATTTATTCATGGAAGAATTTGCAAGCTCGTCAATTTCTGATCAAGGGGTGCTCAAGGAATTATTCTAGGCAATGAAAAAAATTATGTCTCAGTTCGTTTGTGAGCTTTTGAATTTAGAGTGAACAGTTCCTATTAAATACTTATTTTCTTAGTATATTTTTAGAATGATAGATTTTATGGTTATGAAAACAAACCAACTACATTTATACAAAGAAGATTAGCAATTTGTACCAGTCCATGTACGTGCAACAATGAAAGAACAGTTATTTGCTTAAACTATACAAATCTGGACTGGTTTTTAAACAATAAATAATGAAGATCCTGTTATAATTGGAATAACAAAATTATCATAAGCTACGTTTTAATAGCACTGTTATTGTTTCTGACACATACCAGAACCGGTACCTGCATGCTACTGGTTTCCATACATACCAGTAGTATCATTAACATGAATATTTTAATTCTAGGTAATATATCATTGACGGACACTTGATGAGGACCATGGGCTTGTGAGATTAAACATAGATTGAGACTTCGAGCATATGAGCCCTTCGGGTTAGCATGTCAAGCAATTCAAGTATACTACCTAACATATGCATCAAACCGTCGGCGTGATTGGTGGGTCGCAATGAAGACAAGGCGCAAAGCAAATTGGCATGAAACAGAAAACCTCGATACTTATCAAGAGGAGAGGCCAAGCTGCCCCTACGTGGTCTCCACAGGAGATGACCTAGATATACCTACTGTTTTAGTTCAAGAAGGTGTTCTAGACACGGTGGACCCGGCAGAACTCATGAGAGCAGCCTCACAAGGAGCTAACCCAGAATCTGATGATGACAGCGGGTATGAGAGCAGACAACAACACGAATCTGATATTGAAGAAAGTGTCAATCCATTAGAGCAAGATAATGGAGAAGATGACTGGTATGTACATTCACCATTTTTATTTTCTTTTTGAGAAACTTGACAGCAGCTGTCAAGAGAACATCTTACAGTTTACACTATCGAACCATCAAACCTGTTGGTCCCTTGCATTTTTCTGCCCACGACCAAACTTGTAACGCATACTGACACTCGAAGAATAAGTGTAGAGTTGTTTCAAGATTGCAATTCTGACACATGACACATTCATAGTTGTATTATTTCACAAATCAATTGTTATATGCTCCTTATTTCTCAAATAAAACATTGCCTTTTTGTTGAAAATGAATATTGCATATTACAATATTTGGGTTCAGTTTACTAAAAAAAAAATAGTTGGGTTCAGATGCATGTTTAAAGTTTAGGTCATTTTCTGTTACTGTTATGCATGATCTTTTCTAGACCAAAATTATAATCATTTTCTGGTTGTTTAAAAAAAAGAGTATTTTTACACTCCTATTACTTGTTGGTACCGCCTGTACCGACCTTTTAATTTACTGCTAGTGTTGTTAAGTGTAATCCTCATTAGCACCCGTCAGTATCAGTGAATTACGCTTCTTAGGCTCAGTTATGTTGTTCTAAGATATTCTTTTGCTTGATGCCTTGACATGAGATCCTTTGGTACCTTTCTATAAACATGTATTAGTGTGACATTTGCTCTGTTTGGGCTACTGTCACTATTCATCAGGGATAGTATTTGTCAAATTACATAAATATAGATCTTATATAAATTTCAACAAGTATATGTTTTATCTATATTCAAAATTATATATATTACTCATACATACATATACATACAGATGAAAATATCACCTGACAACTAGAAGTAAAAAATGAGTTAAAAAATGAATCCTTATCACTCTTTTTTTTTTCCTTATTGGGTTTGAACCCGACTGTCATGAACACTGCTACCATCCCTTCTCACTTACTGGTATAAAATTGTGTTGTGATTGTTGATGGTTGGAATTTGGAAATGTGCACTTGATTTCTTCTTTAACTTGAATTCAGAGTTTATTCTTATCCTTTCTCTTTCTCTATGATAAAGTATTTATTGATACTAGTGCTTTAATGACTCTGATATTTCAGTGCTTGATTAAATTGGCAATTAATGAACTTCAAAAACATAATAGGCCTTGTACAAAGAGACAAATTATTACATTCATTACTTTCTAAAAATTTGAAGCTAATTACTTTTATCTTCTTTTCTTTTGTATGTGTGTTGAATTTGTTAGGTAACAACAGATGCAATGGTGGATGAGGGGATCATCTTAACAAACTGCTCAAATTCCTGGTTCAAAACTTCTATTTGGCGATGAACCACTTGAAAATTGTTCTAGTGGATTTTAGCTCTTGCCAGCATATTGTTATGTTTATTTGCAAATGATAATAACCAGGCTAAAGGGGATGACAGTGGTATATTTAATAACTCAAGGGGTTTTTGGTAAATTTTACTTCCAAGAGGGTTCCTGCATATTTTTTTCTCAAGGACAGTATAATACTATAATATGCTGCAAGCATTATATTATACTTATTAACATAAACAATAGATTTCTTTAATTTGGGCAATCCCTGTATATCGCATTATCACTTATGACATTGCTGCCAGTTCTTTTAATTTGTATTTATTGACAGCTAGCCCCTTTAACAATAAAAAACTAAGTTAAGGGAGGTCTTTGTTAAAATGCTTTATGACTATTGTGAGTTGTTATTTTAATTCTGGTATGACACTTGATAGAATTATATTTGTGTGGATCCTCACACTTCAAAGATGAATATCTAAAAAAGGAAATTAACATTGTTGTTATTCAACTTTTGGTACCACTGGTACAACTGTGATGTAGTTTCAAAAAGCAATCAATTAAATATCAGGCTATTCAATTGTTATATGACTATGCATTTATATTTATCAATCGTTAATAATTCTATAATAATTTACTTTCATATTATGTTGTTAATTAAAAATATATTGCAGTATTTGACAAAATTATAAAATAAGACAAAAACTACCCTGCTGCTTGCAGTCTGCATCATATTATTCCCGTGGAAATACCCACGGTGATAATAGCAGGTCTTGTTTATTTTAAAATAAATTTTACTGAAGTTATTCCCGTGGTTAATAAGATATTAGCGGCGAGGAGAGCAATTTCTGGTTTCTAAATTTGCTAAGTTCCGATAAATATTATCGCCGAGGGTAGATAGCACTGTTTTACCGAGGTTGGTTGGAGGTACTCCCGTCGTTCTACTATCAGCGTGGGTAGTTACAGTACCCACGGTGATAAAAGGTGATATCCTCGCTTTTATCCCAATTTCTTGTAGTGAATTGACATTGTGCAAATCTATTTGTATGGCACCAACAGCTTTTGCAATACCATGCAAAAAAAAAAGGAAGAAATTAAGAAATTATGATAAAAAATGGAAAAATATAAAACCATATCCCTTTAGATATATTTGTAACGGAAATAACAATGTTCTATTTACGCATAAATTTAACCATCAAAACACACACACATATATTTTTCTTAAAAGAGTCGATCATTTTTAAGTTTCTGTTATACTAAAATTCACCAAATGTTTTATTTTTACAGTAACGATGTCACGAGACAATTTGAACTTCGCATATGGATAGCTATTTCTCAGAAGTTCGAACTAATTGACATTTTGAGAGAAATAGCAAAACAACTCCAGCTTTCTATCGATTCAAGCAAGCAATCAAATGATTTCCTTACCGAGATTCATGAGTTTCTTAAAGGAAAAAAATACCTCATAGTCCTTGATGATGTTTGGACAGATGATCTTTGGACTCAAATTGGAGAAGCACTCCCAGATGAAGATCATGGAAGTAGAGTTTTCGTAACCACTAGGTTCTTTAATATCGCTAAAAGAGCCGATCCCACATGTGAACCGTACAAACCTGGGTTCTTAACAAAGGGGTTAAGCTTAGAGCTTTTGCTGAAAAAGGCTCTTCCAAATCAGGGTCCAAATAAAACTTCTTTTGATGATCTTTCTGATATCACAGATCAACTTGTCCATAAATGTGGTGCACTTCCTCTCGCGTTGGTAGTTTTAGGAGGCCTATTATCAACAAAGCCACGCAACTATGCCGCTTGGAGTAAAGTGTTACAAACAATGAGTTGGCATGTTGATGATGGAAAAAAATGTAGCGAGATTATAGGCACTAGTTATGAGGATCTATCATTTGCTCTTAAATCATGTTTCATGTATTTTGCTGCATTTCCAGAAGACCATGATATCCTTGCCACATCTTTACTTCGAATGTGGGTTGCAGAGGGCTTCATACCACAAGAAGATAACAGAACATTAGAAGAAACTGCCGAGAGTTACTTGGAGGATCTCGTGCAAAGGTATTTCTTCATTTAATGCTTTACTCATTTTAGTGTATCGTGCTAATATCATTAATTGTACAAGTGTTGGTTCCAATTTAGTTATTTATTCTTAAAAGCCTGCAGGCATATATTAAATGATTTGGATACAACAGGATTCCAATATAAGAAGCACCACAGGAGAAACAAAAAGGAAAAAAGGAAAAAAAAAACAAATAAATACAATGCAATCAGCACGTACAAGTTATGTACAGAGTTTCCAATTGAATTGTTTTGAAGCTAAATATTTTTCTTTATGAAATATTTATTGTCCTCAAAATTTATGAGTGTTAATGTTATAATACATAATCAGTACTTTCTTTAGCTGCTAACCTTAGAAAAATGGGATCTCCAATAATTTAGTTAAGACATATATTAACACTCCAAATCGGATGTTCATGTATGTTTAAAACAAATTTTCTTATTCTTTAATACAGGAGCCTGATTCAAGTAAAATATAGATCTCTTTATGGTTCTATCCGATACTGCGGCATTCACGATCTCCTACGGGATCTTGCTATCCAAAAAGCCAAGGAGGACAACTTTCTTGTGGTGTATTCACATCCAGATTGTGATCAACAAAGCTTTAGTAGGGCGCGTCGTGTGGCAGTTCACCATCCAGATTGTGATAAACTCGTGATGAGCCAAAACCTCCGCACTCTGTTGTGCTTTCATGGTAAAATAATGCCGAATTGTTCTAAGCAAAAGCTGCTCAAAGTGGTAAGCACTGTGAACTGCTATATGATGGGTATGGATAGTATAAATGTGGGAATGTTTGAGGGATTAACTCAGTTAAGATATCTGGATCTTATTGGGCATGTAAGTGACAAGTGTGCTGGACGAGATGACAAGTATGGGAAAAGATACTTGGAGAAAGTGATAGGCACTATGAAGTGTATGCAGACTCTTAATATCAAATTAAGAGTGCGTGATGATGAGGGATTCGTACATATTTTTCCTGATAATGTGTGGCACATCAAGACTCTGAGGCATGTCCACACTGACGTAGGTTATGCGCATGATGCAGAACTGCCACCATCAACAGAACTACCAAATTTGCAAACGCTTACAAGCAGGGTTACTACCAATGAATCATGGAAAACTGGGTTTCCTCATCTACCCAATTTACGTACATTAAATTTAGAGCACAAATCATGTTCATGGATGGTAGTTGCCGCTTTCCTTGGCACATTAAAGAACCTGATCTCTCTCTACCTAACCGGTTCTTTTCCAGGAGACATATTTGATATGAGGGACTACCCATTTTATCAGAATCTACAATCTCTAACATTGATATTAGAGACTCCTAATGAAAGGGTCATTGATGTTATCATGCTACCTCCTCACCTCATTTATCTTGATATTAGTAATTGCCACTTCCAGCAAGATGTAATGCCGGTACTGGAGAATCTACACTGCCTCAAGGATCTCAAGCTATGTGGAGTCAAAACTAATCGAAAAATGAGATGTTCAGCTAAAGGTTTCAACCAATTAGAAGAATTGTGGATTTCAGAAATTACCGTGCTAGAGGATTGGGAGATAGAGGAGGGGGCCATGCCCATTCTTATACGACTTACTATTGATAAATGTAAAGAATTGTGTGTTCCTCAGGGGCTACACTACTACAAAAACTGGCTTTGTACACTGCACATTGTACACGGATTTGGCAATTATATTAAAAACAGTGTACCAAACATGAGTCCAAAAGATCTACACGATTTCTACACGGATAATTAGTTAATAATCAGTGTAGAATTATTAGAGAGAGCTACACGGTTTATTAGAAACCACAAATCCGTGTGTAAAGAAGTGGGTGTGCAAATAATTGAGAGAGCTACACGGTTTATAACTAATTATCCGTGTAGGAACATTATACACGGCTTTTTGATAATATAGCCGTGTAGAATTCGTATAATTGTACACGGCTTTATAACTAAAAAGCCGTGTAGAAATAGGTGGAGAGCTACACGGATATTTAAGTAAATAGCCGTGTATAATAGTG
Organism: Carex parvula; assembly: GCA_025461045.1. NCBI lineage: Eukaryota > Viridiplantae > Streptophyta > Magnoliopsida > Poales > Cyperaceae > Carex > Carex parvula. The sequence goes on along the minus strand of JAJGRW010001060.1, from coordinate 540,419 downwards.
TAGGGTTTTATTATCTTCCCTTCCAGAGCGCCGTTTTGATCAAGTTTTTAGTTCATACATCTCGAACTGAGCTTTTTATTTCTGCGAATTGATCGAGGCCAGCAGCTGAGATCTGAGATCTTTGAATTAAGTTTGTATTTTCTCCTCTCCATCTTTCTAAGGTTAGTAATATGTATTTAAATCATTTTCTTTCTCTAATTTTCTGTTATTTAGGCTTATTTAATTAGGTCATTTCATGCATTCTTGAATTCTTAATTTTAGATGTAATTAATTAGTGTACGTATTGTGGTCCAATAACCGACCTTTAGATGCTTTTAGGTCCATGCCCGTTCAAAATTAATCCAATAGGGATTAATTTTGGATAGTCCCCGTTTTGGGACTGCTCTTTGAATATTATGTCTCATTTAGGATGTGAACACATATTAGCGGGATTTAATTAGTATTTGAGGAAAGTTCGACAGTATTTTCCCTTATTGCTCCTACGAGTATGTGGTTCGTACGCATACTTGGGGAGTTAAGGGGAAATGCTGCCGAATTTTTCTCAAATACTAATTAAATCTCGCTAATATGTGTTCACATATGAGACATAATATTCAAAGAGTGGGTTAGGATTGTAAACCGGCCCTTTGTAAGCCCAAAATTTTGTACACGAAGGAGAATGTTGACCATGCATGATTAATTGATCAAATCATTTTTTTAATTTAATTTACAGATGGATCGAAGCTGGATGTATGAAATGCGACGTGACAGTGAAGAATATTTGGTTCGCGTTGATGAGTTTATAAAATTTGCTGAGAGTTATAGAGTGAATAAAAAAGAAGAAGACATTTTATGTCCTTGTAAAGATTGTAAAAATTTATTAAGATTTTTGGACATCGAAGAAATTAGAGCTCATTTGATTTGTCGGGGATTTAAGAAGAGATATACATGTTGGTTCATGCATGGTGAGAAATTTGGGGAAAGTAGTAGTGCCAAAAAGGATTGTAATCGTGAATTGAATGATGAGAATGTTGGAATTTCTGATAATTTTGAACTTGATTGGAACGAGGATTATGAGAGTGCCGAATATTCTGATATTAACGTCGAACCCGAAAATGACGATGATGAGATGGAGAGGAATTTTGATGAAAATGTAGAACACGAGTTTACTGAAAATTTGGAGGATATGTTACGTGATGTGGAAGATGAAATTAGTGATAAAAATTATGATAAATTTCAAAATTTGTCTAATGAATCTAAGAAGCCGTTGTATCCCGGGTGTACCAAATTTACAAAACTGTCAGCTGTGTTGAAATTATTAAACTTAAAAGCAGACAATGGTTGGAGCGATAAGAGTTTCACGTCCTTATTACAGATTTTAGGAGAAATGCTCCCAGATAACAACGAGTTACCCGGTACAACATATCAGGCAAAGAAGTTGATATGTCCAATGGGGTTGAAGATCGAAAGAATACATGCATGTCCGAATGACTGTGTATTGTATCGTAACGAGTACGAGGCCATGCATGTCTGTCCTAAATGCGGTGTTTCACGATATAAAGGTCGTAAGGACCAGGACACTGATGATTGTAACGAGGACACAAGTGGCCGACCTCCGGCTAAGGTGTTGTGGTATTTGCCGATAATACCGAGATTCAAACGGTTGTTTGCGAATCCCAAAGATGCAAAATTATTGCGCTGGCACGAAGAAGAGCGCAAAAATGACGGTAAACTAAGGCACCCGGCTGATACTCCTCAATGGAGAAACATTGACAGACATTTCAAAGAATTTGGTTCTGAACCGCGGAACCTTAGGATTGTGGTGAGCTCAGATGGAATGAGTCCGTTTGGAAGTATGAGCAGTCGGCACAGTACTTGGCCAGTTCTTTTATGCATCTACAATCTTCCTCCTTGGTTGTGCATGAAACGCAGATATATAATGATGTCATTACTAATCCAAGGACCCAGACAACCCGGAAATGACATAGATGTATATCTCGCACCATTAATCGAGGACCTCCAAAAATTGTGGCGTGATGGCGTCCCGGTGTGGGATGCGTATATGAAAGAGACCTTTACCTTGCGGGCCATGGTATTTTGCACCGTAAATGATTTCCCCGCGTACGGGAATTTGTCGGGTTACACTTGTAAAGGAGCAAAAGCGTGCCCGATCTGTGAAGATGACACGCAGGTGCTGAGGTTGAAAAATTGTCAAAAGAATGTATTCATGGGGCATCGTAGGTTTCTTCCTATTAATCACCCATATCGTAAGAAGAAGATGGCATTCAACGGGAAAATTGAGCTTGGAGTGGCTCGTCATCCATTAGACGGGGAGAGTGTCTTCGAACGGGTAAAAAACATTGATGTTGTTTTTGGAAAATGCGCCAAAGCACTACCGAAGAATATTTGGAAAAAGAGGTCCATATTTTGGGAGCTACCGTACTGGAAATATTTAGAAGTGAGGCATTGCCTAGATGTCATGCATGTCGAAAAAAATGTCTGTGACAGTTTAATTGGTTTATTATTGAACATTCCGGGGAAGACGAAAGATGGTATTAAAGTGAGAAAAGACATGGTAGAGATGGGAATACGACCCGAGCTCGCACCGCAGGAGAAAGGGAAGCGCACATACCTACCCCCCGCACTGTGCACAATGTCAAAGAAAGAGAAAACAAGCTTCTGTGAATGCCTCAATGGTATAAAAGTCCCATCAGGATATTCTTCGAATATTAAGAAGTTGGTGTCGATGAAGGACTTGAAACTGGTCGGTCTGAAATCTCACGACTGTCATGTTTTACTGACACATATAATTCCGGTTGCAATTCGGGGAATTTTACCAAAGCACGTTCGTCAAACCATTACGAAGCTTTGTTCTTTCTTCAATGCAATAAATTCCAAAGTGATAGACCCTCTAAAATTGGACTCTTTGCAAAAGGAGGTCGTCGTTACTCTTTGCCAACTTGAGATGTATTTTCCGCCATCTTTTTTCGATGTCATGGTTCACCTTGTTGTTCATCTTGTGAGAGAAATTAAGATTTGTGGTCCCGTGTTCCTTCGGTATATGTATCCATTCGAGAGATACATGGGCATCTTGAAAAAATACGTAAGGAACCGACATCGACCCGAAGGCAGCATTATAGAAGGATATTCTACGGAGGAGGTGGTTGATTTTTGCACCAACTACTTGACCGGTGTGGATCCTATTGGCGTTCCAAAATCTCGATACGAGGGAAGGCTCCAAGGAGTCGGGACAATTGGGTTGAGAGCCGTAGTTGCTGATCTAAATGAACTACAAAAGGCACATTTTATTGTACTACAACACATGACAGATGTTGCTCCCTATATAGATGAGCACATGACAATCCTTCAACAACAAAACTACACGAGGAGTCAGAAGTGGCTTACTAACGAGCATAATCGTTCTTTTATAGGATGGCTGAAAGAAAGAGTGCAGTCACACCCCGTACCTGAAATTGTTAAACTACTTGGCGCAGGACCCCAAATTGTTGTTAGAACATTCCAAGGATACGAGATTAACGGATATACATTTTATACTAAATCCCAGAGTGATAAGAGCACGATGCAAAACAGTGGGGTGACGTTGGTGGCGACCTCTCAAGAATTCAGTAGATCCGGAGATGGCCGGGCTGTAATAGCATCAAAGTCATATTATGGCGTTATTCAAGAAATTTGGGAGCTCATTTACAGTCCTCGCCTGAGCATTCCCGTGTTTCGGTGTCAATGGGTCGAAGACCGAGGTGTTAAAGTTGATAACGACGGGTTCACACTCGTTGATTTAAACAGGGTTGGGCACGTTGACGATCCGTTTATACTCGCCAAGCAAGCCACCCAAGTCTTTTATGTACAAGACCCGAGTGATGATAGGTTGAGCGTCGTCCTATCCGGAAAAAGAAGGATTGTCGGGGTAGAAAATGTCGTCGATGAAGAAGAGTACGACCAGTTCGACGAAGTACCTCCATTTTGTACCGATGTGCAAACTGAGGTAGCAACACTTGAAGGGGTAGACGAAGCTGACTACATGCGGTCCGACCACAATGAAGGATTATGGGCCGAGGGTACCGTTCAAATAGTGGAAAAAAGGAGAAAAAGGAAAAAAAAAAGCATAATGTGTAATATTTATTTTGTTTAAGACCGTGTAGCTTGTAATATTGCAACTTTAGCTTGTAATATATCAAATAAAAAAGGAAAAAAAGAGGGAAAAAAAGAAAAAAGCATAATGCGAGTAATAGTATTATCAAATATTATCAAATATTATCAAATATTAGTTTAATGCTTATAATGAAGGATTATGTTTAATGCTTATAATATTATCAAATATTAGTATTAGTTTTTGAAAATATTAGTTAAAACATTTAATAATAAAATAAAATAAATATTAGTTAAAATATTAGTTTTCACTAAATATTAGTTAAAATATTTAATATTAGTTAAAATATTTAAGGAAGGATTATGTTTAATGAAAATATTATGTTCAACTTTACCAAACATTTAATATTAGTTAAAATAAATATTAGTTAAAATATTAGTTTTCACTAAATATTAGTTAAAATATTTAATATTAGTTAAAATATTTAAGGAAGGATTATGTTTAATGAAAATATTATGTTCAACTTTATCAAACATTTAATATTAGTTAAAATAAATATTAGTTAAAATAAATATTAGTTACAATATTAGTTTTCACTAAATATTAGTTAAAATATTTAATATTAGTTAAAATATTTAAGGAAGGATTATGTTTAATGAAAATATTATGTTCAACTTTATCAAACATTTAATATTAGTTAAAATAAATATTAGTTAAAATAAATATTAGTTAAAATATTAGTTTTCACTAAATATTAGTTAAAATATTTAATATTAGTTAAAATATTTAAGGAAGGATTATGTTTAATGAAAATATTATGTTTAAAATAATATGTTCAACTTTATCAAACATTTAATATTAGTTAAAATAAATATTAGTTAATATTAGTTAAAATAAATATTAGTTAATATTAGTTAAAATAAATATTAGTTAAAATTGTCATATGAAGTATTGCGGCCCGCAACCATTCAGAGAACTTTACTGAACCTGGGACCCACCTGTCGGACCAATTTATACACGGACATTTAGCTAATAGTCCGTGTAGAAAGGGTAGAGAGGTACACGGCCTTTTAGCTAATAGTCCGTGTAGAAAGGGTAGAGAGCTACACGGCCTTTTAGCTATATGTCCGTGTAGAAAGGGTATTGCACACGGCCTTTAGAGTAAAGTCCGTGTATAAAGATATTTGTACACGGTCTTTTAAGTTAAAAGTCCGTGTATAATGAGAAAAACACTATTATTCGTAATCCTTTCTCTTCCAAAATTTTCACAAGTCCGATCGAAAAGAGAATACACATCAGTTTCAAAAACCCTCACACCGAGCTCTCCACCGCCTTCCCACCTCGCCGCCTCGCCGCCTCGCCGCCTCGGTCTCTCTCCACCTCGGTCTCTCTCTCTCTAAACAGTGGTCTCTCTCACCCGTGGTTAGCTCTCTCTCTCTCGTTATTTTTCTTATTGGGTTTGAACCCGTTAGACATGGTTGGTATTTGTAGTCGGCCACTTCTTCAGAGATGATTCTTACTGGTTTCTCCTATAGGAAATTGCTGCTACTTATTTACATGGAGTTATTAGCTAGCTATAGTAGTTTATTTTTTTTTTTATGTTTCTATGTGTTGGAATTATAAAATTTGTTATGTAATGTTAGTTGATTGATTAAATGTTTGAATTATAATGTTAGTTGATTGATTAAATGTTTGAATTATAATGTTTGAATTATAATGTTAGTTGATTGATTAAATGTTTGAATTATAATGTTAGTTGATTGAATTATAATGTTAGTTGATTGATTAAATGTTTGAATTATAATGTTAGTTGATTGATTAAATGTTTCTATGTGTTGGAATTATAAAATTAGCAAGGAGTTGGTTGATTAAATAACTCATCTACTGGTAATAGTAATTGATCAATTTGTTTCTATGTAGGTTAATTCAAATAATCTAGGATATATGTCAACAAGTGATTGATTAATCTCTTGATGAATATAGGTTATATGTCAAAAGTTGGTTGATTAATCTAGGTTATATGTCAAATGATTTGATCTTTAATTTCATGCAGCACCATGTCGAATGAAAATGAGTACGAGGATATGATGGAAGAAGAGGAGCAGCAAGCTACTGCCTCGTCAGAAAGAAGGAGAAGAGGGCCTACAATGTGCACGAGCCATTCTGAGCAGACCCAACCCAAAATCTGGTTCACAGAGGACGGGCGTGCGCAGGGACCAGAACGGCTGAAATACTCAAATTGGTGTACGAGCTTCGTGAAACAAAATGCGAGTATCCTTGTTGAGAGATGGGATCATTTCGAGAAAGAGGTGAAGGACGAGTGGTGGAACACGGTGAAGGTAAAGTGCCTAACAACTCTTCTCTTGGATTTTCACTTATGTATGATCTATATTTAAATACACTAAATTTTTGTGTCAATCAGGCTCAATGGAACATCCAGAGTGATGTTCCAAAGAATAAGACGTTGAAGATTATGAACAATGGATGGAAGCAATACAAGAGCACGTTGAAGACGGAGTTCATGGAGAAAGGGAAAAATCCGGTCGGCTACTACAAATGGCTAAAACAAGAGGACTGGGATGCGTATCAAGTTTTGAAGTCTACTGAAGAGTTCCAGGTATCTAACTCGTGCCAAATTTATGCTTATTCTTTCTCGATTTGTACTTATCTTTCTAAAACTAACTGATCGTTATTGTCTTGTTTCCGTGAAGGCAAAGAGTGATAAAGGCAGGAGGACCGTTGCCTTTAACAAGTATCCACACCATCTAGGGTCAGGTGGTTACGAGGGTAAGTCGGCAGAATGGAGGAAAGTCCTGGATGCGAACAAGGATTCTGACTCACCCGTGGTTAGGATCCAAAATCCTAGGGGCAAAGATTGGGTCATGGGTAGAGCCGAGGTAACCGCTGACGGGAGGATAGTACTCCCAACGGAGTTGCAAAGCGTGGCTCAAAGAATGGTAAGAGTCATTTATAACTCCGAAAGTACGTCAATTGTTCTTTTGCTTTAACTAATTCTTCTACTTGAACAGTTGGAAGTGGAGGAGGAGGTCAACTCGGGTGCCCGGAGTGTCGATCGACAAAATGATTCCTTGTCCGCGGCGCTCGAGAATCCAGAACACCCGGGTCGAGTAAGGGGTGTAGGGGTCTACAGGGGCTGGAAGGAGGTGTTCCGAGTGGAGGGAGAGAAACCTCGAAGAAAATCTCGTGCCAAGGTAAACAAAGACGAGATAGTTGCGCAGATACGCGCGGAGGTGAGCAAAGAGTACGACGCAAGGTTTGCTGAGATGGAAGCAATGTTGACACAAATTAGATCAGCAACTACGCAGCCATCCGAGCAACCACCTCCCATTTCGCCGGGAATTCGGCGAAGTAGTCAAGCATCCGGCACGTGGGGCGCGAACGACGATTTGGATAATCTCAAGGTAATCAATACTTCTTCATAATCTAAAGGTATTTAAAACCTGTTTGCAACCTTGTTGGACAATATCGCATCACTAGAATAAACAACTTTTCTATAAATTTGCAGGACCCCAGAGCATGCGACCTCGTCCTGCGGAACGGCAGTGTTTCTATGATCGTTGCTAAGGGCGTTGTACATCCACTCGCCAAAAGTGTACACAATACTCAGCTAAGACCCGACCATGCATGCGTGCAGGTTGAGTTAGTCGTGGATGGATGGCAGCGCGTACCCCTTCCTGTCCCTACCGACGACGCGGTTGTGCTTGATGACGCACGGATGTCATTTGTCCAATGGCCCAAGAGTCAGATTGTTTTGGATCAGGTAATTCATAAAAAATTCATTTATTTTTTACATTCAACTCATTCTTTTTGAAATACTAGAATAATACATCTATAACTTGATACAGACACGAGGAGATGATGTTACCGGTACGGCTCTCTCACCGGTACGTCAGGAGGTGGCTTGCGACATCGCGCCTGACGCGCCACAATCACCGCCCCGTCCTATGGTCACAGAAGAAGAATACAGCCGTTTGCCCAATGATTTGCGCCTTCTCCACGACTACTTGATGACGGCGCCCGACGGCATGGAGGCTATCATCATCCCTGTCCCACCTGGGATGTTTCTACACGAAGGCAGGCAGCTCCTGCTGTCGTTCAGAGACTTCAAGGACCTCTTCCACCACTCGTCATCCGACAAATGGCTCGATGTTTCACACATCACCATTTTCCTCATGTTAGTGATATTAAAATATTTTCATTATTGTATAGAACTCAAATATATATTCTAATTACAATATGATGAGTTTTCAGGAAGCTAGTCCGAAACTGTGATGAGATGGTTGAAAGGAAGAACTTGTGCGTGTTTCTGGACCCCGAGAAAGTGAGTTCTACGGCAGCGACATATTATCCGGATATGGCTATCGAGTACATGTGTTCTGCGATGCATCGTGCTAAGGCGGAGGAGAAGAAATTCATTCTCATGCCATACCACGAGGGGTTAGTTCTAATCTTAACTTATTTGTTGTTTATATTTTAATTAAAGAATTGTATAAAGGAATTAAAAGTTAAACATAAAAAAATGAAATCACACCATCAATCATAGCAAATACTCGTGTGACTTTTATATGCTAAAGTACTATAATTCTTCTCCTCGATCCAACAGCAAACATTGGTGCACGATTCTCATTGTGCCGTACTTAAGTGTGGGCATAATTATTGATTCTTGTAAGCCAGTAGGAAGGACCGCGGCTGCCGCCAAGTGCAAAGTTATCTTGCCTTTTGTGAATAAGTAAGCAATAATAATTCTATAGGTTTGCATTTCTTTCAATCATATCAAATTATAAAATTGCTAATTACATTCACTCACTTTTGTAAGGGCTTTTGTGAAATATATTAAAGAGGGAGGATCAGATAGCACGGGCACGCGCAAGAAAAGCAAGTTGAATTGGAAGTACATGGTGGTGAGCACACTTTATGAGTTAGAAATTTCATATCTTGTTAAAAAAATTATTGTCATTCTAACAAATGCCGCTAAATGTAAATTTCAGAGCCCGCAACAGAAGGAGGGTTGGGAATGCGCTTATTACACGATGATATTCATGTTTGACTTTGTCGAAAGAATACAATTCGAATTCCCAAAAGCGGTATGTACTTCATATGAATTTCCTATATAATAAGCAATTGATATCTACCTTTTCTGAAATACTAACTATTATAAAATTATAATTTTGTAGAATGTGACAAAGCAAGATCATTACTCTTCGGATCAGATCGACGATGTGCGGTGCATGTGGGCAAGGTGGTTTGCCATGGAATTTTGTAATCATCGATATGGATTTGCATAATTTTGTATAATTTGGTGTATATGAATATTGTATAATTTATTGCATATGGATTTCTGGCTAATCTGAAAAATATGAATTTCTTGCTAATATGGATTTATTGCTAATCTGGAAAATATGGATTTCTTATATGAAATCTGGAAAATCTGGAATATATAGTTCTGTAACAAAAATGGCTAGCAAAACTGGAGGCTAGCCGAAAAACAAAAAATACAAAAAAAAAAAAAAAAATGTACTTTCTACACGGATATTTAACTAAAGTCCGTGTAGAAAAAAGATAGCTACACGGTCATTTATTTAAATGTCCGTGTAGAAAGAGGAGAGCTACACGGACATTTAACTAAATGTCCGTGTAGAAAGAGTCATGCTACACGGTTTTTTAGTTCAAAGGCCGTGTACAAAAAGAATCGTACACGGTTTTTTAGGTAATATCCGTGTAGCTCGGTAAATGGAGCGCGACACATTCTGGTCTTTGTACACGGCTGTTTGTGAAGTTATACGTGTAGAATTTTTAAAATTGCACACGGCCAAAAGTCCGTGTGTAGTTATTGAACTAATCGTACACCCTCGATTTAAACACGGTAGGAAATCCGTGTAGCTCTTCCTTTATTGTCCGTGTATAATCTCTTTTTTTGTAGTAGTGTTTGAACATATTTGTGGCATGTCTTCTTCGAGTACATCGTGGATGAGATATAACAAAATTAGTCCTTTTGACTTTAGGGTGGTAATTAGTGTGCATACTAAAAGTTGTTTGATGTTCGTTGCTATATATGCGACACTCTCGAGTAATGATCTAATAAATTTCTTGAGGTCTTGTTTTGTTCAATTGCCCCCTTGAATTTTGATACTTATTGTTGTAGATAGTCCTGTAATTAATCACACTAGGAAACATGTTGGCAAGTTGGACTAATTCTCGTATGTAACCGGACATATTCTCCTATCCACTTTAATTACTATTATATTAAATGAAAACTGATTTTTTAGAGCTTGAGTAAATAACTATGAAATTCTAACCAAAGAATGACAACATAAAGATTGGTACCTTACTGGTACTGATTGGACACTGACGATAGTGTAACCAATTTTCTACTTCTAGCGAAACCCAGTATTCAAATAGTGATGGTAGTACACTCAGTAATCATAGACTTCTCAGTTCTCACTCCACCTTCACAAAGAAGGTGATCAGATGTGCTGGAGCCTGGAAGACTTCATTTATTTTAAAGGTTAACCTCTCGAGAAGGTCGCCTCAATCCAGAGGCAAAGACGATAAATATTAATTATAAGATATATATTGTTGAAAATAATCCAAGTCAGCAGCAAAGTGCATAAGAGATGCATTTTTTAGAAGTTTCGGTTTTGTTGCAGTTTTATTTTTGTTAAGAATTAATTATAACTGGTTATTAAACTTAGGCAGCAAGTTTTCTGTTTAGACATGTGCAGGGAGTAGTGGGTAGTTTCTTATTTAGTTTGTCATGTAGTGGGTTGGTTATAGGTTAGTTATAGCAGTGTTAGTGGAGTTAGTGGGGTGCAAAATTAGGGATATGCACCATCTTAAATACTGTGTCTTTTATGTTGATGAATTAATGGAGTTGTGAGAAAAATTCTGCTGTATTATGTTTCTCTTTTTTCGAAAAACTCCCAACAAAATTGGTATCAGAGCCAAAGGTGAGATATCAGGGCAGATCCGATCATGGCCGACGCAGGCAACAACACCACCATTAGCATGTCAAATCAGATGGTACCTTTGTTTAAGGGTGAGAGTTACAAATTCTGGAGCATCAAGATACGAACTATGCTGAAATCTCATGGCTTGTGGGAACTAGTAGACAAGGGAATACCGAATCCTGATCCGACACCAATCGACACAGCCAAGCGAGATGCAAAGGCGCTCTTCTTCATTCAGCAAGCCGTACACGAATCGATGTTTGCGAAGATTGCAGCAGCAGAAACAGCAAACCAGGCCTGGACAACTCTGAAAACCGCATTTCAGGGAAGTTCCAAGGTGGTAGCCATCAAGTTGCAGGGCTTGAGATGGGAGTTTGAGATATTGAACATGAAACAAGGCGAGTCAGTTCAATCCTTCTTCACGCAAATTACAACAATAGTCAACCAAATCCAAAGCTGTGGAGAAGATCTTCCAGAAAAGACGGTTGTAATGAAGGTGTTGCGCAGCCTGACAACCAAGTTTGATCATGTGGTAGAGGCCAACAGCAAGGCAGAGGTAGAGGCCAAGGTTACAGCAGAGGTCGAGGCAGTCAAGGCGGCAGAGGCAGAGGCAAGCCGAGTTACAATCAACTGCATTCTAATCAACCGAAATAAGATGTAGAATGCTACTACTGTCACAAGAAAGGGCATATGAAAGCCGATTGCTACAAGAAACAGAGAGAAGAAGGTCAAGATGTGGAGTGCTATTACTGCCACAAGCCCGATCATGTGCAGGCCGACTGCTACAAGAAGAAAAGAGAAGAAGGACAAGCAAGTTTTGTTGAAGAGAAGAGCAATCATGCATGGTTGTTCATGGCCAAAACCTATGAAGAATCAGATGCGAGTCAAATCTGGTTTTTGGACAGCGGGTGCTCAAACCATATGACAGGTTTCAAACATCTGTTTGATGAATTAGATGAGTCATACAAGAAGGCAGTAAAGATTGGTGACGATAAAGAGATTCATGTTGAAGGAAAAGGAAGAGTAGCCGTGCAGACCAGCAGTCACAATACACGGATGCTACATGATGTGTACTATATTCCTCAACTGTCCCAAAACCTACTCAGCATCGGTCAGATGATGGACAGCGGGTGTACCATTAAGTTTGAAGATGACAATTGCAGAATTGTAGATGTAGCCACGGATCAGACTATGGCAACAATCAAGAAGACACAAAACAACTTGTTCCCTCTAGAGATAGCCAAGGTGAAAGACAAGGCACTTGCAGCCAAGGAGATTAGTTCCAGCGAGCTATGGCATTTAAGGTATGGTCATTTAAACATGAAGGGTTTGAGATTGTTGAATCAAAAGAAAATGGTGAATGGGTTACCCGAAATTAGTGAAATCGGGTTATGTGAAGGATGTGTGTTTGGCAAGCAATCAAAGCTACCATTTCCAAAAGATCAGTCGATGCGTGCAACCAAGGTACTCGAGTTGGTGCATACTGACTTGTGCGGGCCTATGGAGGTTGAATCAATGGGAGGAAGCAAGTATTTTATGCTGTTTATTGATGATTATAGTAGGATGACCTGGGTTTATTTTCTTAGCTATAAAAGTGAAGCGTTTGGGCTGTTCAAAAGGTTCAAAGCCATGGCAGAGACGCAAACAGGGGCTAGGCTGAAAGCTCTAAGATCAGATCGTGGTGGTGAGTTTCAATCAAAAGAATTCAAGCAGTTTTGTGAGAAAGAAGGGGTGCTACAGCAGCTGACCACTCCATACACACCTGAGCAAAACGGTGTAGCTGAACGCAAGAACCGCACGGTAGTAGAACTAGCAAGAAGTATGCTGAAATCTAAAGGTATGCTGAATAGTTTTTGGGCTGAAGCAGTAGCAACAGCGGTATATGTTCTAAATCTGTCACCAACCAAGGCAGTGATGAACAAAACACCGTTTGAAGCTTGGTTTGAAAGGAAGCCTAGTGTGGGGCATTTGCGTGTTTTTGGGTGCATCGCTTACACTCTCATAACTACACAAAACTGAAAAAAACTGGACTCAAAATCTGGAAAGTGTGTGTTCATTGGGTATTGCATACAATCTAAAGGTTATAGGTTGTTTAATCCGGTGACAAAGAAGATTATAGTCGGTAGAAATATCATGTTCGATGAGAATGCTAGTTGGAGTTGGTCTATGGAGGAAAACACACCAATAGCAGAAATAGAAGATGAAGAAGAAGAAGGCAGCAGTGAGTAGTCGCAAAGCAGTCCAAGCTCGAGTAGCACATCACATCGGATGGTTGATCCAGATACACAAGGAAGAAAGGTACGATCCTTACAAGAATTGTATGAAGCAACTCAGGTTTTGTATGTAGCAGATCCATTGTCCTATGAAGAAGCCATAGAAAGAAAGAATGGGTGCAAGCAATGAAAGAATAAATGAGTTCAATCGAGCAAAACCAAACCTGAAAGTTGGTGGAATTACCAAAAGATCGCAATGCAATTGGAGTTAAATGGGTTTATAAGACTAAATTTGGTCCAGATGGCAGTGTATTAAAATGCAAAGCAAGATTAGTGGCAAAAGGATATGCGCAAAAGCAAGGCATAGACTATGAAGAGACGTTCTCCCCGGTGGCCAGATTTGAAACGGTTCGGTTGTTGATTGCAATGGCTGCCCAATTGAGACAACGTATCTATCAATGATGTAAAGTCAGCATTCCTCAATGGTGAACTAAAAGAAGAGGTTTATGTTGAGCAACCGGAAGGGTTTGTGGTGAAGGGCAAAGAACATTGGGTGTACCGTTTGTTCAAAGCATTATACGGCTTGAAGCAGGCCCCTCGTGCATGGTACAGCAAGATTGATGCACATTTTCAGAAATTGGGATATGAGAGAAGCAAGAATGAGCCTAATCTCTATGTCAAACGCAAAGAAAAAGGAGGTTTAACAGCGGTATGTCTCTATGTTGATGATATGATTTATTTTGGCACAGATGACGCAATGGTGAAGGAGTTTAAAGAGCAAATGATGCGTGTGTTTGAGATGACCGATCTAGGAGAAATGCATTACTTTCTAGATCTGGAGGTTGAACAAGAGAAGGGGAGAATCTTTGTGTCCCAACGCAAGTATGCAAGAGACTTGGTAGAAAAGTTCGGATTAAAAGATTACAATCCTGTACTAATTCCAATGAATACAAACGAGAAGTTGACAGCTATTGATGGAACCGGAGCTGCAGATGCAACTCGGTTTAGGAGTTTGGTGGGAGGTTTATTGTACTTGATGCACACAAGACCAGACATCACACATGCAGTTGGAATGGTTGCGAGATACATGCAGAATCCAACTAAACAACACATGGGAGCAGCAAAGCGAATTCTTAGGTACATTGCAGGTACAACAAGCTATGGTCTGTGGTACAAGAGTGTTGATGAACCATGTTTGACAGGCTACAGCGATAGTGACTGGGCAGGCAGCATAGATGATCGAAAAAGCACAACAGGTCAGGTGTTCTTCTTTGGCAACAGCGTAATAAGCTGGAATTCGAAGAAACATTCAACAGCTGCACAATCAACCGCAGAAGCTGAGTACAATGCAGTAACATCAGCAGCATGCCAAGGTGTATGGTTAAGGCGCTTATTGGAAGAGTTAGATTGTGAGCAGAAAGGTGCAACAATACTCTATTGTGATAATCAGTCGACAATTGCAATTAGTAACAACCCGGTCCATCACAACAGAACAAAGCACATAGACACTTGGCTCCATTTCATACGAGATCTGATTGAGCAAAAGATGATAGAGTTGCAGTATGTGAACACGAACCAGCAAGTTGCAGATGTGTTGACCAAATCACTCACACGAGAGAAGTTCAACTGGTGTCGAGACATGATGAATGTGCTGGACTTTGGATTAAGGGGGGGTGTTGAAAATAATCCAAGTCAGCAGCAAAGTGCATAAGAGATGCAGTTTTTAGAAGTTTCGGTTTCGTTGCAGTTTTATTTTTGTTAAGAATTAATTATAACTGGTTATTAAACTTAGGCAGCAAGTTTTCTGTTTAGACATGTGCAGGGAGTAGTGGGTAGTTTCTTATTTAGTTTGTCATGTAGTGGGTTGGTTATAAGTTAGTTATAGCAGCATTAGTGGAGTTAGTGGGGTGCAAAATTAAAGATATGCACCATCTTAAATACTGTGTCTTTTCTGTTGATGAATTAATGGAGTTGTGAGAAAAATTCTGCTGTATTCTGTTTCTCTTTTTTTCCGAAAAACTCCCAACATATATGACTGATCGAAACTTGTATTGACTGTGCAAACATGCCTAGAAGGCAGGGTTTTATTATTGACAATAACATATTACACACTAAATTTGATTGTAAACAAGTTGTCACATATCATGTTGGTGACACATTTGATTAGTTGGTATTGGAGAACTGAGCCTGGAGCCAGTCAACTGTCTTCTTATCAAGTTGGAAGGCCTTGGATAGCACATCATCTGAAATAGGTGGGTTTGACCCAAAAACTGCCTTTGCAACAGTGATCAAGCCGGGATTTTGGCTACTCAGACCCGCAAATGCAACAGCAGGGACATGTCCAATGTTGAACTGGAAGTGGATGAGTCCCTCAGGAAAAACAAACACATCACCCTTGTTCAACACCTTGGAGAAGAGCTTGAAGTCTGGGAATGCGTCACTAATCCGACATAGAGAGTGCCCTCGATGACGGTGAGCACTTCAGTTGCTCTGGGGTGAGTGTGTGGTGGATTGAGGCTGCCATTGGGTGCATAGTCGAGACGAGCAATGGAAATTCCCAGGGTATTGAGTCCGACAATTCTTTTCACATTGACTAGGGTGACGTTTGACCCGAGATTGTTGTTGTAAACAATTGAAAAAAAAATGGCTATCCTAACAGAGAAGACAGATTGTAAAGAAGAAGAAGAGAAGACAGAAGAAGAAGAGAAGACAGAGAAGAAGAGAAGAAGAAGAAGAAGAGAAGACAGATTGTAAACAAAATCTTTAATTTACTTGTTATTCTCGTACACCACAAACACAAATACAAAAGCTGATTATATAGCCTCACATACACAAAACTGACTACCTAAATTTAGAACTTTTGACTCCCTAAATTAACTAACAACTCTTCTATTTTAGCTACTGTTACAAATAAATAATGCTAACTATAGCCCCACTAACATTAAATAACTACCCACTTATATTTCTGCTGCAACAATTCTAAATATAGCTTAAACACGTCTAAAGCACGTCTAATCTAATTTTGACCTTCAACAGTTTGTGTTTCAACACAGATGTGCTGGAGCCTGGAAGACTTCATTTATTTTAAAGGTTAACCTCTCGATCGAGAAGTTCGCCTCAATCCAGAGGCAAAGACGATAAATATTAATCATAAGATATATATGACTGATCGAAACTTGTATATTGACTAATGCAAACATGCCTAGAAGGCAGGGTTTTATTATTGACAATAACATATTACACACTAAATTTGAATTGTAAACAAGTTGTCACATATCATGTTGGTGACACATTTGATTAGTTGGTATTAATTGGAGAACTGAGCCTGGAGCCAGTCAACTGTCTTCTTATCAAGTTGGAATGCCTTGGATAGCACATCATCTGAAATAGGTGGGTTTGACCCAAAAACTGCCTTTGCAACAGTGATCACGCCGGGATTTTGGCTACTCAGACCCGCAAATGCAACAGCAGGGACATGTCCAATGTTGAACTGGAAGTGGATGAGTCCCTCAGGAAAAACAAACACATCACCCTTGTTCAACACCTTGGAGAAGAGCTTGAAGTCTGGGAATGACGTCACAAATCCGACATAGAGAGTGCCCTCGATGACGGTGAGCACTTCAGTTGCTCTGGGGTGAGTGTGTGGTGGGTTGAGGCCGCCGTTGGGTGCATAGTCGAGACGAGCAATGGAAATTCCCAGGGTATTGAGTCCGGCAATTCTTTCCACATTGACTAGGGTGACGTTTGACCCGAGATTGTTACTTGTGTCGCCAGCCTTGTCGAGGCCTGAGAAGAAGTCTTCTGGTTTGGCATCAGCAGGGTTCTTGCAAACTAAACCATTCACAAATACTGAACAGCTATTGTCAGCAACACAGAAATCTTGAAGTGGGCTAGGGTCAGAAGCGAATGCTTGAGAGCAGGCCAAGGCAAGCAAAGTGAGGAGAAGAGGTGTACAGTAAGCCATTTCTTTCAAGTATCGGTCTTTGCTTGTGTTAGCTAGTGATTTGTGTAGGCAAGTTGCAAATTGCTATTTGGTTATACAATGTCCCAAGCTTGTATGGTTATTTATAGTAGAGGGTGCTTGAAATGTTCCTCACAATTTGGATATAATATAAGTGAAGCTGTTGGCTAATTAGTCTATATGTTCTCTGTGTATTGGTCAAGGGCTAAAGTTTTTATTAAATTAATGGGAGATGATGGGATCGTTGGGGTCAAAGATGTAGACAACTTAATTCAATCTCTATGGTATGTAATCTAATTAACAAAGTGTTTTTAATTAATGATCCCTCTCTTTCGTATTTAATTAGATCACATATATATTTATGTTGCTCTGCTGGGAGTTTACCATTTACTAGTCAAACATGTGCCAAGTAGAAAAGTTGGTGCTGTACGTAGAACTTGTCAACGATATTATACAATTATCAGCTCAGTAGTTAAAAAAAATATATATTGACCTAATCAGAGCCAATACACGCTAGGCGCTTTCAAAATAGCCTTTAAAATAATATTCATATATTTATACCTTTTCTTTTTCCTCACAGAAATAGGATATCCTATTTTGACTTGTGACATGAAAAAATTGGCCCAACAGGCCTCCAAGCAGAAAACTAAAGTACCCAATAGTACTCCCTCAAATTCTGTCTTACAAGCGTAATTTATAATTAATACAAAATTGCTGGTGGATATAGGCAATAAGTAAAATGCATGATGGGTTTAGAGTTTAAAATTCAAGGCTTGATTTAATGTATATGTACAAAAGCTCAGTTTCACTAACACCAACTTGGCCCAATTCATCAAAGAGTCTTGCAGGAAAAATGAACATGCGTTTCAAAGTCACTGGTCCAGTGGAGCCCTGGAGCTTTCAGTTCTTTATTAAATGTTTTTCAAATCAATTCCAAATTGAGGAGGCAAGACCACATTTATAAAAAAAAAAAATATGTACATATATATTACTACAGTGTTGAACATTAAGGATCATAACGTTTTTTTTTTTTCTTTTAAATTAGCGATGGCGGAGATTAGTGGTTGGATTATCTGGACGTTATAGTCCATAACGTCCCGTAGATGTTATAAATCATGACAATCTTCTTAGGTTTCGAAATTTTCGGAATTTTTTCTCAATATTTATTTTATGTATTTTCCTATTGATAAAAAAAATTAGTGGAAAGGCCCCCATCCGACATGAATACGTATCCTCTGCACTGATTTAGATTTTGAGTTAATCATCTCAACTGTCCGATTAGGATATAGACCAATCCGGCTCTGCACAGACTCTTTAATATTCGTGCCAACACAGATCAGACGATCCGGATTGATTCTATGTTAACTCAAATTATAAGTTAATGCAGACGATAAGTATCCCATCATTATTTGCATCCATTAATCTGCTCGAGATCCATAAAAGCACGAATCTTGACTATATGTATACGGTCAAAATTTATGCGATCGGGATATGTTACTGGAGAGGATATGGAATTCCAATTTCACGCACTGTCCGCCAATTCAGTTCTTCAGTTGACCTCTCACTTTTCTACACTCCGCCTATCGCCGTTTTTAAGTAAAACAATTAAAATCTTTTGAAAATATAAATTTAGCCGTTTGATAATAAAATTATTGTATGACATGTACGGTAAGAAACACAACTTTTTTTATACTTGAAGAATGATTTATATATATCAAGTACTAAAGTCAAACAATTTTCTATTATTTACTTTGTTGCTTTACTTCATTATATATATATCATTTGTTTAATAGATGGATATTAATGAGTCGGAAATTTTATCCAAATATGAGGCAAATAAAATTTATTTTATTGCATTATAGTTCTTAGTTTTAACCTTAGGTACTTTCCCCTTATGTTTACGGGTTCTTTGTTTTTTATATCTGAGAATAAAAATCATTAACTTTCCAATACTTGAAAATAATTATTAAATTTTTGTATCATTTTCAAATCCTGTGGCAATGTTTCAAGAGGAGGGTTCAAATGCCTCTATTTTTTGTGCCTCCACCATGCCTCCATTTTTAAAAACGTTAATAAATCAAAATTTAAAACTTAAACGTCAAAATAAAATTGTTATGTGATCTATGTTATTTTCTCAAAGTGCTCATACAAAAAAATATCACATTTCGATTTTGTTTTTATGTGAATCAATCATTTGAAAAATCAACGTTTAAAAATTATCCACATTAGTACTTTCTTGCAAGCTCTTGATGACAATCAAAACAAAGTTGAAATGTCACAATTTTTTACACGTGCATAGATAAAATGATGTAGATCATATCTAACGGTGTTATTTTGACTTTTTAAGTTTTAAATTTTGGGTTATTAAAGGTTTTAAAAATGAAGGCATGATAGAGGCAAAATAAATGAAGGCATTTGAACCCTCCTCATGTTTCAAATACTCTCTCAGGTCGAAATAAAAGTAATGAATTCTCCTCCGAGAAATTAATATCTGGTCAATATGATTCCATGACCTTTCTAATTTTAAAGATTCACCACTTTATTAGATTTCTTCTTTTTATCTCTCTCCTTAGGTTTTCGTGAGCAAAAGTCGTCGTGATGTTAAAATTTACGGGTTCATATTCAGTGCGTTACCTTACCATGTAGAATGAGATTTGCATCTTTCGTTATACACTTGAGAGTAGGTCCGATGGGCATCGGACTTATTTTGGTTTGATGGGTTTAATCACCGTCGATTTGCTTTAAGATTCGGGCATAATGCTTTAAACTTCGTGCGCGTATGCTTCAATTTCGTGCGCACAAATCTTAAATTAGATCGGACGGTCGTCATGCTCACTGAACCTAAAAGTAGGTCCGATGGGCATCGGACCTACTCCGTTCTCTTCGTTATAACTTGGCACAAATCTCAAAGCGAACACCTATATTTTAAATAGGCAAATCTTGGTAGTAGATATAAAATGATAAAAAATTGGGAAAATTTCCACTGCACCCATCAAAACTTTTAAAATTGCCAATATCCCCATAAAAATACCATAATGTCAAATATCCCCATGAAATCTCAACTTTCTTTCTTGTAAGTCCTTTTGGTTATTTTATAAATTAAACTGACACATATACCCTTCCAATTAAACAGAGGTGTCCATTAAATTTGTAACCTGATTGAATTTGTAAGAATAATTGAATACGAAAAAAAAAACACTTCCTCTGTTTCAAAATATTCAACCTGTCTCATCCTCCTCTTCTTTCCTCCGAATATAAATTGACTCCCCCTTATCACGTAGTTCTGACGATTTGGTTGACCCACCTATGCTATTACTGCTCTTTCTCTCTCTCCTCCTCCATGTTCCTTTTTTTTTAATATAACGTGTTGTGCCTTTCTTCTTCTCCTCTTTAGTTTTGCCTATCGTAGAATAAGCAAATTTGGGTAATTCAAAACATATGATGGAGGCTAGCCCCTTATTAATTAATACAAGAATTATAATAAACCATGATAATTATATATACATCGCAATCGGCTCAAAAATTAAATGACCGATGGCAAACTAGGACCTGCCAATGCCAACTCAGACAAAACAGATGGTGTAAGACACTTTTGCAATTGGCTTTTGAACTCCAACAGACAGCGGTAATTACATTTGTTGTCAGATGCAAAAAGAAACAGATGGCGTTGGGTACTAACATCGTCCGTTTGATCTTGCGATACCGATGGCATATCGATTAACGCCTTCTGTTTTGAGCCGATGGCATATGGGTATACATTTCCTATTTGGGCGATAGGGATCGGTGTGGAATCCGATTGCGGATAGGAATTTCGCCCGACGGCGAAGAGTTTTTTTGTAGTAGTGTATGTTTGCAGAATTCGTTGCACTAGTTTACAGAATTTAGTATTGAAGTCTACAGAATCTCGTAAATTCGGAGATTGGTGTCCGAGGACTGTTAGCAGCTTCCATAGATATCTATCTATGTATATATATATTGCTTTGCTGGGAGTTTACCATTTACTAGTCAAACATGTGCCATGTAGAAAAGTTGGTGCACTTTGTAGAACTTGTCAATCTGTTAGCAACAATACTACCTTTTTAATAGTTCCCCATTAAGCACATCAGTTAAAATCCGATCCGATTGCATAATATAATTATATATACACACACTACACCCCACCTCATAATTTTTGAAAGAGCAACGTGTTGTATTTATTTCATGCAAAACCATACCGCAATTCATAAACCCTAGATTTGCCATGATCCTCTAGTGAACGCTAATATGAAATTCTAAATTACCTTGGTCCATAGCCATGATCTTCCAGAGAGACACAAGCACCGTTGATCACCGGAAGCCTTTAGATTTCCAAGTAATCCCTCTCAAGTCCGATGGAGAGAGCGAGAGAGGCGGCAGCGGCAACGCTCTGTTCTGCACAAGGAGAAATACCCGATTCTAGTTCTTTACTGAAAATCCTCTTCTCTTCCTCTCAATTTTTTTGTTTTTCTCTATTGCAAATTTCGGTAGAGAGAGAATTAGAGAGATAGAGCCGAAAATGTTTCTCTTTATTAATAAGAGGAGACAGAACCAAAAAATGAATCGGCGCAAAGAAATGAATAGGCGCAATCTTTAATTAATTAATCAATCAATTAATTAATTAATTAATTGATTAATCTTATTTCTTTTATTGGATCTGTAGCCCATTATCTTATTGGATCCTTAGCGGGTCTTGATTCAGAACTTGTCTTATTGGGTATTTTCTTATCTACAGAACATTGCCGTATTTAATCGTGTTCTCCAGGGACCAATAGCATAAGTGTATTATTACCAAACTTTATATAATTTAGACCATCACTAAATCATAAAGTTATTAATACGCATTCTACACATTAAAGGCCCCACTTCTCATGACACATATTGAACCCGATAATGCTTAATTTGATCACTTCATAACGGGTCTAATTAGATATTTGACAGTCTATTATTTAATATATATTTATATCACATATAAGCCCATACGTTGTAATTAATTGAAATTAATTCCAACACAACGAACTCATTTTGAATCAACGTAATTTTTGAAAGAACAGTAAACTATCTTTTGAAGTATTGAAAAGTCAATAATTTTATTCTTAAATATAAAATAAAAAAACCCTATATAATGCGAAAATAATATATTATGAGTTTAAAACTAATTAAGTACTAATAAAGTTTCTCATGTCACATAAAATTGCTGACTCATTGATATCCATCTATTAAACAATACAATATATAATAATATAAAGCAAAAAAAATAAAGAATAGAAAATTATTTGGCTTTAGTACTCAATAGGAATCAATTTTCAAGTATAAATTTTCTGCATTTCTTACTATTCATGTTATACTATAATTTTATTATCATATAGCTAGATTTATTTTTACAAAAGGTTTATCGATGCCAATTCCACCCGGTCAAGTTTGCCCCAGCCAAAATCTGTCTCCTAGGCCTTGAACCGGGGTGACCCGGCCAAGTAAACAACTAGTACGTGGTGCTATGAGAGGCAATTTCCAGATTAGCCATCATGGATGGGCGTGTCCAATCGAGAATGGCGATCGGTGAGGAAGGCCAGCAATGAAAGGGCCATCATCATTGGCGAATCCACGCTCACTCGCAACAGTCACCAGCACGCGTGCTGCTATGGATACAAATGCCCGGCTAGTTTCTTCCAGGATGTAATTATCAATGCATCAACCAAGAAGGACCTTCGACTTCTGGGCAGCCTCTCTTGAAGTGCACGTGGCGCTAACGTCATTAAGAGTTAAACGACAAGTTCTATGTGTTGATACTCACCTATTTCACAAATAATGTGTTTATATAAAAAATTTATAAATTTTCGAATTACTTTAGTACAAAGTCAACCGGTAATAAAATTTAAATAAATAACAAATAACAAATTTAAATAACAGTGACGTCAAAGCAAATAACAAATTTATATAATCTCTCATAATATAGAGTCATTATGCACAGTGAAGTAAACAAATACGAAGTTCATAAATATAATAATATTAATCGATCCTATTTGATACAAACAACATCAATTAACATTCATGCTCAAACAATTGATTAACATCACTCAACAAAAACTATATCGGTCTATGGCACATGAAAGCACAAAGGGTATTGACTTATTTTAACTGTTTAGTGTCCCAAAATTTTATTTTACGAGAATTTGAACATATTTGTGGCATGTCTTTCTTCGAGTACATCGTGGATGAGATATAATAAAATTAGTCCTTTTGACTTTAGGGTGGTAATTAGTGTGCATACTAAAAGTTGTTTGATGTTCGTTGCTATATGTCTGTATCTTTTATATTTTGCGACACTCTCGAGGAATGATCTAATAAATTTCTTGAGGTCTTGTTTTGTTCAATTGCCCCCTTGAATTTTGATACTTATTGTTGTGGATAGTCCTGTAATTAATCACACTAGGAAACATGTTGGCAAGTTGGACTAATTCTCGTATGTAACCGGACATATTCTCCTATCCACTTTAATTACTATTATATTAAATGAAAACTCATTTTGTAGAGCTTGAGTAAATAACCATGAAATTCTAACCAGAGAATTGTTGGAAGAGTAAACAGAGGAAGAAGGATTGACACAAATAATTTACTTCACTTCTTAATTAATTCGATTACAACATGCTGAATTTATAGCCCTACAACACCTAAGTTTGGATCATCCAAATTTAGTACCCCACTACCTTGTTCTGCTATTACAAACAGTCCCCAAAATAGAATACCTGCACCTATCCTGCTACTACATGACTAATTATAGAACCCACTAATCCTACTACAGACACACCTATATTTAGAAACCCACTAATCCACTAAAACACATTCATGCTTCTAAAAACAACTACAGCAGAATTCTAAATAGAGAGAGCTAATTTTGGATCAACTTTCAACACTCCCCCTTGATTCAAAATTGGTTACACCAGGTATGATTCTGAATTCCTCAAACTTTTCTCTTGCCAATGCCTTCAGCAGAATGTCAGCCTTCTGTTCTTCAGAACTTGTACGCTTGATTTGCATTGTTCCTGCTGCTACCAATTCTTCTTGCAATGCTTGATGCCATGTTTCATTTCGTGCTGCTTCTTTAAAGGCTGTAGGCTCTTTGCCTTCTACTTGAATTAACTTGTCATCACTGAGTTTAACCTTCAATCTGCATGATTCATCGAAATCTACAAACAATTGCTTGAACCCTGATATATGGTTTGAGCAGCCGCTGTCAAGGAACCATATGCTGCTTGCGTCTATCTTTTCATCTATACTGCTGGCCATGAAAAGTGTGGGTTGAGTCTCCTTTTCTTCTGTGTAGTTGGCTTGGCTTTCTTCTCTTTGTTTCTTGTAGCAATGTGCTTGATAATGTCCGTATTTGTTGCAGTAGTAACATTGAACTTCTCTCTTGAAATCATCATGTACTTCTGCTGGTCTGACTCGGCCTCTTCCTCCTCTGCTGGAGTTTGTTCTTCCTCTGCTGGGATTGTCTCTGCCTCTGCTGGAATTGTTTCTTCCTCTGCCTCGACCTCTTGGGTAGCCATTAGATCTGCCTCTTGATGACTCCCCCTTCATGTAAAATGCCTTGTCGTCGCCTTTATCTTCAGCCTTTGACATCCTTGCTTCATGAGTCTGCAGTGATCCCATGAGTTC
The DNA here is from genome assembly GCA_025461045.1 of Carex parvula. Taxonomy (NCBI): domain Eukaryota; kingdom Viridiplantae; phylum Streptophyta; class Magnoliopsida; order Poales; family Cyperaceae; genus Carex; species Carex parvula. Next base: position 515,519 of record JAJGRW010001060.1, on the reverse strand, counting down.
ATCAAAGGTGTAGGTTGCTAGATCTTTGGACTCTTCGATTGCTGCTACCACATGATCAAACTTGGGTGTTAGGCTTCTCAATACCTTTGCCACCACCGTCTTCTCCTCCATGGTGTCTCCAAATGCTCGTATTTGATTGACCACCTCTTGTACTCTTGAAAGGAAAATTTGGACTGATTCTTCCTTGTTCATCTGCAATGTTTCAAAGTCCCTGCGTAGGCCTTGAAGTTTGATTGCCATGACTCGAGTACTCCCTTGAAATGCTGTTTTCAGGGTTGTCCATGCCTCCTTTGCGTTGGTGGCTGCTGCAATTTTCGAGAAGATGGTGTCATGCACTGCTTGTTGGATGAAAAACAACGCTCGTGCATCTTTCTTCTGATTCTCTTGCGGATTAGGATCTGGATTAGGAACTCCATTTGCTATCAAGTACCATAGACCATGTGACTTGAACAAGGTTGACATCTTGATGCTCCAAAACTCATAATTCTCGCCTTTGAACAGCGGAATTGCTGGTTGCGTGACATTCAAGATGGTGCTGCCGTTTTCTGCCATGAAAACACCCCAAGATGATCGACTTTGCTCTGATACCACTTTGTTGGAAGAGTAAACAGAGGAAGAAGGATTGACACAAATAATTCAACTTCACTTCTTAATTAATCAATTACAACATGCTGAATTTATAGCCCTACAACAACTAAATTTGGATCATCTAAATTTAGTACCCCACTACCTTGTTCTGCTATTACAAACAGTCCCCAAAATAGAATACCTGCACCTATCCTGCTACTACATGACTAATTATAGAACCCACTAATCCTACTACAGACACACCTATATTTAGAAACCCACTAATCCACTAAAACACATTCATGCTTCTAAAAACAACTACAGCAGAATTCAAAATAGAGAGAGCTAATTTTGGATCAACTTTCAACAAGAATGACAACATAAAGATTGGTACCTTACTGGTACTGATTGGACACCGACGATAGTGTAACCAATTTTCTACTTCTCGCTAAACCCAGTATTCACAATGGTGATGGTAGTACACTCAGTAATTATAGACTTCTCAGTTATCACTCCACCTTCACAAAGAAGGTGATCAGATGTGCTGGAGCCTGGAAGACTTCATTTATTTTAAAGGTTAACCTCTCGATCGAGAAAGTCGCCTCAATCCAGAGGCAAAGACGATAAATATTAATTATAAGATATATGTGACTGATCGAAACTTGTATATTGACTAATGCAAACATGCCGAGAAGGCAGGGTTTTATTATTGACAATAACAGATTACACACCAAATTTGAATTGTAAACAAGTTGTCACATATCATGTTGGTGAACTTTTGATTAGTTGGTATTAATTGGAGAACTGAGCCTGGAGCCAGTCAACTGTCTTCTTATCAAGTTGGAATGCCTTGGATAGCACATCATCTGAAATAGGTGGGTTTGACCCAAAAACTGCCTTTGCAACAGTGATCACGCCGGGATTTTGGCTACTCAGACCCGCAAATGCAACAGCAGGGACATGTCCAATGTTGAACTGGAAGTGGATGAGTCCCTCAGGAAAAACAAACACATCACCCTTGTTCAACACCTTGGAGAAGAGCTTGAAGTCTGGGAATGACGTCACAAATCCGACATAGAGAGTGCCCTCGATGACGGTGAGCACTTCAGTTGCTCTGGGGTGAGTGTGTGGTGGGTTGAGGCCGCCGTTGGGTGCATAGTCGAGACGAGCAATGGAAATTCCCAGGGTATTGAGTCCGGCAATTCTGTCCACATTGACTAGGGTGACGTTTGACCCGAGATTGTTACTTGTGTCGCCAGCCTTGTCGAGGCCTGAGAAGAAGAAGTCTTCTGGTTTGGCATCAGCAGGGTTCTTGCAAACTAAACCATTCACAAATACTGTACAGCTATTGTCAGCAACACAGAAATCTTGAAGTGGGCTAGGGTCAGAAGCGAATGCTTGAGAGCAGGCCAAGGCAAGCAATGTGAGGAGAAGAAGTGTACAGTAAGCCATTTCTTTCAAGTATCGATCTTAGCTTGTGTTAGCTTGTGATTTGTGTAGGCAAGTTGCAAATTGCTATTTGGTTATACAATGTCCAAAGCTTGTATGGTTATTTATAGTAGAGGGTGCTTGAAATGTTCCTCACAATTTGGAAATAATATAAGTGAACCTGTTGGCTACTTAGTCTATCTTTGAAATGTTCTCTGTGTATTGGTCAAGGTCATTAATTTAATGGGAGATGATGGGATCGATGGGGTCAAAGATGTAGACAACTTAATTCAATCTCTATGGTATGTAATCTAATTAACAAAGTGTTTTTAATTAATGATCCCGCTAGCTCTTTCGCTGATCCACTGTGAACAGTAAAAAACAGTAAAAATTTTTGGACCACTGGATCAACGATTTTCAAAGTGGTTTAATAAATAGTAAAAAAATTTCAAAAAAATGTAAAATTTACTCTCCAAGCACATTTCAATATGGAGTACATGTTGAGCGGTTTGAATCGGTTGTTTGAATTTTTAAAATGAAAATATGAACGTGAAGTAAAAATGACATCTTACTAGCTTCACAACTCACCATAGCCCAGCTCTATATATGTGTGTGTGTGTCTATATATATATAGAGAGAGAGAGTGAGATGGGCTATTGTACTTCGCGAAGTAAAACTCCCGTTTACTTCACGCTCATATTTTCATTTTGAAAATCCAAACAACCGACCCGAACCGTTCAACATGTTCTAAATATTGAAATGTGCTTGGAGACTAAATTTTACATTTTTTGGAATTTTTTTACTATTTATAAGCCACTTTGAAAATCGCTGATCCACTGTGAACAGTAAAAAACAGTAAAATTTTCTGGACCACTAGATCAGCGACTTTCAAAGTGGCTTAATAAATAGTAAAAAATTTCAAAAATGTAAAATTTAGTTTCCAAGCACATTTCAATATTTAGAACATGTTGAACTGTTCGGATCGGTTGTTTGGATTTTCAAAATGACAAAATATGGCTTGAAGTAAACGGGGGTTTTACTTCGCGAAGTACAATAGCCCATCTCTATATATATATTTATTTATTTATGTTGCTCTGCTGGGAGTTTACCATTTCCTAGTCAAACATGTGCCAAGTAGAAAAGTTGGCGCTGTCCGTACAACTTGTCAACGATATTATACAATAATCAGCTCCGTAGTTAAGAAAATAGATATGATCTAATCAGAGCCAATACACGCTAGGCGCTTTCAAAATAGCCTTTAAAATAATATTCATATATACTTTTTCTTTTTCCTCACAGAAATAGGATATCCTATTTTGACTTGCGACATGAAAAAATTGACCGAACAGGCCTCCAAGCAGAAAACTAAAGTACCCAATAATACTCCCTCAAATTCTGTCTTACAAGCGTAATTTATAATTAATACAAAATTGCTGGTGGATATAGGCAATAAGTAAAATGCATGATGGGTTTAGAGTTTAAAATTCAAGGCTTGATTTAATGTATATGTACAAAAGCTCAGTTTCACTAACACCAACTTGGCCCAATTCATCAAAGAGCCTTGCAGGAAAAATGAACATACGTTTCAAAGTCACTGGTCCAGTGGAGCCCTGGAGCTTTGAGCTCTCAGTCGCATTGGTCTATAATTTCAGTTCTTTATTAAATGTGTTTCAAATCAATTCCAAATTGAGGAGGCAAGACCAAATTTATAAAAAAAATATATGTATATATATATATATATTACTACAGTGTTGAACGTTATGGACCATAACGTTCAGTTTTTTTTTTTCTTTTAAATTGGCAATGGTGGAGATTAGTGGTTGGATTATCTGGACGTTGTAGTCCATAACGTCCCGTAGACGTTATAAATCATGACAATCTTCTTAGGTTTCGAAATTTTCTGAAATCATTCACCTTTCTCAATATTTATTTATGTATTTTCCTATTAATAAAAAAACTAGTGGAAACGCCCCCATCCGACATGAATACGTATCCTCTGCATTAAATTAGATTTTGAGTTAATCATCTCAACTGTCCGATTAGGATACGGACCAATCCGGCTATGCGCGGACTCTTTAATATTTGTGCCAACACAGATCAGACGATCCGGATTGATTCTACGTTAACTCAAATTATAAGTTAATGCAGACGATAAGTATCCCATCATGATTTGCATCCATTCATGTGCTCGAGATCCATAAAAGCACGAATCTTGACTATATGTATACGGTCAAAATTTATGAGATCGGGATAAGTTACTGGAGAGGATATGGAATTCCAATTTCACGCACTGTCCGCCAATTCAGTTCTTCAGTTGACCTCTCACTTTTCTACACTCGGCTTATTGCCCATTTTAAGTAAACAATTAAAATCTTTTGAAAATATAAATTTAGCTGTTTGATAATAAAATTATAGTATGACATGTACGGTAAGAAACACAACTTTTTTTATACATGAAGAATGATTTATATATATCAAGTACTAAAGTCAAACAATTTTTTATTCTTTACTTTGTTGCTTTATTTCATTATATATATCATCCAAAAAAGATAAACTCTGGTAGACCAAAGAAGATAAATATATTAGGATAAATCTTATGTACTCTTAAAAATTACATCACTGCTCATGCGGTCTTCTAACGGGTCGAAAATGGATCTACTATCAGATTCCGTACTGCTAGTAACGGACACAATAGAAGAAACTGATCAAACAGTTCCATACCGATATTCACTATTTTGTAATATTGCCAGATTGCAAAACAGATCTTTGTTTGAAATTATTGATTACTTAAAGGTTCTCTTTCTCTCAGTTTTTCTTACTATTTAATCGTTTATGATTCTCTTTGCTGATTAAAAAGAATACGTCACTAAGTAAACACCGCCCACCCCCCACCCCCCCCAAGAATAACTAAGAATAAATCCCAATAAATATTCATAATTAAATAAGCAAAACTGAAAAAAAGGAAAAAAAAACAGCCCTAATAAATCACCAATGTGTGCTGTACGTCGACACTAATAAAAAAAAAATAGCCGTAATACAGCCCTAAAAGAATATCCCATTAGTCTTGGTTACTGGACACGTGGCCGCTTGCGGTAAATGATGACCACCTCTCCTGAAGTATCTCCATACGCCACGTTTACTGGCCTGTGCTGACTTGGCAGCCTTTTCCTTTCTATCTAACTCACAAGTCAGTGATGCCACCATTGTTGTAAACAATTAAAAAAAAATGGCTAACCTAACAGAGAAGACAGATTGTAAAGAAGAAGAAGAGAAGACAGAGAGAGTTTTTGCAGCAAAATCTTTGTTATTCTCGTACACCACAAACACAAATACAAATGCTGATTATAGTCTCACAAACACAAAACTGACTACCTAAATTTAGAACTTTTGACTCCCTAAATTAACTAACAGCTCTTCTATTTTAGCTACTGTTACAAATAAATAATGCTAACTATAGCCCCACTAACATTAAATAACTACCCACTTATATTTCTGCAGCAACAATTCTAAATATAGCTTAAACACGTCTAAAGCACGTCTAATCTATTTTTGAAAATCAACAGTTTGTGTTTCAACACTCCCCCTCAGCGGTAAAACGATTACATCTGGGATACACCTATGTGTTCCCTGTTGAGTTCAAACTTCTCCTTTGTTAGCACCTTCGTAAAGATGTATGCAAACTGTTCATCAGTTCGACAAAACTTCAACTGCACTTATTGTTTCTCGACTGCATCTCTAGTGTAGTGATACTTGATGGCAATGTGCTTGGTTCTGTCATGGCTGATTGGATTCTCGCTGATTGCTATGGCAGATTTTCTGTCACTGTAGGTAATGACTGGTTCCTCCATTTTGCTATTGACATCCTCCAATATTCCTTTGAGCCAAATGGCCTGTGCAACGGCTCTTGCTGCTGCAACGTATTCTGCCTCGGCTGATGACAAGGCGACCACCGTCTGTTTCTTGGATGACCAAGAGCAAATACCTAATCCAAGCGAGAACGCATAGCCTGAAGTACTCTTCATGTCGTCTTGGCATCCCGCCCAGTCGCTATCGGTGTAACCAATCAGCTTTGAGTTGTTGACAGGTTTGTACCATATGCCATAAGCAACAGTGCCTTTGATGTACCTTAGAACTCGTTTTACCGCTGTAAAATGCTTTTGAGTAGGACAGTCCATATACCTTGATAAAAGGCTTAAGCTGAACATGATGTCCGGCCTTGTTGCAGTCAGGTACAATAAACTTCCAACTAAACTGCGAAATATTCAGTTGGATCTGCTTTTGCCGAACCTTCTTCCTTCTTGAATTTTTCAATTGGAACAAGTGGTGTTGTGACACTTGCAATCTTGCAACCTATTCTTTTTCAATATGTTTTCCGCATATTTCTTCTGAGATATGAATATCCCATCTTCAACTTCAACCACTTCTATACCTAAGAAGTATTTCATCAATCCAAGGTCACTCATTTCATAGGTATTCATCATGTCTCCTTTGAACATTTGCATCATTGCTTCACTGTTGCCTGTGTAGATCAAATCATCAACATATAAAGCAACGATTAAAATGTGAGTACCTCTTTTCTTCACATAGAGAGTTGGTTCTGACTTGCTCTTCTGCAAACTCGTTTTGCAGAAAATATTTGTCAATTTGACTGTACCACGCTCTTGGAGCCTGTTTCAGTCCATAGAGCGCCTTCTTCAATTTGTAGACTTTGTTATCCCCCCCTTGAGCTAAAAATCCTTCGGGTTGCTCAACAAAAATTTCTTCGTTAAGTTCTCCATTTAAAAAGGCTGATTTGACATCTAGTTGATAGATGCGCCACTTTTGCTGTGCAGCTAGGGCTATGACCGTACGGATTGTTTCTAAACGTGCAACTGGTGCGTATGTCTCAAAGTAGTCGATTCCAGGTTTTTGCTTGAACCCTTTTGCAACGAGCCTTGCCTTAAACTTTTGAACTGAACCATCTGGATTCAACTTGGTCTTGTAAATCCATTTAACACCAATTACACTTCTATCGGTTGGTCTGTCCACTAACTCCCATGTATTATTTTTCTCAATCAACCCAATTTCTTGCTCCATGGCTTCTCTCCAATTTTCTTGGTGTTTTGCTTGCTAAAACGATTGTGGTTCAACCACCGAGAAATTGCATCTTTCTGTCCTTTCATATATTTCAGCCAAGGTTCTAACTCTACTTGGAGTAACTGCTAATGTAACATCAGGATGCTGTGAACTGGAGCTAATGGGTTGCGAATTAGAGGCATTTGGTTGCGGGTTATCTTCAGGTTGCGCAGCTGAACTACTGCTAGGGTCTCGGCTGGGTGTGGTTTGTGGTGGTTGAATTGGAGCTGCTACATTTGGTATGCTTTGGACATCTTGGTTTTGAAGTATGATGATTGGTGTTGGTTGACATGTGGGTAATTGGTTATTTTCCCAATTATAGACTTCTTTCTCATCAAAGATGACATCTCTACTAACAACCAATTTTTTCTTCTCAAGGTTATACAATCTATACCCTTTGGTGCCATCCGAATATCCCATAAAAATACAGCGTTCACTTTTATCATCGAGTTTAGATCTATTTTCCTTTGGTACATGTGCATAGCATACTGAACCAAAAATTTTCAAATGACTAATATTGGGAGTGGTTCCGCTCCATGCTTCAATTGGGGTTTTGTTTGGTACAGCTCTTGTGGGACTTCTATTATGGATATAGACAGCCAAAGAGACTGCTTCTGCCCAGAATTTTAATGGTATACCCTTGTCTTTGAGCATGGCTCTTGCCATTTCTACTATGGTACGGTTTTTACGTTCGGCAACACCATTTTGTTGAGGGGTATAGGCAGTTGTGAGTTGTCTCTTAATTCCATGATCTTCACATAATTTAACAAATTGGTTGGATGTATATTCTCCACCTCTGTCACTTCTTAGCACCTTGATTTTGAAATCACTTTGGTTCTCAACTAGAGCTTTAAACTTTTTGAGTACTTCAAGTGCTTGTGACTTTTCTTTGAGAAAATAAACCCAAGTCCTTCTGATGGTGTTTGCATTTTGCCACAGATGTCGGTGTGAATTAACTCTAATGGTGAACTTGCCCTCCATGCACCCCTTTTCGGAAAAGAGTTTCGATGTTGCTTGCCTAGAATGCACCCTTCACAGGTTTGACGGTTTGTGTTGATCTCAGGTAGGCCTTGTACCATCTCCTTTGCTTGCAGCAGTTTGAGTGCACTATAGTTGAGATGACCGAACCGCTTGTGCCACAGAGTTGACTCATCTACAGTTTCGGTTGAAGAACTAGATGTGGAGTATGCTTTAATTGTAACACGAAGTTTCTGTTGTCTTCCATCACAATATTTGCCATCACTTGGCCGATAAATTATCTTGCAGCCATGCTTCTCAAAATGCACTGCATAACCGTTTTGAACCAATTGCCCCACACTGAGAAGATTCTGCTTCAAATCGGGTACTAGTAGCACATCCCTTATCAACCGTGAACCCATCTTAGTGTGTACTACAATGTTTCCCTTGCCCTTGGCTTGAACCAATGCACCATTTCCCATTCGAACATTTGTTTCAAATGAGGTGTTGATTTCATGGAAGATCTGATGGTTGCCGGTCATACGACTTGTACATCCGTTATCTAGATACCAGATGTCGCCTCTTTCTTCACTTGCAGAGTGACATGCAAAGAAGATGGTTTCTGAATTTTCCCTCTGTTCTGTGAAGTTGACTTGAGCAGGAGGTGGCTGTGCTTGATTTGTGGCTTGGTTGGTTCGTTGAGAATTGTTTGTTCTGCAGAGCCGAGCTATATGGCCTTTCTTTTTGCATTTGTTGCACAGTTTAGTAGACCAACATATTTGGTATCGTGGGAATCCTTCTTACAGATTTCACACCACCGGTTGGCCTTACTAGATTCGGCATTACCATCTATTTCAGGTTTTTTCTGACTTTCTTTTTTTCGAAAATTTTCAGATTTGAAATCTGGACTTGCCTTGAAGGCATTTTCATTAGACAAGTTTCTTAGCAATTTTCTCTCTTCATGTGCTTCAAGAGAACTAATCAACTATTGTATGGGTAGAGTTGCCAGGTCTTTTGACTCCTCTATAGCAGTAACTATAGAGTCAAAACTCTCAGGTAGGCTAATCAACATTTTTTCCACAAGTTTTTGATCGGTAATATCTTTATCACCAAGCGAACGCATCTGATTAACTAAATCCATAACTTGTGAAAAATACTCTTTTACCTTCTCTGAGTCTTTCATTTGCATGTTTTGGTATTGTCTGCGTAAGGTTTGTAAGTTGACAACTTGCACCTTAGCCGATCCTTTGAACTCTTGTTGCAACATGTCCCAAGCATCCTTTGATTTGGTTGCGTTGATGATGCATGAGAAAATGTTTTCTGCTACCCCTTGTTGAATAAGGAATAGCACTCGTGCATCTTTCATCTTGTCTTCCTTCAACTTCTTTTTTTCGTCTTCTGTTTGTTGGTGGTCGGCGGCATACGTGGTATACCCATCTTCAACGATATCCCACAAACCTTGTGAGAGTAGTAGAGTCTCCATCTTCACTTTCCATATGCCGTAGTTGTTACCGGTCAGCATAGGAGCTGGGAATTGCGCCATGTTTGCGCCTGAAGACATTGCTTCAATGCTTCGTCGATGGGAGATTTTCTTCTACTCTTTGGATTGCGCCCTTTATGGCTCTGATACCAATTGTTGTAAACAATTAAAAAAAATGGCTAACCTAACAGAGAAGACAGATTGTAAAGAAGAAGAAGAGAAGACAGAGAGAGTTTCTGCAGCAAAATCTTTAATTAACTTGTTATTCTCGTACACCACAAACACAAATACAAAAGCTGATTATATAGCCTCACATACACAAAACTGACTACCTAAATTTAGAACTTTTGACTCCCTAAATTAACTAACAGCTCTTCTATTTTAGCTACTGTTACAAATAAATAATGCTAACTATAGCCCCACTAACATTAAATAACTACCCACTTATATTTCTGCTGCAACAATTCTAAATATAGCTTAAACACGTCTAAAGCACGTCTAATCTATTTTTGAAAATCAACAGTTTGTGTTTCAACAACCATTGCATCCAGGTTGAACTGAATGAGCGGAGGCTGTGGTGGTGGAGACAGCTTTCTTATGAAATTAAGAGAACTCATGTTTGTCGGCTGCCTGATGCCCACCGGTTTAAGCTGAAATTAAGCATCTCAATAAGTAATTATTCAAGAACTTGCAGGGTTTTTACAAACTACATAATTATTATTTTTTGTCGGAGACGTACAAATTGTGAGAATACAACAATATTTTACCTTGGATTGTTTATCTTTCAGATAAATGTTCATCGCTTTTAGTCTCCAGCATTTATCATGCAGCTCTAAAAGTTCCTGAATAATTGCAAAAAGAATTAATTCCCGACATAGCAAAGAGAGCAAACTGAAGTAAAAAGGTAATTAATTAGCTGATGTGGCATAGAATAAATGGTCATCAAATGATAAACATGACAAATTCAGAAAGATGAAAAAAAAAAGTAGAATTCACTACTACAGAAAAAGAGATTGCACACGGACATTAATGGAGGAGCTACACGGATTTCCTGCTGTGTTTAAAGCCAGGGTGTATGAATAGGTCAGAAATTACACACGGATATTTAACCGTGTGTGATTATAACGATTTCTACACGGATTACTTTGTAAACAGCCGTGTACAAAGACCTGCCGGTGTCGCTCCAAGTTACCGAGCTACACATATATCACCTAAACACCCGTGTACAAAAGACCTTTCTACACGGACTTTTAATTTCAGAATCCGTGTATGATTACTCTTTCTACACGGATTTGTATTAAATGTCCGTGTAGCTCTCTTAGCTGTCATATACACGGACATTTCTTAAATATCCGTGTATAAATAGCTAATCTTTTTTTTTGTATATTTTGTTTTTGGCCTCCAGCTTTGCTATCATACACGGACATTCATCAAATAATATGTGTATGATTACTCTTTCTACACGGATTTGCATTAAATGTCCGTGTAGCTCTCTTAGCTATCATACACTGACATTTGTTAAATATCCGTGTATAAATAGCTAATCTTTTTTTTTTTTTGTATATTTTGTTTTTGGGCTAGCCTCCAGCTTTGCTAGCCAGTTTTTTGCTACAGAATTATACAAAATTCATATAGCAATAAATTCATTCGAAACAGATTAATTAGCAAGAAATTCATGTACTAAATTATACAATTATTCATATACACTACATTACACAAATTTATGCAAATCCATATCGAGGATTACAAAATTCCATGGTAAACCACCTTGCCCACATGCACCGCAAATCGTCGATCTGATCCTCAGTGTAATGCGGTTGCTTTGTCACATTCTACAATTATAATTTGATAATAGTTAGTATTTCAGAAAAGGTAGATATCAATTGCTTATTATATAGGAACAATTAATATGAATTACATACCGCTTTTGGGAATTGGAATTGTATTCTTTCGACAAAGTCAAACATGAATATCATCGTGTAATATGCGCATTCCCAACTCTTCAACTGTTGCGGGCTTTGAAATTTACATTTAGCGGCCTTTGTTAGAATGTCAATAATTTTTTGAACAAGATATGAAATTATTAACTCATAAAGTGTGCTCACCAACATCCACTTCCAATTCAACTTAGTTTTATTGCGCGTGCCCATGCTTTGCAATCCTCCCTCTTTAATATATTTCACAAAAGCCCTTACAAAATTGAGTGAATGTAATTAGCAATTTTATAATTTGATATGATTGAAAGAAATTCAAACCTAGTGAATTATTATTGCTTACTTATTCACAAAAGGGAAGATAACTTTGTACTTGTCAAGCGCAATCTTTCCTTTGGGCTTACAAGAATCAACAATTATGCCCACATTTAGGTACGACACAATGATAATCGAACACCAATGTTTGCTGTGGGAGGAGAAGAATTATAGTACTTTAGCATATAATAGTGACACAAGTGTTTGCTATGGTTGATGGTGTGATTTCATTTTTTTATGTTTCACTTTTATTTCCTTTATACAATTCTTTAATTAAAATATAAACAACACATAAGTTAAGATTAGAACTAACCTCTGGTGGTATGGCACGAGAATGAATTTCTTCTCCTCCGCCTTAGCACGATGCATCGTAGAACACATGTACTCGATAGCCATATCCGGATAACATGTCACTGTCGTAGAACTCACTTCTCGGGGTCCAAAAATATGCACAAGTTCTTCTTTTCAACCATCTCATCACAGTTTCGGACTAGCTTCATGAAAACTCATCATATTGAAATTAGAATATATATTTGAGTTCTATACAATAATGAAAATAATTTTTGATCACTAACATGAGCAAAATGGTGATGAATGACACATCGAGCCATTTGTCGGATGACGAGTGGTGGAAAAGGTCCTTGAAGTCTTTGAACGATAGCAGGAGATCCCTGCCTTCGTGTAGAAACATCCCAGGTGGGACAGAGATGATGATATCATTCATGCCTTCGGGCGCCGTCATCAAGTGGTCGTGGAGAAGGCGCAAATCATTGGGCAAACGGCTGTATTCTTCTTCAGTGACCATAGGATGGTGTGGTGATTGTGGCGCGTCAGCCCCGACATCGCAAGCCACCTCCTGGTGTGCCGGTGACATCATCTCCTCGTGTCTGTATCAAAAAGAATGATTTGAATGTAACAAAATAAATGGATTTTTTTATGGATTACCTGATCTAAAATAATCTGACTCTTGGGCCATTGGACAAATGACGTCCGTGCCTCATCAAGCACAAGCATGTCGTCGGTAGGGACAGGAAGGGATACGCACTGCCATCCATCCACGACTAAGTCAACCTGCACGTATGCATGGTCGGGCCTTAGCTGAGCAAAGTGTACACTTTTGGCTCCTGGATGTACAACGCCCTTAGCAACGGTCAGAGGAACACTACCCTGCCACAGGACGAGGTCGCATGCTCTGGGGTCCTGCAATTATCAGAAAGTTGTTTATTTTAATGGTGCGATATTGTCTAACAAGGTTACAAATAGGTTTTAATTACCTTTAGATTATGAACAAGTATTGATTACCTTGAGATTATCCAAATCGTCTAAGGCCCACGTGCCGGATGCTTGACTACTTCGCCGAATTCCCAGCGAAATGGGAGGTGGTTGCTCGGATGGTTGCGTAGTTGCTGATCTAATTTGGCTCAACAACCTTGATTCCATCTCAGCAAACCTTGCGTCGTACTCTTTGCTCACCTCCGCGCGTATCTGCGCAACTATCTCGTCTTTGTTTACCTTGGCACCAGATTTTCTTCGAGGTTTTTGTCCCTCCACTCGGAACACCTCCTTCCAGCCCCTGTAGGCCCCTATACCCCTTACTCGACCCGTGTGTTCTGGATTCTCGAGCGCTGCGGCCAAGGAATCATTTTGTCTTTCGACACTCCAGGCACCCGAGTTGATCTCCTCCTCCACCTCCAACTGTTCAAGTAGAATAATTAGTTATAGCAAAAGATCAAGTGATGTACCTTCGGAGTTATAATTTTGTACATGAATGTCACAAAGTAATAATAAAGGACTCTTACCATTCTTTGAGCCACGTGTTGCAAATCCTTTGGGAGTAGTATCCTCCCGTCAGCGGTTACCTCAAATCTACCCATGAACCAATCTTGGCCCCTAGGATTTTGGATCCTAACCACGGGTGAGTCAGAATCCTTATTTTGCTCCAGTATTTTCCTCCATTCTGCCGACTTACCCTCGTAACCAGCTGACCCTAGATAGTGTGGATACTTGTTCAAGGCAACGATACTCCTGCCTTCATCACTTTTTGCCTTCACAGAAACAAGGCAACGATCAGTTAGTTTTAGAAAGATAAGTACATATCGAGAAAGAATAAGCATAAATTTGGCACGAGTTAGATACCTGGAACTCTTTGGTGGACTTCAAAGCTTGAAACGCCTCTCAGTCCTCTTGTTTTAGCCATTTGTAGTAGCTTACCGGATTTCTCCCTTTCGCCATGAATTCCGTCTTCAACGTGCTCTTGAATTGCTTCCAACCCTCATTCATTATCCTCAAAGTCTTAACCTTTGGAACGTCATTCGGGATGTTCCACTGAGCCTGATTGACACCAAATTTAATGTATTCAAGCATAGATACATCAGTGAAAATAAAGCAAAGAGTTGTTAGGCACTTTACCTTCACCATGTTCCACCACTCGTCCTTCTCCTTTTTATCAAAATGATCCCATCTCTCTACAAGGATACTCGCTTTTTGCCTCACCAAACTCGTACACCAATTTGAGTACGTCATCTGTTTTTTACCCTGTGCACGCCCGTCTTCCGTGAACCAGATTTCCAACTGCTTCTGCTCGGACGTACCCGTGCACATTGTCAGACCTCTTTTCCTTCTTTCTGATGAGGCAGTAGCTTGCTGCTCCTCTTCTGCCATCATATCTACGTACTCATCCTCAACCGACATGGTTCTGCATGAAATGAAATATTGTTACATATCTACGTGCTAACCCCTTAACCTAAAATGAGCTCTTGTTACAGATCAGAAACTAAGGGCTCATTGAAAATCCAAAAAAAAAAACCACTTAAACAGAAAGATAAAGGACCAAAAGACAACCAATTTAGACTTAAACTTTGCATTTTTCTGATTTTATTTCCATTTTCTATGATTTTTCAAAGTTCAGTTTTTAAAAATGGTAAAATCTGTTTTTTCATTTGAATCTTAAAATTACCTCTAAATCCATGAGGTTCAAATGCAAAGTTTTGACCACAACTATTCAAATGCAAAGTTTTACATGCAAAGACAAATTTGACACATTTATTCTAATGCAAAGGTTTAAATGCAAAGTTTTTTAATTGCCAAATATATATAACACAAGATGAACAAATATGCACAAATGTGTATTATAATATTTAAAAACTTATACCGATATTTGTACTAAATATTAAAATCAAAACAAAAACAAAAACCAAACAAAAACCAGGGGCTTGTACCAATACTGGTACTGGTACATTACTGGTACTGGTACAGTACTAGTACGGTTACCAGTAACCAGAAAAACAGCAACCACACAAGGTAACAGAGGCAGCAAGGCACAGAACAGGCAAGGATGGCGCAAGGCCAAAGGAAACAGGCACGAAGGCCACAAGTCACAGAAAAGGCTCAAAGGCCGCAGGTCAAGCAAGAAGGCACGAAGGCCACAGGTCAGAGCCACAACAGGCACACAAAGAAAAGGCGACTGGCACGGTACTATACCAGCACTAGTACTGTACCAGAAAACCCGCATGCAACAGAAAACAAGCCAAAATCGCGCGCCAGTAAACCAGCACAGCAAGCAAAGCACGTCCGGCCGGGAAAATCAACAACCCGAGTCAAGTAACAAAAAAAGGAGGTAGTTAAACGATTACCGGAGAGCGAAGGCAACGAAGGGTCAATACTCGGCCGGTTCCAAGCAAGGCTCGCCTCGCGTTCGTTCGGCGATTCCAAGGCTCGCGATGTCTCGCTTCCGGCCAAATCAACAAAACCCGCCAGCACAACCCGATCAACACCGCACTAGTATCACAGATCCTCACAACCGCAGGTACCCAAGAAGAGCAAGAGGCAACAGCCGCACCCAAAGAACACAGAGAAGGCACGGGAAAGTAAAAAGACACTTATGAAAGATTTTCAAAAAATTTCAAAGTTCAGTTTTTGGAACTCAACCGGTTTTTGGAGGTTTTTCGAACTTATGAAAAATTTGGCAGAGAAGGCTTTTGAATTAATAATGTTTTCCTCTTTATACACGGACTTTTAACGAAACGACCGTGTGCAAATCTCTTTCTACACGGACATTTTGTTAAATGTCCATGTATAATTCTCTTTCTACACGGACATTTAGTTAAAAGTCCGTGTAGCTCTCTTCCATTTCTACACGGTTGTATGCATGTAACAATCTGTGTACAATGACTGTTTAGACACGTATTATTAGCTAATAGTCCGTGTACGAAAGTTCAAAAAAATTAAATTGGTTTTTTTATATTTCTAAAGTAATAATAAATTAACTAAAATTGTATATTTCTAATATTTAAAACTTATACCGATATTTGTACTAAATATTAAAATCTAATACTGATATTTGATATTTTATTTTTATTATTAAATGTTTAACTAATATTTTGAAAACTAATACTAATATTTGGACTAATATTTGAAAATTTTGAAAACTAATTGTCACACCCCGCAGCCCAGGTCATGACAGAGCCCCGCCGTAAACATACAATCTCATGTATGCTTACCAGGCAATTACGATAGAATTCATAATAATCAGAATAAAAGAAATAAAACAAGTTTATATACAATAATCCAGGTACAAAAGTCTGGTAAAAGTAGAATATACAAAATGTATCTCATACGGATACTAACCATAAGGTATGACATAGAGATCTATACAACAAAAACATAAGTATATCTCTAGTCAAATACAAAACAGATACTAAGGTAATATGGTAACATATACCAAAGGCCTACTACTCGTGTGCCTCTCCAGAACCGACCGTACCGTGACCTGAAAACAAAGATCCCAAAGGGAGGGGGTGAGAATAATTCTCAGTGCGAATGTGCCACAATCAAGCTATTGGACTTGCAATCAGAATCCACTTTCAAAAATAAAATCCATAAAACAACATTTAACAGTTCTATATCAGTATATAAATGTATGCATATGCTCCACAACAATAATCAAATGAAACACAACTCACGGAGTTTTCAAGATGAAATTCAAATCAAATGCATATTGGCTTAACCTATTTATTTTCTAGAGCTCGTAGCACCTACAGATGTTCTTTCGAGCTGGACCCTTTATCAAACACTCATCTGTAGGGTTACAGACCCTACAGATGTTCCACCGAGCTGGACCCTTTATCAGACACCATCTGTAGTGGTTTGGCTTAACCAGTTACTAAAGTATGGTTCAAAGTCATATAATGAAAATTCATTGGAAATCATTCATAATGTCGTAATATTCAATTGACCATCCAAATACATTACCACTACGGATAATGCCACCGAGCCATAGACGTTACATTACCACTACGAATAATGCCACGAGCCATAAACCTTACATTACCACTACGGATAATGCCACCGAGCCATAAACCTTACATTATCACTACGGATAATGCCACCGAGCCATATACATATAAAATATGTATAATCACAATCCACATATCATTTCACAACCACAAATTTGTGGTTACTTTCAACCAAATCAGATCATAAGATAACAATCGAAATGACAACCATACGAATATGCAAATCAACCATATCACACAATTCGGTTTTAAATGAATTGGGTCATGCACATGAATCAAACAATTTCAATTTATGCAACAATCAAATAATCCAACATGACAATCGAAAGAGAATTTAATTTCTGAAAATAAAATCAAACAAGTCCAAGACCCCGCACCTGATTATAAGAACGTATTTCGCACTTACGGTTTGGACGTCTCGAAAGGTCCCTCGAATTTCTGCTCAACCGAGCTTACACCTATATTAACATACGTAACTGATGTAACTTTTGTTCGACAATAGATATGCTTACTTGAGCTATCTTGGTTCCTTTACCCTTTTTTTAACATAATCCATACACCTTTCGAAACATAGAAACAATTCGCAAAAATACCCATTTCATCCTTGTTTATCTCCAAACCGAATTATAAATGGAAAGACAAGACTAATTAACTTATAAACTTTAATTTGAGGGTTGAATATATAAAAGGTTTAAGAAATAACTAATCAATTCTTCCAATTACTCAAACCCTAGATCAATCAAAACCAAATATATTTCAGATCTTAAAAGAGAAAAACTTACCGATTAATACTTCTCTTTGTTCGATTAGATTAGATTAATCACAACTCCTTTCAAATTTCG
>JAJGRW010001060.1:430858-492915 GCA_025461045.1 Carex parvula | reverse complement strand
TAGGTTTTGCATATTTTCTCACACTTATGTTTAATTAATTAGATAAAAAGGTTACCGTCACCCTTCTCTATGTTTTATTGCAGAAAACAGGTTTTGGGACTATTTTACACCAAATGAAGCTAGAATCGGGTCAATCGGATCAGCGACGCTTATCGACAAAGTCTCTGTTACGGTCCGTATTGCCTAATACGAACCAGGCCTAGCACAGACTAGGAGATAGCGCTGGAGGCATTAAAACCCTAACCGACAAGGTCCTAATACGAACCGTATCACCTGATATGGTCCGTAACCGAAGGCGCCTCTTGGGGAATAACTACCGACAGCTGTATCCAGATCAGTTTCTTAGCCCTACTCAACCTCCAGACGTCCTCCACTCCTATATAAGGCCCCTGGGCA
The DNA here is from genome assembly GCA_025461045.1 of Carex parvula. Lineage (NCBI taxonomy): Eukaryota > Viridiplantae > Streptophyta > Magnoliopsida > Poales > Cyperaceae > Carex > Carex parvula. The sequence goes on along the minus strand of JAJGRW010001060.1, from coordinate 492,519 downwards.
GAAGAAGAAGTTATCTTTGTAATTATGGTTAGATTTGATTAAGAGAGAAGAGAGGAGTGCTTGTAACAATGCCGTTTCGCGGCTAAGTTCCTTTTCTTAGGGCTAGGCAGTAAACCTTGTTACTCTTGATGTTTTGATATATATATTTCTATTGATTATGGTTTCTTATTGTTGAATCTAAATGTTTTTGTGATTTACTATCTCTTCATCAAACTTCAATGATCTAGTTTAGTCCATTAGGGTAGTGACAGTGTTTTAATGGTAAGAGAAACTATTTGTATGAATTAGTTTCGTTGAGATCTATTAGGTTTATGCGAAGAAAACCTTAACGGGGAAACCATAAACTAGACCAACAAAATGCGAACCAAATTCCATCACTTGCGTAAGGAAAATCGCAGTGATATGTGTAGTAATTTGGGGTACTTAAGAGATCAATCATTTACGTAAGGAAACTCGCAGTGTCCTATGTAGAATCTCAATGAAAGATCTGTCATTCTTGCTTAACATAAATCGCAGTGACCTATGTGGTGTCTTTCATAAAACAACAATAGGAAATCAGACGCAACAGGAATATATTGTCAAAGCGATTGAGTAGCAATGGTGTGCCGAAACCCTAGGAATTCTCATATCTATCTTTTTTTTAATTACTTTTAATTACTTCCTTAATTTACATTGATCACAACAACATCTCTCAATTTTCAGATTTCGTCTAGCCTTTCGAAAGATTGTGATTCGATCGCTCAAAACTCTGAACCAATATTTCCTGTGGATCGACCTCGAATATACTACTCGATAGGATTGTGCACTTGCAGTCCGAACCGATAGTATTTCCGAGTTTATAAATATTAAAAGAAACATTACTCTCTTTTGAGTGATCAAAATCTTATTTAATAAATGAAGTATATCTCTGACATATAACTATTCGTTTAATAAATGAAGTATTTCTCTACTTTACACCCACCTATTATTAGTTTGATTAATTCATATCACCCAAGTTATCTCAGATTTTGAGTTTGGATCTGAACCGTCTAATTTGTTTGGGTACAATTATTAAAGAGTTCCATGTTTTTCACTGAATCGAATTATTATCGAATTAGTCCAGATTCTTATTGGTTAATCCGGATCCAAACTCAAAATTTGAGTTACTTGAGGGGATCGAACTCTGGTTTGATGCTCTTGACATCATACTAGTATTCGAGCGGAGAGAAAAGAAAGAGAAAATGTGAAAAAAGCCTTCAACCGATGGCGCTACTGATTGAGACTGAGTCGGTTAAGACAAAGAGCCGGCGGTGCCGCTATTAGATGCGGAGTGGGCCCCACTGGACTGGTGGAGATAGGAGGTGTTCTCCATGAAGAGCGCCCACCAATGGTGTTGGCCGGGATGGTGGCCGTGACGACCATGTCTCCAGTTTAGAGATAGAGAGAGGAAGAGAGATGGGGAAGCAAGGGAAGTTGGATTAAAAGAGGAGGGAGGAAGAAAAAAGAAAAGGTAGAAGAGACGAAAAAAACCCTACTGACAAAAGAAAAGAGGGAAAGGGAAAGGCAGAGAGGTGCATTTGTTTGGAATAGTTTTAGTTGGGAGGAAAGACTGACAGTTAGCGGGGAACGTTTAGGGGACAGAAGTGAGTGGTATTTTATCAACTAGAGCATATTTTATCAAATTTAAACTTCAAGGCTGATTAAATGGGTCTCGGAAAAAGATATAGATATATAGAATTTAATCTCATACATAGAATCTAGATATATTTTATCAAGAACCTCTTGTAAAGTATTATTACCATATTATATGTTGAGAAGCCAGATTGGAATTTCTGTTGATTAATACGATTGTTTAATGCTTTAATTACTAAGATGAATATTTATTATTTGTTCTCTAGATTCTATACAAAATTTTTGTATTATTGACCAGTGTTGTAAAAAGCATTTGTTTAGACCGATTAATCGGCCAATTAGTCATTGGTGGTGACCAAACCGTCATAGATTTTTCCGACTAATCGGCCGATTATTTCTAGTTACAACCGATTATTCCCGATTAATCGCTTGGCAATACCATGTCCATCTGACAAACGCATACCATTATTGACATACAACACTGGTATCGACTAGACTAAGATGCGCTGGAAATAATAAATACAGGGCAATTGGAAACTATGTGCATTCACCCTCTCAATTTAGCAATCACTGTATTGTATTATAGCCGCCAAACATTTTCTATCAAGCAATTCTCATTCATGATCCTCTCTGTGCAAGGGTTGCACACTCCAACCAATCAATTGTAAATCTAGCTCCCTAACCACCAAATAGTCATCTATCAATATTTTTCAAATAGTCCAATTAGTATCACTCAACTTCTCAAATTCTATAGCCTTCTCCATTATACACTACATATGTATGACCGCAAATACAAGCTCAAATTTAAACACACTCAAGCTTCAATCACTCCTATGCCTAAGCCCAACGTGCTCTGATACCAATCGTTGGGGACAGTCGCAGAAGCGTTCAATGAATAATTTGGTCAAACACCTTGCGAGCATACACCAATATCCGACCAAATGCAGAAATATGAAAGACACACAAGAAGCCAACAACAACAAGCAATCAAGCACATAAAATAAAAAAGAGACACAATATTTTACATGGAAACCCTTTCAGGAGTAAATCACGGGACCACAATACAAAATCACTATAACAAGGAGTTTTACAATATTAGGAGATTATCAAGCCAATAACACTCTCTCTCATACTCTCTTACAATTCCATACACTAATATATTATATTATCAAGTGTATTTGGGTGAATTAAACAAGAGAAAAAATTCTAGAAAAGAACTTGAAGAGGAGCCTTATTTTTTAACAGAGAACATAGCAGCTTCAGAGATGAGACCCTTCAACTCACAGTTTGACTTTTAATCAGTTGAAGAGTACAGTGGCGGTTTGGAGATGAATTCCGCCACAAACAACCAAAATGGGCTACGACCCAATTTCTTTAGTCTTCATATTATAACACCCATAATTATATACCTTCTCAAGCACACTATCGACCGTTTGGAAATAAGTATACCTCCACTTTACTTTGAATAGTAGGATGAAAAACACCACTAGAAATCCTGCCACAAACCCAAACTCGATGAACAAATACAACCACTTGTCCCTATCATCGGTTATTTTTGAATTGGAATCGTTGTTACCATTACTCTGAGGAAGTCTCACACCGCTAGCACAACTCATCTCTAGTGGGGGTCCACACAGGTATGGATTGCCACTGTAGATTGATGGGTCATTAAGCGTCTGCAACTGATGCCCATTTGGAATGCTCCCAGATAGATTATTGTAAGAAAAATTGAGCACTTCCAAAGAGTATAAAGTGGATATGCTTTGTGGTATATATGGTCCCTGATAGGTTTTTCTTGTGAAAGTCGAGTGACTCTAGAGAGGTCATATTTCCGATTTCAAGCGGAATGTTTCCTATTAAATGATTGTGGGACAAATTTAGATTCAATAAACCAGCAAGAACAACTATCTCCTGAGGTATTTCACCGGTTAGATTATTGTTTGACAAATCCATACTCTTCCAAAATGGAAGGTCTTGAGAATCATATATACTCAAGGATCTACCCTTTGGTAATTGCATTTACACTCGCATCATAATCATAACCGGTGATACATATAGCTCTAAGAAAGTGTTATCCAACTTTTTATAAGATTAAATTTGACTGGAGGATAGCCTTATGCTTACTAATAATTAATCCAGTGCAATGTTCTACAAGATTTATTTCGAGAATTTGTTAACTTAATAAAAAGCACTAATCCGACTGTTGTATTATTTAATCTTTGATGAGTTTTTTTTTTCTTTTTTATAGATTGTTTTTGTATGGAGCGGAAGGAATAAATTAAAGTCGAATTAATGCTTTTATAAATAAAATTAGTTCTATGGTACTAAACATATAAATGGTACTTCATCAGAAATTATGCTTTTATTTCAAATGATATACTTTTGATGTGTTGATCATGCCTTACATTATTAATGAATCAAAATAGAAAAGTATTTATCATTTTGACCAGAGACTTCATGAATTTCTGAATTTTCCATAGTGAAACCTCCTCTTGATTGTCCGACAACCGCATAAATTTTTTCAAGTGATGAATGGAGTCCAACACTTTGATTAATGACAATTGCAGATGAAAGCTACACGTTTCTTGAAGCTTTGATTAGTAAAAGATCCTGTAGGAAAATAAGTAAAGCTTATATAAATAAAGCTTATATTAAATATCAAAATTTACTTATATAAATAAAGCTTTTCTATATAGTGGAAAATTTTAGTGTCATTTCTACAAAAATATAAACACATTATTTTTGCTTCAATTCGGAGCAGGAGTATGTGGCGCTAAGCGTTTGACATTCTGTGTTGTTAGCATACGCATGGCACGTTGTGACTCGCAGCTGGCAGCATAGTGAAAAGTATATCTGGTTCACCACACTCTTGCTTGCACAGTTATCACTACATATTCAGAGAACAAATATGAAAATCATTGAAATTTGATGCTAGGCAGGGATTTGACCGAATTTTTTTATTAATAGAAATAAATATATAAAATATAGAAATAGTGTAGGATTTGGTGGAATTTTGAAATATAGGAAGAACATGATGGTTTATCTCATCCATCACGTCCAGATAATTGTGTCTCTAACCACGCAAACTCGTTAATTAAAAAAAAAATCTTGGACGTGATAATACATCCCGTCAAGTACTGTTCATTGTTTTCTGTTTTTTTTTTTTTGAGGGGGGAGGGGGTTAGAAGAACTACAAAAGAAGAAGAAAAAAAATTAAATACTCGACGGAATGGACTATCCCGTCTAGTATTTTTTTTTTTGGAGTTTTTATGTGGTTAGTGACGAAATTAACTAGACAGGATGGTTCGGACGGAATAAACCATCCCATTCTTCTAATATTACAAAATTTTCTAGTAACCTACTTCGATTTCGATATTTTTATTCAGTTTGCCATTAATAAAAATGGGTTTTGATGCTAATTAGTTTGATATTTTTTATTTTTTATTTACATTTAGCAAAAATATATGTGACATTTGGCTCATCCAACAGATCGGGATGCTATCTTTATTTTTTAAAGTGTTGAACTGTTGAATTTTAAGAAATTTAAGAGTTGAAAGACCGTTAGATGCTATCTTTTGTGTTACCATTTAAGTTTTGTTTGCCCATGTAATCACTATTTCACAAGTACAAATATAGTTGTGTACATACATAAAAAATATATAAAAGTACAAACTCATATTTCTCATCAGGCGCAGGTACTCAACCGAGTCCAAGTTGTAATGCACTCAACTGAGTCCAGCTCGAACTCAACTCTTGAGTTAAACGAGTTACTCAACTTGAGCCAGAATAATTTGAAAATATTTGGTATATAGTCAATTGGCAAATTGAATAAATTTTTGATAAGAAGTATGACACATAGTTGAGCAAAACTTCTGCAGCTTGAAAAATATATAGTCATAATTGAAAATATTTTTTTTTGTCAATTGATGTACATATAATATATGCAGAGATAATTTGTGCTTCTAGAGTTATATATAATGATAGGTTTTTGTGTTATTTTCTCCTATCTTGATTGTTCTATAATGTGCTTCAGTTGGGAGGTTTTCTCTAACTTTTTATGCATTTGCACATTATTTAATTTATTTTTTTATTTTTATGGATAAAAAATGCATGTGAGTTCATAAACTAAAAAAGCTGCATCACTACGAGAATATTTAATATAGCTTGCTCTCTAAACTACTTTTGCTCATTTTGAATCTCCTCAATTTTGTGTTTTCTGTCTTTACACATTAGTTTATATTATATTCTGATTTTAATCTGGTCATGCCCTCCAATAAAAAAAAGATATATAATTCACTACCTACAAAAGCTATATATCTACTCGATAGAAGACTAATGTCCCTATAAAATTAGAAAGACACATTAATCCTAGAGGTGCCTCATGTCCGAAGGGCTGTACAAAAAAACTCGTGGCTCGTGAGCTGCTCGAACTCAGCTCGGAAATAGACTCGCTAACAACTCGTTTGTTAAACTCGTTTGATAAACCAAACTCGCTAAAAATTGAGCCAGAATAATTTCAATATTTCTTTTTGAAAAGACACTACAGTTTGATAAACCAAATCTATCTATGACTTACCAGACTATATTCAGGCAAATTCTGTTCAGAATTTAATGGTGTATACCTTTCACTGAAGGGTAACACACCAAAAATTAGGCAAGAAATTCACGATAGATATGCTGTGTGGCTAGCTGATTTTAAAGAATAACTAAACTAGAAAAGAAGAAAAATAAGATGGAGATTCTTTCTTCAAAAAGGTAAGCATTCCTATTAAATTAATGTGCCTCCAAAAGCTAGGTTGAGGCTTCCACATCCTTCTTTTGTTCATTATGTGTTATGTGTGTCTCATCTCATTATTGACATCATTTTTATATAATTAGGTATACTGCTATAGCTACCCTTGGTAGCTTCTACTGAGATTAAAAAAAAAAAAAAGTATATTGTTATAGTTTGTTAGTAGACTTACAATGTGCCAGGGTTGAATTAAGGAGCATTCTTACATAGGCAAAACTAGAAAATTTAGTTTGAGGGAGGGAGCTAAAACGTAAATATATAATATGTGGTAAGAGAGATTTGAACTTAAGTTTGCACAACCACTAAGTGAAATTCTAACAACTAAACTACAAGCATATGTTATTTTACAAGGAGAGAGCTGAACTATATAAAAACTTCTAGAAGAATAAGAGCATCTACATCCCAGCAACTCAAATGAGTTTCTAAATAACTGTTAACTACTTTTTAGAAATTAAGGTCTCTAAAGTTTCTAACTCTCACATTTCTGAAATTAATTTTAGAGTTTCTATTAAACCACGTCAGCAACAAATTAAAAAGGAGAAATAATTTGAGCCAATTATTTGGCCAACATGGAGTTTATAAACAGTTTCTTAATAAGAAACTTTACTGCATAGTTTCTAAATAAGAAACTTTACTGCATAGTTTTTAAATAAGAAATTCTCCCACATCCTTGAAACTGGATTAGAAACTGCTACATCAGATTAGAAACTCTAATAATACCAGGGATGTAGATGCTCTAAAATTCAATTAAATTTTAGTATATATATTTAAGATTTTAAAATCAAAGAATGGATAATCATCCTTGTGATTAGTTGTAGATCCGCTAGTTCATGCATGCTCAAATTAAATATTGGCAGACTCAATTAAAAGAAGATGCTTTCTATGTATTCAGCATGTAGCTAGGGTAAGGAGCAGAATTAGAAAATTTTGATAGGAATGGTTAAAAATTAAAATGCACAATTGTGATGAGTGAGATTTGAACTCAAGACCTCTCAACCACAAAATAGAGATTTAACCACTAGATTACAACTAAATATTTGTCATTTATTGAGGGTGGCTAGACTATATAAAAAGTTAAAAAAAGATAAAATTCAATTAAATTTCTATATATAATTAAAATTTTGAAATCATAGGGTGGCTTAGCACCTTTGACTAAGCCTTAGATCTGCTCCAGACTAGGAGTGATTTTAAAAGTTTATTTTTATTAGTTCTTTTAAGAAAATCTGTTTATCATAAATAAGTCAATGTACTTTATATTATTTAAGTTGGAATACAATTTATTTCCTCTTAAAGTTCTCTTTATCTCTCTCTCGTTTTTAACCTCGCTCTGCCAAAACACTAACATTATGTTCTTGGAAACAAATGTGAAATGAAATGTGCCAAGCTTTAGTGCCATAGTGATCTTGCCAACCTCCACATTATGTTCTGAACTGTACAACCTGTCATGCATGGATATATCTACTTGCCTTGTGATAGATCCTTGTACTGAGTGGATGAAATCATTGGTGAGATGCAATTGTGATAGATCCATGTATTGAGCGGATCAATCAATTCTATGCCCTTGTCGGTGCTGGCAATTCCTCATAAGACAAAAAATATGTTGAAGTTACAAGCTAATACGTACAACAAGGTCCACATCAGATCCAGAAGAAAATGAAGAAGGAAATCTACATATATTCTTGGTTTATACGGCTGGACCTAAATGTTCTATATTTCCTTTATTTGTCATGATTGATTGGTGTGTAATTTACTTCCAAGTTTAGATTGGATTATGATTTGTTTCTATATTCCCTTTATTTGTCATGATTGATTGGTGTGTAATCTACATATGATTTTCCCGAGGTAAGTGCTACTAACACTCTCTGTAAATTATCATCTAGAAATAACCGAGGAAAACCACCAAAACGGTACGTTCCAGAGGATGGAACAAGTGAGGAAGTAAGATATATCATTGCTAATTATACAACCACTGAAAAATTGTCCGAACCTTTGAAAGCCTTTGTAAACCAAATATCTTCGGTAAATGTACCAGAAAAATTAGAAGAAGCCTTGAAAGACCATAATTGGGTAAAAGCAATGAAAGAAGAAATGGATGCATTAGAGAAGAATGGTACGTGGAAATTAGTAACATTACCAGAAGGGAAGAAAACAGTCGGGTACAAATGGATATATACTATAAAATACAATGCAGAGGGAAAAATTGAGAGATACGTACAAAGCAAGATTAGTTGCAAAAGAATATACACAAACGTATGGTGTTGATTTTCAGAAAACATTCTCACATGTTGCAAAATTAAATTATGTCCAAGTTCTCTTATCTCTTGCAGCAAATCTAGACTGGCCACTACATCAATTTGATGTTAAAAATGCATTTTTGCATGGTGATCTGAATGAGGAGATTTACATGGATATCCCACCTGGATATTGGTACCCAGAAACAACTATGAAAGTATGTAAGTTGGAGAAAGCACTATTATGGGTTGAAACAATCACCAAGAGCGTGGTTCGGTCGATTTTGTCAGGCAATGAAAGGTTATGGGTACACCCAGAGTGAATCTGACCACACGATGTTCTTTAAGAAAGGTCAAGGTAAGATATCTGTGTTGATAATTTATGTTGATGATATGATTATTACAGGAGATGATCATATGGAGATAAAAGAATTAGAAGCGAGGTTGTCAAAAGAATTTGAAATGAAAAATTTGGGTGGTCTGAAATATTTTCTTGGAATAGAAGTATCACGCAACAAAGAAGGTATCTTTCTCTCTCAAAGAAAATATATACTTGATCTTCTAACTGAAGTTGGGATGATAGATTGTAAGCCAGCCGATACACCCATGGTTCAAAATTTAAAACTAGACATAGACCCAGATGGAAAATCCGAAAATAGGGAAAGATATCAGAAATTGGTTGGAAAATTAATCTATTTGTCTCATACTAGACCTGACATAGCTTATGCAGTGAGTGTTGTTAGTCGATTTATGCATTCTCCAAGCAGAGAACACATGGAGGCAGTAATAAGAATCCTTAGGTATCTGAAGGGTGCACCTGGAAGAGGAATATCTTTTCGAAAAAACCAACACATGAATAACCTGTGACGCTGACTAGCTGGATGTGTGGTTGATAGAAGATCTACCACGGGATATTTTACCTTTGTAGGTGGAAACTTGGTACCTGGAAGAGTAAAAAACAAAATGTAGTGACACTCTCCAGTGCTGAAACTGAATTTTGAGGAATGGTAAAAGGTATTTGTGAACTATTGTGGTTGAGAAAACTACTAACAAAATTAGGTTTTGAACCCTATGCTAAAATGAAACTTTTTTGTGATAATAAAGCTGCTATAGATATTTCTCATAATCCAGTGCAGCATGACAGAACAAAGCATAAAGTGGATAGGCATTTCAATGACATTTGTGAGATCACACTAACAGTTGGCAGATATGCTCACAAAGGCGATATCAAGCAAGGCATTTGATGAATCTCTATCTAAACTTGGTATGACAGATATCTACGTATGAGCTTGAAGGAGGGTGTTGAAGTTACAAGCTAATACGTACAACAAGATCCACATTCGATCCAGAAGAAAATGAAGGAAATCAACATATATTCTTGGTTTATACGGCTGGACCAAAATGTTCTATATTCTCTATATTTGTCATGATTGATTGGTGTGGAATTTACTTCCAAGTTTAGATTGGATTATGATTTTGTTTCTAAAACAATAGAGGTGAGCTGTGCTCCCTACGTGAGATATAAAACCTTCTCTATAACAGAGAGAGAGGTATGTAAGAAATATATTGATTGAAATAAACAAAGGGAGGGAAGGGAGATTCATGGGAGTCTTTGTGTTCTTGAGTTTTTTCTATTATTACTTTTGACAAAATATCTTTCTGTCTTTTCCCCCCAGCATATAGGGATAAACTAATTCTACTAATTGTGACATTTCTCACAGATAATTTTGTGTACCGAGTTGTCTTGACGTCAAAAAAGTATCGGGCTTCGGTAATTTAATTTGACAATATTTTTCAAGTGAGATAAAACAGTCCAAATGACAACAGTGTGTTCTTTCTCCAACCATATATATAGATATAGGTCGTATTTCGTTGAGCAGTGGGGGTCGGTTTAATGGTTTAATGGTTATATCACTAGTGGAAAAACACAAATCAGGATCGGTTATATTCGCACATCAGGATCGGACCTACAGCCGATCCTGTTCCAGCCGATACAAGTAGTCAATCTAAACTGCATCGGTTAAACAACCGATCCAGATAGAAACAATCTGGATTGGATAATTAAATGAAACCAATCCAGATTCATAGGTATCGGGATCGGATTTCTTAATTAACCGATCCCAATTTGTAGGTATCGGGATCGGTTTTCTTAATTAACCAATCCCAACTAGTTAGAATCTGCATCGGTTATTTTTTCAACCGATCCCGACTTGTTAGTATTTGGATCAGTTTATTAAATAACCGATCCCGCATTCTTAGTATCAGGATCGGTTCATTATTCAACTGATTCTATATTTATTATCTGGGCAAATTAATAATTTTTTTTAATTACAATTAAACAATTGGATCGGTCCATAATTATCCGATCCTATAATACGTATCAGGATCGGTTAAATTACCCGATCCAATATTTTGGCCAATATATAAAATAGTTTTTAAAATTACAACAAAACAACTGGATCGGTTAATAAACAACCGATTCAGATAACTATCAGGATCGGTTTGCTTACAAGAACCGATCCAGATGGTTGTTATCACGATCGGTTGATTATAAAGAACCGATCCGGATAGTTATCAGGATCGGTTAGAAAATAAATAACCGATCCTGATATGTTACTGTGTTTTAAAAAAAATTATTTTATATTTGGCCAGCTTCCAGTATATTTTGCTGGCCTATATAGGATATTACATGCATCAGGAATTGTCACAAAAGACCTATCATATATGCATCAGGAATCACCACAAATCGATGCACATCCTAAATTATTACAAAAGTATCACGTTAATGCAAAGTGTACACCATATCTTAGAATTATTAAGCTCCTAAATTATTACAAATTATCACATCCTAATTTTTTTTACTTTTTTGAATGAGTACCTCCTTTAAGAAAAAGTTACACCACGAGTTGCGAATCTCGTCCATTCTGTAATCCGGGTACTTAGTGGGAAAGTCCTGCATTTTTTAAATGATATAAGAGCACAATTAAATATGTACTTAATTATATTTGAAGCAACTATGCTTACTTTTGGAAAATATATAAATGTATATGCACGTCGAATTAAATGGTTCCTCACTTGGTTGGGATTGGAAAATTTATTCATATTGTTACAATCACGACATCAGCCCCGTCCCATTCTTCGCCATATCTTCCGTAGCAACATTCATAAATTCATCAACACCTGCCATATATTCATTGGATATACATGATGTTCCGTACATCCAACTGCGGTCCATCTGCAATTATAAGAAAAAACAATTAAGCACAAGGGAATGGTACTTTAAATGTTCACACTAGGGCTTACATGGGGCCGGTTACCATCCTATCCCACTCTTTGAATATTTTGTCTCAGTAGTAACCACTTGTTAGTCGTGTTTTAGTATTTAAGGAAATTTCCCCTTAGTTCCCCAAATATTCGGGAAACTAATAAGAGGAAATGCTGCCAAAATTTCCTTAAATACTAAAACACGACTAACAAGCGGTTACATCCTAATTGAGACAAAGTATTCAAAGAGCAGTCTCAAAACAGGGACTATTCAAAATTAATCCCTAATGTATTAATTTTGAACGGGTTTTATGACCTAAATGCATTATTCATTCGGTTGTGGCTCATAATACAATACTCTAGCTAGATACCTAATGGTGGAAATATCTTTAATTAACTATATATATTATTATCAAAATACATGATCAAGTTTCATTCACAAAACTAAACATGAGGTTCATGTTGTACTTACATTTTTTTGGATGCCGAATCGAGTGAGATGAAGATCGTTGCACCAGATTCCTCAATAATAGCCAATATACAAAAATAATGAGAATTGAGTTGAGCTTTTGAAGCAAAATACACCACATGAGCCCTAATATAAAAACAAATTTTAAATTCTTGAGTCTCATCAATCCAAGTTAAAAATACTTCATTAATTTGATTTATATGTGCTTATAGAATGAGAAATATAGATCAAATAAAAAACACTTGAATTTTCTAATTTCTTGATTCTCTATGGGATTGTGCCTAAAATTAGTTAGCATTTTAAATTAAAAATGAAGGAATCGGGTTTATATTACCTCAATCAACTATCAACCGAGATAAATCAACAAATGATCAAAATGAGGAAGAGAAACACTTGTTTTGGGTTGAGAGAGTTCAGAGATCGAAAACACCTCAAAGAGGGCAGAGACAGATCGCGCAATGGAAAGGGAGCAAAAGACCTCGTATTCTGGAAAGGGAGAAGGTAATTAACAAGGTATCAGGATCGGTTGAGTTAGTAAACCGATCCGGATAATCATCAGGACCGGTTAAATTGTTAGCCGATCTTACTGGTTACCTATCAGGATCGGTTGATTACCAAACCGATCCTGACACTAAACAATCACGATCGGTTATTTATTAACCGATCTTGATGAATATCAAGAACGTTTTTTAAATCATTCTGAAAATTAAAAAAAAGATTTGAAATTATTAAATATTTGTGACTTACATATTATATTAATTTTTGCCAGGATTCATTTACTGACCGGACAATGGAAAGCATGCAAGTTGTTCTCCAATATTTATGACTTATTTTATTTCGAGTTTTAAGTATTTATCTTTTTTTTTTATTTCATGATAAAACTTTAGGAGATTATTTTATTTCATGTTTTAATTTCATATTTTTTAAGATATGAATTCAAATCACTTGATGTTACCTGACGGAGTACAATTGAAATAGATGGTCTAGGATTGTTATTTGAACTTGACACGAATCTCAAAGCACAATTAATACTGGCTCCGGCTGAGAGTAATCTGGACCGTCCCTTTCAATTGTCTTGAGACAAGAGCCTCAAGTGATACGGATCCCAAAAATATCAGGTAGATGGATATTAAATGCAAAACTAAATTCAGGATCGGTTATTTATATTTTAACCGATCCAGAAACTATCAGGATCGGTGGTTTATATTTTAAACCGACGCCGATGGTACACAAACAGGATCGGTGTATTATAAATAACAGATCCTGATACTCAAGTGGCACTTTAAATGAGGAGCCTTCCCTCTTCCCTCTCAAACCGATCAACTTCCATTCAAAAATCTGGATTTTTCTCTCCTTCAACAATCGCCATTTCTTGCAGTAGGTTTTCATTGATCACTTTGTCAAGGTTTGAATGTCATTCCTTTCTTTGATCACTTTGTTTTCATTATTTTTTACGTTGTCTATTTTCTCGTATTAGAAATGCCTCCTCGCCGTCGGTTCATAACCAGCAAGGGTGATGACTTTGCAAAGCACTTCACCAAGCGAGAGTTGAAGGAGTTCTTCTACAGTGATGACCCGGCCTTGGCACTCATAGCTGAATGCATTCTTGATTATGATCCTTACCTCTATCCGGATAGTGACGGTGAAGAAGTTGAGCTCGAGGTGAAAGAACGACAAACCTGGGCTGAGATGGTGGAGTGTTTCGAGTGCCTCTTTTTGGCCAAGGAGGATGTCATGCTCCGTTGTGAGACATGTCACAACACATTCATCCGGAATGTGTTGGCAAGGAGGTCAAGGAGAACAAGGACCTCCGACTTGTCAAATGGAGATGCCCAACTTGCATCGACGGGCCATCAAAGTCTCTTGAAGACTAAGTTTATTTTTTTTGGCAACTAATTAAGTTTATTTTGAGATCTATATGATCTAACTTCTTTTGGATGAATTTGTTAATTTACTTCGTTTGGATGAACTTGTTATTTTGATATCTATATGATTTAACTTAATTCTATTGAACTCTTTGTTGAATGGTAAGTTAACTTATTTATATTATGGTTGTTTTTATTTATGGTTGTGTGATGCTTGATTAAATTGTGATTTGTTTGGCATAATTGTTTTAATTGCATATTTATATGTCATGTGTGAATAATGGGTGCCAATCACAAATGAGTTGCTTGAATAATTGGTGTGGATCACAAATTATATGTTTTTCAATATACATATATATCTATATCTGCCTGAATTGGAAAAAAAATGGCAGAAAGACCTTTATCAGGATCGGTTTTTTACTAGATCACCGATCCTGACAACCATCAAGATCGGTTAATATGAAGAACCGATCTTGATAGTCATCAGAAACAGTTAAAAAGTAAAAAACCGATCCTGATTGACTTTCTGCAATTTTTTGATTTTTTTAAAGCAACACATATGAAAAACGATTATTTGTTCAAATTTTTATTTTTTCTGCTTATTGTATGGCTTTATATTGAAAATGTCAAATATGGACAAATTGACGCTCATTAAGGTTGCTGGAAGTCGGTCTGGAAGAGGAGACAAGTCGGTGGTTCTTCTCTGCTATTGCCATTAGGGTTTACCGAGCCTAACATGAAGATAAATGTTTTAATAAATTATATTTCATGTTCAAGAGTTGAATGAAGGAGAAGGACCTTCAAAAAAAAGCAAGAGTCCGATGAAAAGTTCGACAAATCATATGTTTCTTCTATGGAATTGAAAAAATTTAAATCTTATTCTATGGAATCAAAAAGTAAATATAGAACCGATCAACAATCAAGATCGGTTATTTCATTAACCGATCTTGAATGTCATCAGGATCGGATTTATTAATAAACCGATCCTGATTGACATTCTGCAGTTTTTTAATTTTTTAAAGCAATACATATGAAAAACGATTATTTGTTCAAATTTTTATTTTTTCTGCTTACTATATGTCACACCCCGCAGCCCAGGTCATGACAGAGCCCCGCCATAAACATACAATCTCATGTATGCTTACAAGGCAATTACGATAGAATTCATAATCATCACAATAAAAGAAATAAAACAAGTTTATATACAATAATCCAGGTACAAAAGTCTGGTAAAAGTAGAATATACAAAATGTATCTTATACGGATACTTACCATAAGGTATGACATAGAGATCTATACAACAAAAACATAAGTACATCTCTAGTCAAATAACAAAACAGATACTAAGGTAATATGGTAACATATACCAAAGGCCTACTACTCGTGTGCCTCTCCAGAACCGACCGTACCGTGACCTGAAAAATAGATCCCAAAGGGAGGGGGTGAGAATAAATTCTCAGTGCGAATTTGCCACAATCAAGCTATTGGACTTGCAATCAGAATCCACTTTCAAAAATAAAATCCATACAACAACATTTTAACAGTTCTATATCAGTATATAAATGTATGCATATGCTCCACAACAATAATCAAATGAAACACAACTCACGGAGTTTTCAAGATGAAATTCGAATCAAATGCATATTGGCTTAACCTATTTATTTTCTAGAGCTGGTAGCACCTACAGATGTTCTTTCGAGCTGGACCCTTTATCAAACACTCATCTGTAGGGTTACAGACACCTACAGATGTTCCACCGAGCTGGACCCTTTATCAGACACCCATCTGTAGTGCTTTGGCTTAACCAGTTACTAAAGTATGGTTCAAAGTCATATAATGAAAATTCATTGGAAATCATTCATAATGTCGTAATATTCAATTGACCATCCAAATACATTACCACTACGGATAATGCCACCGAGCCATAGACGTTACATTACCACTACGGATAATGCCACCGAGCCATAAACCTTACATTACCACTACGGATAATGCCACCGAGCCATAAACCTTACATTACCACTACGGATAATGCCACCGAGCCATATACATATAAAATATGTATAATCACAATCCACATATCATTTCACAACCACAAATTTGTGGTTACTTTCAACCAAAATCAGATCATAAGATAACAATCGAAATGACAACCATACGAATATGCAAATCAACCATATCACAACAATTCGGTTTTAAATGAATTGGGTCATGCACATGAATCAAATAATTTCAATTTATGCAACAATCAAATAATCCAACATGACAATCGAAAGAGAATTTAATTTCTGAAAATAAAACCTCAAACAAGTCCAAGAACCCCGCACCTGATTATGAAGAACGTATTTCGCACTTATGGTTTGGACGTCTCGGAAGGCCCCTCGAATTTCTGCTCAACCGAGCTTACACCTATATTAACATACGTAACTGATGTAACTTTTGTTCGACAATAGATATGCTTACTTGAGCTATCTTGGTTCCTTTACCCTTTTCTTAACATAATCCATATACCTTTGGTATCAAAGAATTTAACTCTTATATAACAACATACGCAAAAGAGAGAGCAAAGAAAAGAGATCAACTTGTAGAATTTCACCTCTTATACCTAAAGATTATCTTCTTAACAACAATCAAACTTCATTGTTCAAAATTCCAATTAGATGCAAATAAAAATGAGATATACATCAAAATTTCAGATTCGGTCATTGACCCTTTTAATTACCTTTGGCTGAAATTCGAAGTATTTATTCTTAAACCCTAATTACTTGATGGTTATCAATTGATTCTCATACCAATTTGATGGTTGAACATATAAAAAGATTTAAGAAGTAACTAATAAATTTCTCCAACTACACAAACCCTAAATTAATCAAAACCAAAATAAATTCCAGATTTTAAAAGAAAAAGAGAAGAATTTACCAATTAACACCTCTATTTGTTGGATTAGACTAGATTAATCACCACTCTTCTCTAATTTTCGGATTTGAACCAAACCCTAGATAGAAAATCGAGATTTAGCACAAATTGGGAAAGAAATTGTCAAATGAACAACATAGGAGTTTAATGGGGATGGATTACTCACAATTTATACACAAATTTCGGATTTAGGGCAAAACCCTAACAATGGAGAAAAATTCCAGATTTTTAGAAGAGATGAGAGGGAGGAAATACCAATGGAGCACTAGAGAGAGAGATGATCCACAATTTCCATTTCTTTCTTCAATTTCTCAAGTTCTTTGATGGATTTTTGAGGGAGAAGAGACTCCTCTCTCCTTCTCTTTCTTTGGCAGCCACAAAATAGAAAAGAGAAAAAAAAAATGATCGGACCAACAGGGAAGAAAGAAAGAGAGAGTTGTTGATTTTGGAAATTTTGCTAATAAACCCTCTCATTTGTTTAATATTGCTTAAAGAAGAAAATGATGCATATAACCCCATATATATACATATTTATATAAATGTAATTTTAATTTATAAGATATAATTTCAAGATATAAATTTCAGAATTCGATTAACTCTGACTATTTCGAAATTTCTGACTAATGTTATAATTATTTTAAATTTCAACTCTTAGTTCATCAATAAAATTTTCTATTATGTTCTAACATTAAAATTTTTATTGTTAAAAATTTCTTGACGTAACATTTCTCCCCCCCTTAAAATAAAGTTCAGTCCTCTGAACTTCATTTCGTACCTGAATCGTTGAATAGCTCCGGGTACTTCTCACGGATACTTGCCTCAAGTTCCCATGTCGCTTCTTTGTCCGAATGGCGTCCCCATTGTATAAGAACAAGCTTGATCACTTTGTTTCGAAGTCGTTGTTCTTTTCTATCCAATATTTGCATTGGCTCTTCTTGATAGGATAAGTCATCTCGGACATGTAAGTCGGAGTGATCAATACAATGAGATGGATCTCGCACATACCGGCGTAGTTGTGACACGTGAAATACAGGATGAACTCGGTCCAACGCGGGAGGTAATGAAAGCTCATATGCCACAGATCCAACTCGTTGCATAATCTGGAATGGTCCAATGTACCGGGGACTCAACTTACCCGAAACACCAAATCTATGCACGCCTCTAACGGGAGAAACTCGAAGCCACACGTGATCTCCTTCTTGAAATTCTAACGGTTTTCGATGAACATCGGCATATTTCTTTTGTCGTTCTTGAGCTGATTTAAACCGACTCAAAACAATTTTTGTCTTTTCAGCCACTTCCTGTATCATTTGGGGTCCGGTAGGTGAATACGTACTTGCGGGTCCCCACCATAATGGTGTACGGCATTGCTGTCCCGTAAGTGCCTCTTGTGGTGACATTCCAATACTCGAATGGTAGCTATTGTTGTATGCAAACTCTACCAAGTACAAGTGATCGGTCCAAGAGCCTCGAAAACTTAGAGCACAGGCTCGAAGCATATCTTCTAATGTCTGTATCGTCCGCTCAGATTGACCATCGGATTGCGGGTGATGTGCTGAGCTGAATCTTAACTTCGTACCCATGGACTCTTGAAAACTTCCCCAAAAATGCGAAGTAAAACGAGTATCTCGGTCAGAGATGATATTTCGTGAGCAACCGTGGTATTTAAATTGATATTGCAAAAACAAATCAGCCAACTCTTTTCCGGTTGTACCCGACCGAAGTGGAATAAAATGTGCGATTTTAGTCAGTCTATCCACTATAACCCAAATAACATCGTATCGTCCGATAGTCCTCGGAAAACCAGTCACAAAATCCATAGTAATCAATTCAAACTTATATGCGGGTACCTCAAGGGGTTTTAGTAATCCCGCCATTTTTCGTCTATTAGCTTTGACTTGTTGACAAACTTGGCATTTCTCAACATAATTCTGAACATTCCTCTTCATTTTTGGCCACCAAAAGTATCGCTTCAGATCTTGGTACATTTTGACTTCACCGGGATGAATGGTATATCCCGAGTCATGTGCCTCTGATAGAATCAACTTCTTCAACTCCGAATCATTTGGAACGCATATACGGTCATTGAATCGTAGAATACCATCTTCATAAAGTCGAAATGGTGAGTCTTCTTCTGATTCACAATGTTTTCGAAACTTCTGACATTTTGGGTCTTCCTGCTGTGCTACTCGAATACGCTCATGTAATTCTGGTCGAACCTCAACTGCAGCCAAAATAATAGATGCAAATGCGGATGTACCCGCACTAGCTCTATCTCCAATCAAACGAGATGATGTTTCCAACGCGAACTCATGGGACGCACCAACATATAAATTCATCCTTCGCATTTCCTCGAGAAGATGTGTCTCACTTGTGATAATAGATGCTAGATTTATCTGACTCTTCCTGCTTAGCGCATCTGCTACCACATTCGCCTTGCCTGCGTGGTACTGAATGTCCAGATCATAGTCTTTCATCAACTCCAACCATCTCCTCTGTCTCAAATTCAACTCTCTTTGAGTGAAGATGTATTTCAAACTTTGGTGATCCGTGTAGATACGACATCTTGCTCCATACAAGTAATGTCGCCAAATCTTTAATGCAAAAATCACTGCTGCTAACTCCAAATCATGCGTCGGATAATTCTGTTCATGCGGTCGTAATTGTCGAGATGCATATGCAATAACGTGCTCATCCTGCATCAATACACATCCCAAACCTGATCGAGATGCATCAGTGTAAACTGTATAGTCCTTGTCCGTAATTGGCATTGCAAGAACTGGTGCAGATACCAATCGATTCTTCAATTCCTGAAAACTTTGATCTTGCGCGGTACCCCATTCAAACTTCACACCCTTATGTAACAACTTCGTAAGAGGACCTGCCAATTGTGAGAATCCGAGTACAAATCGTCTGTAATACCCAGCTAGACCCAGAAAACTGCGAATCTCCGTAACTGTCTCTGGTCTCTTCCATTCAGTCACAGCCCGAATCTTTTCTGAATCCACTGCCAACCCTTCTCCTGAAATCACATGGCCCAGAAATGTCACTTTATCGAGCCAAAACTCACATTTCGAAAATTTTGCAAACAATTGATGCTCTCGTAACCTCTGCAACACTATTCGTAGGTGCATCTCATGTTCTTCTCGTGATCGCGAATACACCAATATATCATCTATAAAAACCACCACTGTAGAATCCAATAGATCATGAAACACTCGATGCATAAGATCCATAAATGCAGCTGGAGCATTCGTTAGCCCAAACGGCATGACTAAATACTCATAATGCCCGTAGCGTGTACGGAAGGCTGTCTTATCTACATCACTCGGGCGTATTCTTAGCTGATGGTACCCTGTTCTCAAGTCTATTTTTGAGAAAATTGAAGCTCCTTGCAACTGATCAAACAAATCATCAATTCGAGGTAACGGGTATCTATTTTTGACTGTTACCTTGTTCAATTCGCGGTAATCGATGCATAACCGCAAAGTCCCATCCTTCTTCTTCACAAACAACACAGGAGCACCCCATGGAGATGTGCTTGGTCTAATGAACCCGTGTTCTAACATCTCTTCTAATTGTGCCTTGAGTTCTTTCAACTCCGCAGGAGCCATACGATATGGAGTCTTAGAAATTGGTGTTGTGCCTGGTATCAATTCTATACCAAACTCCACTTCTCGTTCGGGTGGTAGCCCGACTATCTCATCCGGGAACACATCCACAAATTCTGACACCACCGGAATAGTATAAATCTCAGGAACCTCCGTAGTAGTGTAAACTATTGCCGCCAGATAGGCATTGCACCCTGAATTTATCAAATGCCTCATTTCCACAGCCGAAATACAAGGTGTTAGATCTCCAATTTTCCTGCATTTGAGTATGCATGACATACCTCTTGAAGTTGCAAAATGAATCATGCGATGCTGACAGTCGATTGTCGCTGCATGTCTTGTTAACCAATCCATCCCTAATAAAACATCATACCCAGTAATATCCATAACTAACATGTCTATCTCGAGATCCCGTCCATCAACTTTGACTCGTCGGTTTCGGCATATTGTGATTGCTCGGTCAGTAGAACCGAACGGGGTATGAACACTAAGAACTTTGTCACTAGTCTCAGTTGGCCAATGACATTTTTCTACTAATGCTGTTGATACAATGGAATGACTACACCCGGTATCTATCAAACAATAAGCACCATGATCCGCAATAGAAAGTATACCTGTCATCACATCAGCCTGAGAGTCAGAAAATCTCATGTCACCACCCTCACCTCGAGTCCCTGATGCGTCATGTGCAGCCTCCGATACTCCAAGCGCATGTGTAGTCACTCGTCCTCCAGTCCTGCCCCCACTAAACTGAGGAACACCTCGACCACGGAATGGTGGTCCACCCTGCCCACGTCCTGAGGGTCCTCCAGCACCACTGTCTCTCTGAAATCCCAATGCAGCATTTGGGCACTCTCTCGCCCAATGATCTTCACTGCCACATGTAAAGCATGCGCGGTTGCGACGTCTGCAATCTTTTTCATAATGAGCCTGGTTGCATATACGGCACCACATTGGAACAAAACCCGGTCTGAATTCAGGTGTCGCTATTTGTCTGGGAGGTGGTCTAGGTGCCATAATCTGCCTAGGAGGTGGTCTAGCAGCCGACGGACCTCCTCTTGACCTCACTATCTGCCTGTTCTGATCCTCTCTCTGCTTAACATTTCTCTCTGTCATTTGCATTATCCTCCTCTTACCATGCATCTCTACCTGCTCTGCATGATCCATCAAAGCCTGAAGCTCGGTAACTACTGGAGTATCTACTATCATCGATATACCTCCATCCAACCCATCCAGGTACTGCCTACGGTACCTTTCAGCATCATTCCGTACATCCGCTGCATACCTTGACAAGCCGAGGAAGTCATTGTTATACTCTGCCACTGGTCGCCCATTCTGCTTTAAATCTAGAAATTTCCTCCTCAATGCCTCTCACTGTAAGTTACTTAGAAATCGTCGATGGAACTGTTGCTCAAACCACTCCCACGGAATCTTTACCTCCTCTCCAACATAACTACGTCTGACTCCATCCCACCAAAATCTTGCATCACTCTCTAACTGCTGTTCTGCCAGCTCCACCCTATCTTCCTCAGGTGCTCGACATAAGACCAACTTTTTATCAACATTAGCGAGCCATTCTTCTGCTATGGCATACCCACCAGTGCCATCAAAACGAGGTGGATTAAGGCGCATGAAAGAGTCGTACAACCTCCTGAACTCCTCAGGAGCACCTCTGTGAACCTCAGGTACCACATCACGCCTCTCAGCCTGGCGACCTCTCTCGTAAGCCGCAATCAACCTCTCGTCTAAATCTCGATCCCGGTCCTGCACACCCCTAGGTCCAAGATCAGCTCTCTGAACCTCAGGCTCTACAGGTCCGGCCTCATCTCTATGAGCGGCTGGCTCGATAGGTGGATCCTGAATATCATCAAGACCTCTTGTTCGAGGTCGTCCCCTACCTCGACGTCTTTCCATAATTCTGAATGAACAAAAGAATTTCCATTAAGTTTGTATTTACTTATCACTATATTAGATAAGTCATTAATCTTAACGACTCAATTACAACGTATCTCACTCACGTATCCTATCAGTCTGGTTAGGGCTTAAACCTTTAGAACCTTTAGCTCTGATACCACCAAAGGGAACTGTCACACCCCGCAGCCCAGGTCATGACAGAGCCCCGCCGTAAACATACAATCTAATGTATGCTTACAAGGCAATTACGATAGAATTCATAATCATCACAATAAAAGAAATAAAACAAGTTTATATACAATAATCCAGGTACAAAAGTCTGGTAAAAGTAGAATATACAAAATGTATCTCATACGGATACTAACCATAAGGTATGACATAGAGATCTATACAACAAAAACATAAGTACATCTCTAGTTAAATAACAAAACAGATACTAAGGTAATATGGTAACATATACCAAAGACCTACTACTCGTGTGCCTCTCCAGAACTGGCCATACCGTGACCTGAAAAATAGATCCCAAAGGGAGGGGGTGAGAATAAATTCTCAGTGCGAATTTGCCACAATCAAGCTATTGGACTTGCAATCAGAATTCACTTTCAAAAATAAAATCCATACAACAACATTTTAACAGTTCTATATCAGTATATAAATGTATGCATATGCTCCACAACAATAATCAAATGAAACACAACTCACGGAGTTTTCAAGATGAAATTCGAATCAAATGCATATTGGCTTAACCTATTTATTTTCTAGAGCTGGTAGCACCTACAGATGTTCTTTCGAGCTGGACCCTTTATCAAATACTCATCTGTAGGGTTACAGACACCTACAGATGTTCCACCGAGCTGGACCCTTTATCAGACACCCATCTGTAGTGCTTTGGCTTGACCAGTTACTAAAGTATGGTTCAAAGTCATATAATGAAAATTCATTGGAAATCATTCATAATGTCGTAATATTCAATTGACCATCCAAATACATTACCACTACGGATAATGCCACCGAGCCATAGACGTTACATTACCACTACGGATAATGCCACCGAGCCAAAAACCTTACATTACCACTATGGATAATGCCACCGAGCCATAAACCTTACATTACCACTACGGATAATGCCACCGAGCCATATACATATAAAATATGTATAATCACAATCCACATATCATTTCACAACCACAAATTTGTGGTTACTTTCAACCAAAATCAGATCATAAGATAACAATCGAAATGACAACCATACGAATATGCAAATCAACCATATCACAACAATTCGGTTTTAAATGAATTGGGTCATGCACATGAATCAAACAATTTCAATTTATGCAACAATCAAATAATCCAACATGACAATCGAAAGAGAATTTAATTTCTGAAAATAAAACGTCAAACAAGTCCAAGAACCCCGCACCTGATTATGAAGAACGTATTTCGCACTTATGGTTTGGACGTCTCGAAAGGTCCCTCGAATTTCTGCTCAACCGAGCTTACACCTATATTAACATACGTAACTGATGTAACTTTTGTTCGACAATAGATATGCTTACTTGAGCTATCTTGGTTCCTTTACCCTTTTCTTAACATAATCCATATACCTTTGGTATCAAAGAATTTAACTCTTATATAACAACATACGCAAAAGAGAGAGCAAAGAAAAGAGATCAACTTGTAGAATTTCACCTCTTATACCTAAAGATTATCTTCTTAACAACAATCAAACTTCATTGTTCAAAATCCCAATTAGATGCAAATAAAAACGAGATATACATCAAAATTTCAGATTCGGTCATTGACCCTTTTAATTACCTTTGGCTGAAATTCGAAGTATTTATTCTTAAACCCTAATTACTTGATGGTTATCAATTGATTCTCATACCAATTTGATGGTTGAACATATAAAAAGATTTAAGAAGTAACTAATAAATTTCTCCAACTACACAAACCCTAAATTAATCAAAACCAAAATAAATTCCAGATTTTAAAAGAAAAAGAGAAGAACTTACCAATTAACACCTCTATTTGTTGGATTAGACTAGATTAATCACCACTCTTCTCTAATTTTCGGATTTGAACCAAACCCTAGATAGAAAATCGAGATTTAGCACAAATTGGGAAAGAAATTGTCAAATGAACAACATAGGAGTTTAATGGGAATGGATTACTCACAATTATACACAAATTTCGGATTTAGGGCAAAACCCTAACAATGGAGAAAAATTCCAGATTTTTAGAAGAGATGAGAGGGAGGAAATACCAATGGAGCACTAGAGAGAGAGAGATGATCCACAATTCCCATTTCTTTCTTCAATTTATCAAGCTCTTTGATGGATTTTTGATGGATTTATCAAACTCTCCTTCTCTTTCTTTGGCAGCCACAAAATAGAAAGGAGGAAAAATAATGATCGGACCAACATGGAAGAAAGAAAGAGAGAGTTATTGATTTTGGAAATTTTGCTAATAAACCCTCTCATTTGTTTAATATTGCTTAAAGGAGAAAATGATGCATATAACCCCATATATATACATATTTATATAAATGTAATTTTAATTTATAAGATATAATTTCAAGATATAAATTTCAGAATTCGATTAACTCTGACTATTTCGAAATTTCTGACTAATGTTATAATTATTTTAAATTTCAACTCTTAGTTCATCAATAAAATTTTCTATTATGTTCTAACATTAAAATTTTTTATTGTTAAAAATTTCTTGACGTAACACTATATAGCTTTATATTGAAAATACCAAATATGGACAAATTGACGCTCATTTAGGTTGCTGGAAGTCGGTCTGGAAGAGGGGACAACTGGGTGGTTCTTCTCTTTTAGTGCCATTAGAGTTTACGGAGCCTAACATGGAGAAACATAATTTAATAAATTGTATTTCTTGTTCAAGAGTTGAAGGACCTTCAAAAAAAAGCAAGAGTCCGATGAAAAGTTCGACAAATCATATGTTTCTTCTATGGAATCGAAAAAATTTGAATGTTATTCTATGGAATCGAAATATTCATATAGAACCGATCAACAATCAAGATCGGTTATTTGTTAACCAATCTTGATTGTTATTAGGATCGGTTTAATATAATAGACCGATCCTGATTGTCTTTCTACAAATTTTTTTTTTTACAGCAACACATACGAAAAAGAATGGAAATTTTTTATCAGGATCGGTTATTAATTAGCCGATCTTGACTGTTAACCGTCAGGATCGGATAATAAAAAACCATTTCTGATACTTAATAATCAAGACCGGTGTACTGGTTAACCGATCTTGTTTATTATCCGGATCAGTTTAATAATAATCCGATCCTGATACGGATTATCTAGATCGATTGATTAGTAAACCGATCTTGATACCTAACAATCAAGAGCGGTGATCATGTTTACCCGATCCCAAAGGTATTAGTGTCAGTTTTTTAATTTAACCGATCCTGATGAGGCGATACTGTTTGCACATTTTCCACTAGTGTTATTAGATCAAATTCGGTTCAATGTCAGATTTGAGAAGTTTAATCCGCATCAAGATTAATTTATGCGAATTAAAAACCAAAGATTATGCATAATTTGTAACATTTTTGGACCTATGTACTAAAAGAAAAAGGTTAGGAAATTTTCAGTGTCGCCTCCAACATGGATCGCTACAAGTCCGTGCCTTAAAGCAGGTTGCCAGCTTGAAAATGATATACCTAGGGGTGTCAATGGGTACGGTACGGGTCGGGTGGAGGCATTTTCATACCCATACCCATTAAAATTGATCTTACTCATACCCTACCCTTACCCATTAAAAATTAACCTTACCCTACCCTACCCTTACCCGTTAATATTATCGGGTAACGAAATGGTAGCGGGTGAATAACGGATAATACTAATATAATAATTAATTTTATTGTATTTTACGAATAAAAGATCAAAACTCATTATGTTTTACAAATTATATTTTATTCATTACATAAGATAACTATTTAAATTGTTTTTTCACTAATTATAATTTTTTATTGCAAAATTTGAAATTAATTTGAAAATAAAATTGAGTCATAGCCACCGTGAAAATTAAACTGGAAATGTGACTATGTGAGCTAGATTCTTAGAATTTACATTCCATTCTTACGATTGAGTAAAAAGGCAAGAAAACGAAGAGGGGAGGAAAAATATATCAAAGATACAAACCTAGTGCGCTGGAATAGAAAGACGCAATTTAGGACATTGAAATAGAAGAATAAATCTAGGTGCACTGAAAATTGAATTGAATATAAATAATTTTAGATTTTATAATTACCCTATAGGGTAACGGGTACGAAATAGTCATTACCCATACCCTTACTCATTTAGTTAACGAAAAAAAATTCTTACCCATACCCATACCCAATAAGCTAACGAAAAAAAAACCTTACCCATACCCGCCTTATCGAATACGATACGGGTCGGGTAAACGGCTAAAAAGGTACCATTGACACCCCTAGATATACCTACCAGATAGTAATAGTAAGTGGTATATATATGGAGGGAGGGACATGATTGCTGCCATTTATTTAAAGGAATGTTGACAAGTTAACATATTCCTTGCAGATTTGCTGAAAGGTTCCTACGGATCTTCTTTATGATATTTTTCGTGCTTTGAAATACCGTTTAAATTGCTGAAAATCTGTTTTTGTGCTGCATAAATCCAAAGCTGCATGCTCTGTTAAATCTTTACCGAAATAAACCACATGATACCCGGCCAAAAAAAAAGGAGGAAGAAATATAACCCAAACGAACTAGAAGTTCAGATTAGAAACTTTTCTACCAAAAAATCCACCGAAGTACTAATTTCTTATCTCAGAATGGAAAGTTTTGTTTCAAACTTTTTTTTGTTCACAAATACATGCATATACTGCAAAAACAGGACTAACTTATCATGACCGAGAAAACTAGTCAATGCAACAAACATATATACAAGTAAGATTTCAGTATATTTTCATGTTTTATGTATATATATAGTACCGGTACAGCTAGGCTAGTTCTCTGTCTTGATGCCACCTTAAACAGGATGGTACAGAAAAATGGAAGCATGCATAGTTGTTGTTGAACATATTGTTAGGTTTGGTACATGTGTGGTACTGATACAGACATACAGTCTTGTGCCAATTACGTACCCTACCAACAGTAGCCGGTTCTCTATCTCATCTCATCTATAATATATTAATAATGCTAGTGTGTGTATTAATTAGTTGCTGTTTTTTCCCTCTCTTAATTAAGGACTTATTTTTGTATGATTATACATTAAATAAATTAAGAATTTTCTTTGAAGAAGTACATCAATCTTTCATTTTCTGAGTAGCTTAATATCATACAATAAGCTTTACAACAGGGCATTCTAAAAGGGCAAAAAAACAAAAAGACGAAGAAGAAGAAATGACAAAAAAAGAAGATCCAAAACAACAAAGTGAAACTATAACTATTTAATATGCAGTCCCATATGCAATTGCAAATTTATTATATGCACCTGCATATACTGAATTTCAGCACACACTTGTTCAAACTTAAAACCCAGCTAGCAAACTATTTCAAATTCTTTTGACTTATAAGTCAACATCTAACCACCCCTTAATTAGGTCCCTTGTTCTCACTGACCTACCTCTTTCTGCTTTTCAGTCACACCATTCTTATCCATTTTTTCCATATTTACCCTCTCCGGTGCCATTCCCGTCGAACTATCCATCTCGACAGCCTCCGACGACTCCCTGAATTTTGCGTAAATATCGCTGCTATAAAACTTCCTTGTCCTCCAAACTAATAGTAGAGACACCATAGCACCGAATGCTGTCACTGCTGTGATAATAATAAACGACAACTTAAAGCATTGTACGCCCATACATGTCAGATCTTTACCGCCATTCTGCTTCCTTGCCTCCACATCATACAAATAGCCGGTGACTCGAACATTAAGAATGTACAACCCAATCGGACTTGCAACTGACCCAAAATTGTAAAGTGTAGAATAATATTTAAGACCAAACACTTCGGAGATAATGGCGAATAATAATGGCCACTGTGCCCCAAAAGTGAAACCTATTATGACGGAGGCAAGGTAGAGCGATTGTGGTACTCCAAAGGCTATGAGAAGGTGGCCGACACAAGAGAGGAGAAGCACGAGAGTGAGAGCCAACGGTCGGGGGAATTTGTACTTTGAAAGCACAATTTCGGATACGTAGCCGGAGGTAACACGACCAGCATAGTTCCATATACTTATCAGGGAGACAAATGTGTTGATGCTCTTTGCAGGGTACCTCAATGATTGGCCGATTTGCCCCATGTTGTCTATGGCAGTGAGCGTACCTCCAATGCCACAAACTGTTGCAAAGAAGAGAATTATCATGTCTATGCTTACTAATGCTTGCAGTATTGAATAGTCATCTCCCATTGCAGGTGGTTTGAACATGTTGGTTATGCATGAGGTCATTTTTGAAGAAGAGTTCGGTTTGGGTTTCGGTGATGGTGATGGTGATGGCGGTGGCAACGGGTTGGGAACAGTGGGGGGTTTTTCAATGGTTATGGTCGGTGATGTTTCGAATGATATGTTTGTTTCAATTAGGCTCTTAACTTCTTCTTTTATGACAACTGCAAGGGGAAGGAAAAGGATGAGAGTAAGAATGAACGCGCTAATCGCATGGGAAGAGTGCGAGAATTGCACAAAATTTTGCACAACAGTCATAATTAATAGAAACACTGCAAGCCCAATGGAGATGTAGAGAAAGCAAAAGAAGGGCTTGGTGTTCTTTGCTTGAGATGAGTTGTATGGTATGATACGAATGGTGTGAACAAAAATAATGGAGACTGCGGCTGGAAGCCATGCGATAAGTAGCACAAGGGATTTTGAATCGTTGCCATAGATGGCCAAATAAAGTTGGATGAATATCACGCCACTTAGCCCGACAAAACCCTTGAGCAACCCTAGCACAGTGCCGCGGTTCTCAGGGAAGTTCTTCACACATGTGACAAGTGCGGTGTTGGCAGAGGATTGAGAGTTTGCTCCAATACATATGTAGAGGCACATCATCCACACCTTTGGTGCTGCAATACGACCCGTGATAGCAAGATATATCATGAGGTAGCCAAATAAGTTCATGGCAGAGCCGATAATAAGCACGACCCATGGTGGAGTCACCTCGTTGATCAGGCCGGATAAGACCCCGACATTCGCACCGAGATCCTTGAAGAAACTAAGAGTGTTTAGGGTATGTTGATTGTAGCCTAGAGCTGATTTGAGGTCTTTTGAATAGATACTAAAGATATAGGTTCCACCGGCAGCCGACATGATGAGGAGACATGCGAAAACCATGAACCACCGGCTTCGAACCACTTGCACAGCAAACCTGGGCGTGAGAATTTGGCCCATGGGCAAACCACCATCCATGCCTCCTGCAAACACCATCTTATTTCTTCTAACTTTTTATTTTCTGGAGGTTTGTGTACTATGAACAATGCCAAGAGTTTAGGATATTGGTACTGCTTCTTCTCCATTTTTCAACAAAATGGAGATGTCCATTTTAGTTCCCCCTCAACAATAGCAGGAATCAAGATTATCTTTCCTTAATGGAGAAAGATAAGTAGGTGATTAGAGATTCTCAAAACATATATGATTACATTAATTATTTCCCAGTGATAGAGGTTTATCCGGGATAATCAATCAATAAGACAAATTAGGCATGGATATATATACAAAAATTAAGATGAAGTTTCCAGATAATCCCAAGTAGTGGTACACTGCATGGTATGAGCTGGTGGTTATCTCGCACGGTGGGTGTAGATCCAATATTTCAAGTCTTTGTTCTAAGCAGGCATATTGAGAATTTATATCCTTTTTAAAAATATATATATAAAAAACTGGATGTTCTTAATTTAATATATAGATACTTGCAATTAATAAAGAAGAAAAATGATGAATATATCCATGGATCTATAAGAAAATGCCTTGTTTTGATTTGAAATCCGACTTAAAGATTTTATTTTTATAAATATTTAAAGTTGAGCATGAGATTTTTCGTCTTATCTTTAAAAAATGATTTGCTTTAGATATAATTTTAATATGTTTAGAATTAAGTTGTTGAAAACATATTCATTATATAATTTTTCTAAAGTGAAAATTAAACACAGGGCATGAGTCGCTTTAGGAAAACATAAATAATTAGTTTTGGTATATGAAACGAATTTTGTTTGCATACTGCTGTATTTTTTACCACTAAAATTCAATTTCCTAATCAACATAAAAGTTGGAATCCGACCAATAATGCCTAATCATGCCAACTAGAATTAATATTAAGAGATATAGATTAAAAATATTTTGTCATGTTATTTTTGCCAAAAATGCTATTTCTGGTTGAAAAGCTACTCAGATGAATTTGATACTGCATATATATCTCATAACTGCTAACATATATAATTTTCTCATATCATATGTAAGTCAATACCTATATATCTCTATCATAACATTTTGTTTGTTCAAGTTTATTTTAATTTCTAGTGAGAAATTAACACAAACTTTGATATGTTGGACAATTAGTAGCATCAAATTGATTGTACGCCATGAAGGTTAATTAATATTTCTTATGTAGACAGCTCGTGACTTAATCTTTAACCCTCTTTTAAAAAAAAAATATTAAAAAGACTTATTCCAGAAGAAGAAGAAGAAAATAGTGGGGTGGTGAGAACTAGTACTGAGGTCAATCCCTCTTACAGAGAAAAATCATTTAGTGGAACCCACATTAATTGATCTCTTCAATTAAAGACAATTAAAAGGTACGAAATTTCAATTATTATCTTCTGAAGTAGATTCCCCTAAGTCAATGGAAACTGAAAATAAGTTCCGCAAGGAAAAAGAAATTGGAACAATGCACCTGTGTTGCTCTACCATGCAAGTTGTCCATTTTCTATTAAAACTCATTTTAAATATATAAAGTAACTAATTTTTATTTTATTAAAAAAATGTAGTATGTTTAACATAAATGTTAAGTCTTCTAATTGGCTCCTTGTGAGGACAAATAGTTCATTTTATTATTTGTGACACACACAAGCGTATGCCTAATTATCAATGTGTATATGCCACAAGTAGAAAAATGCCCTCGAAAATCAACTAATTAAAAGTCCGAACATTTTTCTTGCACACATACTACATTTTTTTTAATAAATGGTAAAATAGATACTTCATAAATATAAAATAAATTTTAATAGAAAATGTAATAAATTGGTTAAATTTTTAGTATTTTAATATTTAAAAGAGTAAATATGATATTATTAATTTTAAAGGGAAAATTACATAATTTCAAGAATTTTGGAGGTATACCTGAAATTATCCCAATGATCTACCTATTCCATGCCTTTGTCAAATGATCTGCCTATCCCATGCAATATGTTGACAGGATCATCTTTGCTAACTTTAAGGATAAAAATAAAATAAAATTGATTGAAAGGCTGAAACGTAAATAAAATATATAAATTAGTATCAATTTTGTATTGTATTAGTGAAAATCCGAAAATGAAGTATTTTTTTCTCCCTCTTCATACTTTAAAATAGTAGTTATTTCAACATTTACAAGGAATAAAGAATATATAGTATCTATTCTGACTTTTTGAATAGCAAAAAAGTTGTTTGGGTGCAATTGCTATTCAGAATAATCCATATTCTAAAATAGTCCATATTCTTAACACATCCAAACATACCTTCCTTATTTTAGTTTTATACTCTCTAATTTGAAAACCACTTTCAGAGGAGAAAACAATATTATAGTCCATATTCAGAGGAGGTAACACATCCAAACATATCTTGAATTATAATTGGTAATTAGAATTATAAGTTAGACAATCAGAAATTATAAGTTAGACAATCAGAAATTATAAGTCAGAGTATTAAAAAATATAAGTTAAAATATTATTTTTTATCGAGTACTCAATTAGTTAATAGGTTTAAATATGATTAGCTATTTAAACCCGATTCGCTATTTTTTTGCCCCCATGACGAAAATCCTGGATCCGCCCCTGACTGCGAAGTCGTGAGGGGGAATCAAACTCTCAACCTTTGGGTAACCAACAATCCTAGAATTTTTTTCCTAGCCAACTGTGTTACCTCCTCTTTCTTAGGAACATGAATTTCAATGCATTATTTTTATTTTATTTTTGTCAAACCGTTCGTAGGCATATATTTCATTAAACATAAGAGTAGTACATCTAAAATGTTACATCCTAGTGTTTACAATATGTACTACCAGAGCACTAAACTAAGACATGATATTAGACAACGAGTATCGTTGAATGTATTTAACTATAAATAAACTAAACACGCACATGGGCTATGTGCACCCTGTGGACACAAATTTAATTCCTTGCTTGATTTTAATGATAGGAACCTAGTGATTGTTGTTGTCCTATGCAATATTCTAATTACTTTGTTTGACTAATTTGCAAAACATATAATAATTGTATTTAACGATTTCATTATATGAGTGAGTTTGCAGGTTCAAGAACATTATAATTGAGATTGTTGATTTATTAGGAACTATCCATTCAGTACAGAAGCAAACCGTTCACTACATAATGTATTGAATGGTACCGGACGGATAATGAAGCATTGCAGTACGGAAGAATTTTCCGTTTGACAACCATTCAGAACAAAATAGTTCCGTAGCATCCAGGGACTTCCAATTGTCGTTCCGTACTGAACGGATATTGTCCGTACTGTACGCTACTCGAGTTTACATAGAATTGGGATAAATATACTATCCATTTGGTACGGACATAAACATAACCGAGAGCGATAGCCAGTCCACTAGGCAGAAACACCTGCTTAGACAAAGATAAGAGCAAAGAGCGGTGGCCAGATCCACTAAGTGGAAGTACCTGCTCAGATCCACTAAGCGTAAGCACTGAGAGCGGTAGTCAGATCCACTAAACAGAAGCACCAAAAGTAGTGGCCAGACCCACTACGCAAAAGTACCGGCTCAAACGGATGAGCATGATGGAGTCTCAATGCGTTATAAATATGAATTTTGTATAAATTTAAAATTAATTTGTATAATTTATATTTAATTGGTATGTAGATTTGTATAGAATTTACATTTACCTTTTTCTAAATGTTGTACGAATTATATACTTCTAAAATATTAAACTTTGTATACTTATACATTACATATAATTACCCTTTTTGACTCATTAAATGTTCCTACATAAATTATTAAAAGAATAATTATATGAATCTCCCACTTCAGTCATTCTCTTTTCAATCATTCTTTGTTCTTGCAGCAACATTAGAGAAAAATTGTACTATGGTTCCCACTAATTATATAGTTCTCCTTTTCTAGTCCCGTAGTCGTTCCCGCGTCAATATTTATAGGTATAAATACTTAGAAGATAAGATATTATACTTGAAAAATAAGATATTAATATTTTGATGTGTAACTAGCTATGATCATATCTTTTCTAGTCCCTCAATAGTCCCCGCGTCAACCTTCTTCTAATGAAGTAGTGAGGACACATATCCCCGCATCAACCTTCTCCGATCGTCTCCACATCAACCTTTTCTCTAAATCCTAAACCCTAAACCCTTAACTATAAGTACACATCTAAAATTTTATTAACCACTAGACTATAAGTACACATTTAAAATTTTATGAGGGGGTCCTAAATTATATAAAAAATTTAAAGAAATAAAAAATTAAATAAATTCCAACATATGTGATTAAAAATTTTAAAATCGTGATCGAAGTGGCTTAGCACCCCTGGACATAGTGTAGATCTGCCCCTGAATGGTACCGATCACCGATGACAAAAAATGAAATGAAGGTGTTAGAATACTACCGTTGAGTCAAGGGAAGAGTAGGCGGGTCGGGATATGTGCGCGCGCAAGGACGCATTCATTCCAGTTATTTTCCGAGATTTTCGCAAGATGGTGCCATACTTTTAAATTCCCCAGTTTATAGGGAAAGCT
Source organism: Carex parvula (assembly GCA_025461045.1). Lineage (NCBI taxonomy): Eukaryota > Viridiplantae > Streptophyta > Magnoliopsida > Poales > Cyperaceae > Carex > Carex parvula. Next base: position 457,879 of record JAJGRW010001060.1, on the reverse strand, counting down.
CATCAGCCTGTAAAAAATTCCAAATTGATAGAAAAAATAAATGTTTCAATTTTTGTGTGATTCAATTAAATGCAGTACTACCCATCATGATTTTTTGACAGAAGTTGACCGAAATTAATGTACATGCTCTCACGGACACAGGTGGACCTTTTTGGTGCTTGGATTTTGGTCCAGAATTTTTGCATTGACTTCACTTAACACGTACTTGTTATATTTGTATTTACATATATAATTTAATGAGATATGATTGGATTTATCTATTACCTTGGTTCAGTGGCATAATTTAATGAGATATGATTGGATTTATCTATTACCTTGGTTCAGTGGCATAATTTAATGAGATACGATTGGATTTATCTATTACCTTGGTTTAGTGGATCGAAGATACTGCTGTAGTTTTCACACCTTGGAATATATAAGCAGCAATATAATTCAAGCAATTCAATCTGTCTTTATTATTTACTTACTATGATTTTTTGATGGGTGGGGCCGTGGGGGTACAAGTGTGTGCAAATTGTAGCACGCGCGCCGACCTGTAAGAAAAGAAAAGTCATATACCATTTAGTCGTAAGTTGTAGCATCTTAATTTAATTTATATGTAAGACCTCATGAAAAGGACAACATATATCATATCATATCAGACTATATTAATTATGCTACATTAGATAAAATTAATATGAATATTGAAGCATGCTTAAATAAGTTAATATCAATTCATATTTATAAGTTGCAATATGGTTAATAATAAGAGTTCAACATTGATGGACCCAAAGATACCTTGACGACGGAAGTCCAACTCTAAACTACGAGATACCTTAGGTGATATGAATTTGAGCTCAGCCCTACAAGTAAAAAAAAAAAAATGAAAAAATGGTTCCAAGATGGGCTTCACAGGCCGTAATAACGCAATTTAAACCGCTTGCCGACTACTTTCCCTTTGATTTAATTCCTTTTGGACTTGGTGCTGGGCCTAATTTGTACAAATTAAGAATAGGTAACGGCTTAATTTGTACAAATTAATTATTAGCCGTATAATCGATAAAATCACCACACGGTTATGCCACAACCTAGAATGCGTACAATCGTCTAACAATTGACTCCTAAGATACAACAACACTTAACATATGGTACCACTACAGTTAGCTAGGCGCCTATAGTTCTCTGTCTTAACAGGATGGTACAAAAAAATGGAAGCATATAATTATTGTTGTTAAATTGTCAGCTAGGTTTGGTTTTTTGTGGTAATGGTACGTACGGTCTTCTGCCAATTGACTATATACCAAATCTATTCTGGCTCAAGTTAATTTGTTTTATCAAACGAGTTGTTAGCGAGTTTGTTTCCGAGCTGAGTTCGAGCAGCTCATGAGCCACTAGGCTTTTTGTACAGCCGTTCGGATTGAGGCACCTCTAGGATTAATGTGTCTTTCTAATTTTATAGGGACATCAGTCTTCTATCGAGTAAACGGCAAATATATATAGCTTTTGTAGGTAGTGAATTATATATCTTTTTTTTTATTGGAGGGCATGACGTACTAGATTAAAATCAGAATATAATATAAACTAAATGCGTAAAGACAGAAAAGACAAAATTAAGGAGATTAAAAATGAGCAAAAGTAGTTTAGAGAGCGAGCCATATTAAATATTTTTGTAGTGATACAGCTTTTTTTAATTTAGGAACTCACATGCATCTTTTATCCATAAAAATAAAAAATTAAAATTAAACAGACTGTGGAAATGCATAAAAAGTTAGAGAAAACCTCCCAACTGAAGCACATTATAGAACAATCAAGATAGGAGAAAATAACACAAAAACCTTTCATTATATATAACTCTAAAAGCACAAATTATCTCTGCATATATTATATATATATGTACATAAATTGACAAAAAAAAAAAATTTCCAATTATGACAATATATATTTTCAAGCTTGAGAAGTTTTGCTCAATTATGTGTCATACTTCTTATAAAAAATTTATTCAAATTATTATTTATTCATAAGCTTGATCAGGTTTTGGGATCAACAATACGTCATTTGTGTTAATCAAAATAAAAATGACAATATAATTAGATGCACTCACTAGTCATGTCTATTAAAGATAACATTCTTTAAAAGTACTTTTTAAATTTGAAATCTAACATTATAAGCATGTATTATATTGTTCACATATAATGTCTATTTAAAATGATAACATTTCACATATATTTCACCATACATTAAATTATTTAGAATTTCAACAAATCATCCTGCAGGTTTGCTTCCACCAGCTCCACAGATATGGCACATCTATGGTGGCCATTTCCTCAATTATCTTTCCACCTTCAGCCTTTGCAAAAAGCAAACTTCCATGTAATAACCAGCTAACATTAATCACTAATTAGGACTTTAAGAAATACAAAATTAGATAGTTCCTAGTACATGCTTTAATTGAGACAAATTTAAGAGATTTATATAGCAAAATTGTATTCGCAATTATCAATCAAATATAGGCTAGACCTCTTTTTTTTCTCAAAAAAATATATAGGAAAATATCGTACCGGATGAGTCTATATATTAAGACTCAGAAAAAAGAAAAAAAAAAGTAAGCCAAAATGAATAACTAGTCTAATTAGATATATATGTTGGTCGACCATGTTATATATGTTATTCTTATTTAAATTTGTAGTGATGCATATAGTGTTATGCGGTTGAGTTGGCGATCTTTAATCTTTTTTTTCCTTTTTTGTAATATATAATTTTTATTGTTTTAATGAAGTTTATCAGCAAAACAATGCATGTATTCTCAATAGAAAATTCTCCGTAACAAATATAATCCATACAAAATTATTTAATAAAAGAAAAACAACATCTCAGACATAATTTTAAAAAACAAATATCACAACTTTTACTATAAACAAAAAACAACCATTAAAGTGGACTGGGTAGTTTTATTTTCCATATGTTCACATCTTGTTGATTGTCATAAACAATTTTTATTCATGAAATCAAGATTCTTGTTTCAGAAACAATTTTTCTCCACAGTTTTTGGAGGAATTAAAATAAAACTATACAAGAAAATAAATTAAGGATAAGGAAACTACGTTTCAAGACTACTTTTCTGTCCATGAAGAAACAAACTTCTCTAACACTTTTTTGGGAAATTTTGTGGTCAAATAACAATAATTTTTTTGGTGTAGGTCATATTGGCAACAAAAAAATAATTGACAATCGTAACGGACAACAAAGTACTAGCTAAAATTAAAACAATAACAATTTAGATATATTGTGTATAAACTTTTAACAATTTGAAAACCAACTCGTCATTAATCAAAGAATTAAAAAATTAATAGTTAAGTTTATTATCAACATGACTAATGATCAAATGGACAAGTATCCTCCCAGGTACCATAAAAGATTCCCCTCACTTTACGGCTTGAGATTTACTCCCAACCGCTTTGAGATTCGAACTATCGCAGGGGCAGTATTGTTGGGCTTTGAGATTCGTGCCAAGTTAAAAAGAACGTTCCAGATCCACTAATTGTAAAAGATTTCCTATTACGGTACCAGGGAGAATCTGAATTCAGATCAAATGATTATTAAATTACACCATACCTATCTAGCCTATCGAGAGTATACATACTATTTTAATTTTATTGAGTTTAATAGTGATTTTATCGATTATCACGATAGACCAGAACATAGTGGCTGTTCAATCCTCCAAACCTTTTCTATTTTTGACGGCTCGGATTGAAGGACCAAATGCGCAGCAGACATCTCGACTGGTTCCTGTGATTTTTAGCCTCGATTCAACGTTTGCACAGCAGCAGCTGAGCTTGCCTTCGTCAACAGGCATTGGTTTGCAAAATTAATTGCAGGCCCGTTATGATGGATGAATTTCGGGCCTGGTTCCTTTTTTCAGCCCAGTTTTCACGCGATGAATTTCGGGCCTGGTTCCTTCGTCAACTAGGATGTATAGTTGACAAATATATTTTTATTGAGTAAAATCAAAATATATCTTATGGCAAACCGATGACAATATTCATCAAAAGTTCAAACTGAATACATTGCATGTTTGTTATTTATCATTCAGACAAATTGTATATCAAATTCAAACAGACTTACAATGCATTTAATTATCAATTAAACTTGACAAAATCAAAATGTTAAGTTTTTAAATTGCTTGATGGATGATGAAAAATCAATTTTATATAGATTGGACATAAATTACTTGATGGCAAAAATTGACCAATTGTATATCAAAAATATATATGCAAGAAATCAAACTTCCAAGCAAAAATTTGGAGGTTGAGATCCTTATCCAACGGTGAAGACATGGAACTGCGAACAGAGACTATGCGCTTTTTCAGAGGTGCAGACTATGCCGACTTTTTTATTAATTGAAAATAAAAATAAAAAATACCGCGAAAGGGTGGCATTTATGTTGAAAATTGAAATATAGATAAAACGGGATCATTTATTCTGGCCCACAAGTTCAAATTCGTAACCCGCTAATCTAATTTTCTAAGAAAAAAAAAATTGTGGGACGGGTTAGTCTATCCCGTCCCACATTTTCTTCCTCTGTAACTTATTAACTAAGAAAAATTGTGAAACGGAATAGATTATCCCATCTCACAAATTCCTCTGCTTAACCAATTAACTAAGAAGAAATTACCGGGTTACGAATTTGGATTAGTGAGATGGGATAAATTGTCCTGTCCCTTGGCACGGGATAATAAATCCCGGTTTACCTAGATATCAAAATTTCAACAAATTGATTCCCTTTCGCGATATTTTATTTATTTATTTATTTTCGATTAACGTTCATAATTTCACTATGCGCTTTTTAGCATGTCAGATTCGTAACTTTGACTCGGCATTACTAGTAAATTCGAAACTATATATCATGACAGAGAAGCTATATCTTACGACAACTCGACAATTTTCATCAGACACGGAGTGATTGTTTAAAAAAAAAAAAACAGAGAGAGAGAGAGCGCTACGAATCTGACATGCCGAAAGTCTAATAAGTAGCTTTTTTTTTTTATAAAAAAAAAAGTAGCTATTAAGAATATATAGTATATGCGACGAATATGAATGAGGCGGTTTTATAGAATAAATTTCTTAGTGAATATTTATTGCAAATTTATTACAGCTATTTAATACATTGGCAGATATACCTAGCGTTTGTTTGTTTATATGTGTGTCATTGGATTCAAATAGGGTGAGTTAACTAATAAACAGAGGGTCTTATAACATGTTGTCATCTGAGCCGTCACATCAAGATTGACCGATCAAATTTTTTCAACGAAAATACAATTTTTTTTTAATTACAACGAAAATACAATTTGAACATCCAAAAGCTGAATTAGACTCCACTAAAGTAACAAAATTTTGTGTTTGGATTTAAGCCGTCCGATCTTCTCTGTCACGAAGTTTAAGGGATCCTGTGTAGTACTCCACGGTCGGATTGAACACAAAATTTGGATTACTTTAGGAGTGGCGGACCCGAGCGGAATTCGGATCTGGGTGACACGTGTCAGCCTGTTATTAGCGGAATTCAAAACCAACAATGCACAGCCCAACAACGACCGAAGTGACCCGCCAGAAATCTTGATGGTTGGGGCTATTTTTAAAAATAAAAATGAGGGCATTTGTGTTTTTAATACAATGAAAAAAACACTTGAAAAAAACCGTCTTTTAAATTCTTTTGAATTTATACAATGAAAAGAGGACAAGAGGAGACAACGATTTGTATTTTTTATTGTGTAACTAATAAGTATTAACCATTAATAATAAGTCCATCATTCATCATTTAAAAAGGGCAAGCAACTATAAAAGCCATAACAAAATTACTGCTTATAGTTACATTTTCTCTTATTGTGCAGTAAATTTCATGATTTAAAAACTTCAGAATCAGAATCAGGATGTCTCAGTTGAAATGGGCTGAATTAAATTGGAAACTCATATTTCTAGCAACAAATTTTTTTTATACAAAATATAAAAACTTAATTGAAAAGTTGTACCCATATAATTCCGTAATGTTAAACAATTCAAGCATATATACAAAAGTAAAATACTAAGCCTGACAGATTTGATTTTAAATTACGTACTAACAAAATATTATATTGATGATAAAAGAACACAATTTAAAATATGCATGTATGCGTAATATATTTTATTGAGAAATAAATAATAAAATATAGAACTAGAGCATATTTTATCCAATTTAAACTTCAAGGCTGATTAAATGGGTCTCGGAAAAAGATATAGATATATAGAATTTAATCTCATACATAGAATCTAGATATATTTTATCAAGAACCTCTTGTCAAGTATTATTACCATATTATATGTTGAGAAGCCTGATTGGAATTTCTGTTGATTAATACGATTGTTTAATGCTTTAATTACTAAGATGAATATTTATTATTTGTTCTCTGGATTCTATACAAAATTTATGTATTATTGACCAGCGTTGTAAAAAACATTCGTTTAGACCGATTAATCGGCCCATTAGTCGTTGGCGGTGACCAAACCATCATAGATTTTCCCGACTAATCGGCCGATTATTTTCAGTTATAACCGATTATTCCCAATTAATCGTTTGACGGTATCCTGTCCGTCCAAAGAACGCATACCATTATTTACGTACAACACTGATATTGACTAGACCTAAGACGCTTTGGAAATAATAAATACAGGGCAATTGGAAACTATGTGAATTCACCCTCTCAATTTTAGCAAATCATTGTATTGTATTATAGCCGCCAAACATTTTCGATCAAGCAACTCTCATGCATGATCCTCTCTGTGCAAGGGTTGCACACTCCAACCAATCAATTGTAAATCTAGCTCCCTCACCACCAAAATAGTCATCTATCAATATTTTCCAAATAGTCCAATTAGTATCATTCAACTTCTCAAATTCTATAGCCTTCTCCATTATACACTACATATGTATGATCGCAAATACAAGCTCAAATTTAAACACACTCAAGCTTCAATCACTCCTATGCCAAAGCCCAACGTGCTCTGATAACAATCGTTGGGTACAGTTGCAGAAGCGTTCAATGAATAATATGGTCAAACACCTTGCGAGCATACACCAATACCCAACCAAATGCAGAAATATGAAAGACACAGGAAGCCAACAACAACAAGCAATCAAGCACATAAAATAAAAAAGAGACACAAGATTTTACGTGGAAACCACGGGAGCACGGTACAAAATCACTATAACAAGGAGTTTTACAATATAAAGAAATTATCAAGCTAATAACACTCGCTCACATACTCTCTTACAATTCCATACACTAATATATGATATTATCAAGTGTACTTGGGTGAATTAAACAAAGAGAAAAAATCCTAGAAAAGAACTTGAAGAGGAGCCTTCTTTTTAATATAGAACAGAGCAGCTTCAGACCCAATTTGGAGATGAATTCCGCCACAAACAACCAAAATGGGCTATGACCCAATTTATTTTGTCTTCATATTATGACACCCATAATTATATACCCTCTCAAGCACACTATCGACCATTTGGAAATAAGTATACCTCCACTTTACTTTGAATAGTAGGATGAAAAACAGCACTAGAAATCCTGCCACAAACCCAAACTCGATGAACAAATACAACCACTTGTCCCTATCATCGGTTATTGTTGAATTGGAATCGTTGTTACCATTACTCTGAGGAAGTCTCACACTGCTAGCACAACTCGTCTCTAGTGGGGGTCCACACAGGTATGGATTGCCACCGTAGATTGATGGGTCATTAAGCGTCTGCAACTGATGCCCATTTGGAATGCTCCCAGATAGATTATTGTAAGAAAAATTGAGCACTTCCAAAGAGTATAAAGTGGATATGCTTTGTGGTATAGTCCCTGATAGGTTATTCTTGTGAAAGTCAAGTGACTCTAGAGATGACATATTTCCGATTTCAAGCGGAATGTTTCCTCTTAAATGATTGTGGGACAAGTTTAGATTCAATAAACCATTAAGAACAACTATCTCCTGAGGTATTTCACCGGTTAGATTATTGTTTGACAAATCCATACTCTTCCAAAATTGAAGGCCTCCAGAATCATACTCAAGGATCAACCCTTTGGTAATTGCATTTACACTCGCACCATAATAAAATAATAATTTTCGAACGAGAACAATTCACTCATGGAAGTAAAATTATCCAAACCTCTTGGCAGCGGTCCAAAAAGGTAATTATTGGAAAGATCTAAGACTCGTAGATTATTGAGTTGTGTCAATTTGGATGGGATATTACCAGAAAATAAATTGGACGGCAACCCTAGAATTTGCAACTGCTGAAAGCTTTCTCCTACCCAATCTGGTATTATCCCGTGAAAATTATTTTCTCCAAGATCAAGCAGTTGTAATCCATTGCAAAATTGCAAATCAAATGGAAACTCTCCAGTTAAACTGTTGTTTGCAAGCTGAAGTACTTTTAGTGAACAACTCAAAGAGCTGGGCACAACTCCAGAGAGCCTATTATTTGCAAGATTTACTCCGTAACTGATGTTAGACCAGCAAGGAGGAAGATGCCCTGATAAACTATTACTCGAGAGATCAAGAGAATACAAACTAGTTAATCCGCAAGGAAACAACTCTACAATTTCAACAGTGTTATTGTTCGAGATGATCGGTTTATTCTTATATGGTGACTTACGGTTTTTACGTAGTTGTCCCGACAAGGAGTTATAGGAAAGATCTAGTCCCTTCAAACTTGTAGGAAGAAATGGCATTTTGCCCTCAAGCCGATTATTACTCAAATCCATATACACGAGTTTGGTCATGTGTACCAAGCTAACTGGTAACTTCCCTCGAAGTAAGTTTCCCGGCAAATAAAGGTAGTTAAGTGAAGATAAACTCCAAAACCAATCGGGTACACTATCATCAATTCCAGTGTCTGTCAGGTCTATATTCTCAATTTCTACTTGTCTTCGGAGCCAAGAGGGAAATTTTGGCCCTAGTTTGCATAAACTCAAATCGATACTATTAAGTTGGAAAGAAGGGCTCCAATCATTGTCAACTAAAATAGTTATGGTGTTATATCCGAGGTATAAATCTTTTAGTTTTAACAAACTAGTTAGATGAGTTTCTGATAGTAGTCCTGTGAGGGAGTTAGAACGAAGATCAAAATAGACAAGATTTGTTAAATTTCCAATATCAATTGGTATTGTACCACTTAGGTTATTACTGGAAAGGTCAAGATGAGTTACACTTGTCATGTCCGTTATCCACCCTGTCAAAGTTCCAGATAAGTTAGTTGATGAAAGATCTAAATACTTCAGATTCCCCAATGTGTAATTTGACAACTTGCCCAATAATAACTCCCTAATATCTCCTTCTATATTGTTGCCTTCTAAAGATAAGTCGGTTAATTTTGTTAGACTATGTAGTGGTGGTACCATGCCAACAAGTGAATTACCATCGAGTGTAAGTTTGTTTAGAGAAGTTAGATTTCCCAGTGTAGCGGGATATGGCCCCACCAGGTTACAGTCTTTGAGAATTAGAACATTTAAACTATGTAAACTGCCCACCCAATTGGGTATGGTGGTATTGAAGTTTTGCTCAGAAAGATGAAGCTCTATGAGGGAGGTGAAGTTCACAAAAGAGATTGATTGTGGAATATGAGTTAGATTGTTTTCGGACAAAACTAACACTTCAAGTGATGATAGTTTGTTCAAAGTTCCCACCCAATCATTTGAATCTTTAAAATCAACTCCTGACATTTCCATATGCTTTAGATTCCTCATATTAGGTAACCACCATGTATCGGTCTTCAACATAAAACTAGAAAATGGGTCGCCATTGCTAAGATCTAAGTACATTAATCTAGAAAGGTTCCCAAGTTGAGGAGGTATCATTCCTGATAAGCCCGTACTAGACAAGTTGAGATACTTTAAGTGTCTAAATGAGCCGATAAATTCTGGAAATTTACTCCCACTAAAATTATTAAAGCTGAGATCCAAGTATTTCAGATCACTAAGAAATATCAAAGATGGGCTGATCTTGCCTACCAAACTATGGTAGATCCAATCATAGTAATTATCTTCATAGATATTGTCTAGATAAGGGTTGGTATTTCGAAGGTTTAGTTTGATAACATGACCTGTTTGATTGTTGCAACGGATCCCTGCCCAGTTGCAGCATTGTTCGCCACTCCATGAAGCCAAACGACTGCTCGTATCATTGACACCAGCTTTGAATTCAAGAAGTGCATCTCTCTCATGCTCAATACAACAATTTGCCAAGAAGGCTTGAATGAATAAGAGGAGGAGGAGGAAATTGAGTGAGGAATAGTGCATCTTTAGTTAATGTGAGAAGCTCCCAATGGTCCAGTTAAGTCTGCCAGTTGCACCTACTTATACAAGTAGCTAGGTGTGGTTGGTGCGATTATATCCTGAGATTAAATATGCAAGGTACTGAGACACAAGGATACGTCAACTCATTGAGGTACTAAGACAGTACAATGACACAACAATTCGTGATACATATAGCTCTAAGAAAGTGTTATCCAACTTTTTATAAGATTAAATTTGACTGGAGGCGAGTCTTATGCTTACTAATAATTAATCCAGTGCAATGTTCTACAATTGCTGAATTTTCCATAGTGAAACCTCCTCTTGATTGTCGGCTCATGCCTTTTTTGACCGGAGACTTCAATTGCTGAATTTTCCATAGTGAAACCTCCTCTTGACTGTAGTACTTTGATTAATGACGATTGCAGATGAAAGCTACACATTTCTTGAAGCTTTGATTAGTAAAAGATCCTGTAGGATCAAAAATAAGTGTTTACTAATCATCTCCCATTACAACTACTACGTACTGCTTATTACAAAAATTAAGTGGTTTGGTTTCCTTGGAAAATTCTTTCGCTATTTTTTTATTTATTTTTCTATTAATAAAAAAAAATCGGTTTTGATGCTAAGGTTATCATATCTTGACTAGCTAGTCGCCACGATCTATGCATGAGGCAAGTAATAATACAATCTTGTGTATATTTTTAGCAAAAATATATGGAAAGCTGATATGAGTATCCGCATTGTACCCGCACCTAAACTGCCATAACTGTTTGTGGGGACCGCAACCGTTCCAAACTGTAATTTTGTTTTACAAATATTAATAGTAACATTGTGAAGTGTTTATATCTATACAAGAAGTATTTATATCTATACAATGAACTACGAAATATGAATTTTCCTTAAATAACCGTACCCGCACCTTTTTTTGAAAAATCCTCGCGTCGTACCCGCATTAGGGGACCACACAATCGTTCCAAAATTATAATTTTATTTTACAAATATTAATAGTAATATTGTGAAGTATTTATATCTATACAAGACAAGTATTTATATCTATATGATCACTCAAAAGAGAGCAATGTTTCTTTTAATATTTATAAACTCAGAAATGCTATCGGTTCGGACTGCAAGCGCACAATCTTTATCGAGTAGTATATACGAGGTCGATCCACAGGGAATATTGGTTCAGTGCTTCGAGCGATCGAATCACAACCTTTCGAAAGGCTAGACGAAATCTGAAATTTGAGAGATGTTTGTTGATCAATGTAAATTAGAAAACAATTAAAAGTAATTAAAATAAAGATAGAGATGAGAATTCCTAGGATTTCGGCACACCATTGCCACTCAATCCGCCTTGACAATATATTCCGGTTGCGTCTGATTTCCTGTTGTTCTTTTTCTATATTTTTCTATTTTTTTGGGTTTTTCTCATTTCTGATTTTTTTGTGTTTTTTCTATTTTTCTGAAAAATAAAATAAAATATTTTTGTGTCACAAGCACCATGATTATACACAATTTCAAGTATTCATTCATACAAGAAATTATTGCATAGTTTCGCTAGGGGTCTATTAATAAATGGGTATTCTAAAACACTATCAAATTTAAAAGACTTTGCAAAAATAAATTACTCAAAAATAAAAATTTCTAGGGTTTGCGATTTTTGATCAACTTTCATGGTTAGCAATTAATGGTTCACTTTGAAATCACCAATAATTAAAAATTCTGAATTTTTGGTATCATGGCCAATTGTCTAAACCTTAGCCTAATTAAATTTTAAAAACAATTCATATTTAATTAACTTACTCCTATGGAAAAATAAAATTGCAAGCTAGCTAAAAAGCTCAATTTAATCATTCTAGGATTTTTGGTAAAGCCTCCAACCCTAGTCAAAAATTGAGTAAAACTACTAGCACCTAAGAATTTAAAATGCGAAATTTTTTAAAGATACATGGTCAATTTTACTTTCCTACCCCCCGAATAAAATTGAGCATTGTCCCCAATGCTCGAGAGATAAAAATAAAGGAAATAGTAAAGTAAAAAGACCGGGGAAAGATACAACTCACTGCACCTCAATCCTGAGGTGGTGGAGGTGGTGGTGGATGCTGGATCTCCTCGTAGAATGACGGGTCGAAGAGTCCGTACAGTGGCGGCTGGTACTCGAATCCGGAGTCGAGAGCATACTGATAATACTACTGTGCCATGTAGCGCGTCTGCTGGATCTCGCGCCTACTCTCGTCGACACTCCTCCAGACCTCCTCCATGCTGTTTCTGATTTCACTAACCTCTTGCTGAATTGTTGAGCTATTGTATTCCATTTGTTGGGTAGTCTCCCCCGTGTTTAAAGTGAGCTCATTGAGGTTAGAGTTCATCCAATCTACCATTTGAATAACTGATCAAGCTCGACTGTAGGGGCATCAGATGGTGCCGCCCCTGAAGACTCGGCTCTAGCTGCCGATGTGTCTGCCTCCCATTCTCTGTGCGCCGATCAATGTTCGCTTGATTTTGTGTTGCAGCTTGGCTCTCGATTACATCAATGTAATCTTGAGGAGGCTCATAGTCCGGGCTCGCGTGGCGTGCCATCTTCCAAGAGGCCCTACTACGGAGATTGAGGTGTCGGAAAGGGAATTAGAGGGTTCCCTTCGGTGATTTGTAGAAGTAGGGACCTGGGTAGTGGCCGGTGACAATTTTCATGGCTTGGAGGCATGGTATGTCTATTTGCGTGAGCCCGCTTGCTTCTTTGAGATGATCGATTTGCAAAGAGAGATGGTTGGCCAAGATCGTGGCCACGAATCTGATGGAAATCTTTCCACCGTCTTTCTTAGCACGGGCGACCTCACGGATTTGTTTGCAAAGGAGGTGACCGAGGTGAGGTCGCACCGGTGTTGGGTCGATCATGCACTTGAGGAGGTATAGCGCGGGTAGTGTCACTTTGGAGAAACTCTCGCCTCTTGCGAAAATAGAGTTGGCGAGGATGACTTGCAAGAAGCGGACTTGGAGGTGGATGATTCTGCTTGCCGGTCGAGTCGAATTCTGGTTGTCTTCTGTGATGCTGTACCAGAACTCTCGGCAATCAGGAGAATCGAAAGTGCCATCATTGGTGAGGTCGAAGATGGCACAGAAATCACCCATGGAGACTGTGTAGCGCTCGCCAAGCATCTGGAAAGTAATGGAGTCTTCGTCGTATCTGAATGTCACAAGGAACTCCCTCGTGAGAACCTTGTAAATTTTAACTCCATTTATTAGGTTGAGGAATCTCCAGATGTGGATGCGGTTAGCAAGTTGCTCGGTTTGCGCAAGGAGCCCTAGTCGCTTGAGTGTCTCTGTGTCGATAGACTTGTGGTATATAACCTCCCTCATTGTCATCTTCTCGTAATTGGTTTTGATTAATGGATGTCGGAAGATGGGTTGGTACTCGGTTGCTTGGGCTTCTTCCATCGATTCATCGGAGTCTTCTTCCTCAAGACCGAAATCCCGAGGGTTGAATTCCTCCGAGGCAGATTCCTCATTGGAGACTGATGTGCCTCTGTGTGAGTGAGAGGATGAATGGTTGGAGGATTGTGGTTGCGAGCTGGAGGACCGGGAGAAACGGCTAGAGGAACTCTGCGGTGAATTGCTCGGGCCCGCACTACCGAGGACTTTCTTGGCATTCCTTGTAACTGCCCCTAAAATATTTCTCATTTTTGGGGCCATTTGTAAAATTTAAATGTCTCTGTTACGGACCGTATTGGGCAATACGGTCTGGTTACGGACTGGTTAGTTGGTGAAATTGACCAAGTACTAGACTGGTTACGGACCGTATGGGTGATACGGACCGTATTAAAAGGTATTTCTGGAAAAATTAAGGGCTGGTTCTAGTAAACTATTACGGACCGTATTGGGGTAATACGGGTCGTATTGTACTGGTAAAAATCGGGGTTTAGACAGAAACCTAATTTTTTTTTTTGTGATTTTTGTAAAAATAAAACTTGATTATCTAAACCAATGTAACAGAGTTTAAATTAAAACAAATGCAAAAACGAAATTAAACTTTGAAATTAAAAAGGGGTTTAGAAAAACCGAAATTGGAGAAGTCGGATCGAGTGGCCGTCTGATACGGACCCGGTACGGTCTGTATTAGGGTTGAGGCGTGGAGAAGGAGGACGGCGGCTTCAATGTCGAAGGAGATGAGATTGGTGATGAAGATCGGCGGCAAGGGAGGGAGGCTCGGTTTTGGGCGAAAATGGAAGAGGAGGAAGGAGAAGAGATAGAGGGAAAGAGAGTAGAGAGGAAGAGGAAGAGAAGGGTTTAGGAGTTAGAACGAAATAGGGGTTAACAGTTATGAGACGTGATTCGCGCGGGATTTCAAACATCTTTCTTAACGAGTTCGCATCTCCTGGATTAACTCTTATTACGGACCGTATCAGCCAATACGGTCCGCATTGAGTCCGTTATGCTTTCCCAATAACCGTCAAGTTCTAAACTCCTTCGAATACGGCCGTATCAGCCAATACGGGCCGTATTCACCACTTAATTCCTTTTCTCCTTACTTTATTGTCCCGTATCCATTGGTAAGATCTGTACCAGCCAATACAGGTCGTACCAGAGAGTATTTTCCATCTTCCGATATGTCTTTTAATCAAGCCTTCCTCCAGTATGCCTACCTGATCATAGGAAAAAGGTGGGTATGAGTTGTTTCTTTGTTTGGGTACTAATTAAACTGAAAATAAATAATTATATGAAATTATAAATGTGGCCTTGGGTTGCCTCCCAAGAAGCGCTTGTTTTAAGTCATTAGCTTGACTTTGTGTCGCATCAGTTTTTTCCAGATGCCCTCCCGTCAATGCAAGCGGGTTGCTTGTCGGGTGGTTCGCCTTCAGCGTCTTCTGTGGTTTCATCATCATCGCCCTTCATGAAGAAGTTGGTTGGTGTTTGAGGTCCAGGGTCGAATGCTAGACTCACACCGAGTACTACTTCAACCTCGTCCAGTCTTTGAGAAATTGCATCGAGTTCTTCGCGTAGGTTTTTGATTAATGCAAGGGCTAGGAGAGAATAATTCCTGTTATTTGCGATATTAGGGCTCATGTTCAGGTCATCGGTTTGTGTTGTCACGGAGGTTGGATGGACCTGACCGTTATCTTGTACAATAATCGGTCTTTCCACTTCTTCTTCGTACACCATTTCTTCGATGTCTTCAAATTCATCCATTCGCAATTCATCATTGCCATACTCATCCGTTGTTTCCAAATTATAGACAAGATTTATGTCAGGAGGGACTTTAGCCTCATTCATGTTGAAGATCATCTTGTTCTCGCCAACATTGAGTGAGATTTTTCCATTCCTAACATCGATCATTGCCCCACATGTGGCGAGGAATGGCCTTCCAAGGATGATCGGAATCTGCTCATCTTCTTCCATATCAATTACCACAAAATCTGCTGGTATCCAAAATTTACCGACTTTGATTGGGATATCAAGCAACATTCCTTCAGGATATCGAATTGATCGGTCAGCTAGTTGCAATGAGATCCGTGTTGGTGATAGGTCTCCACATTCCAATTTATCAAATACTACCTTAGGCATCAGACTCACACTTGCTCCCAGATCACATAAAGCTCTCTTAAAATTGGTTGTGCCAATGGTGCATGGTATTGAGAAGCTTCCCGGATCTTTCAACTTTGTTGGTAATTTGCTTTGCACGAGCGCACTACATTCCAGATTGAGCGGAATTGTTGAGAGTTCTTGGAGTCTACTGCGGTTTGAAAGAATCTCCTTCAGAAATTTAGCATACGAGGGTATGCTTGCAATTGCTTCAGTGAAGGGGATTGTGATTTGTAGTTGCTTGAGTGTCTCCATGAATCTCGCGAATTGCTGCTCTACCTTGTGCTTGGCAGGCCTTGGAGGGAATGGCAGAGGTGGCTTGTAGGGTAGTGGTGAAATGTATTCAGGTTCGAGTTGTTGCTCGTTTCCACCTACGGTGTCATTCTGCTCCTTAATAAGGTCTGCCTGCAGTTCGAATACGGGCGGCTCCGGTAGTTGCGGCTCATACTCTTCTGAATGCGATGGCTCTGCATGCATCTCATCGGAAGTTTGATCGGGCATGGGAGGTCCCTGATAAGCTGTACCGCTCCTTAATGTTATGCTGTTGCAAGTCTCTCTCGAGTTTTCTTCCGGTTAGCCCGGAAATTTGCCTTTTCCACGTGCGATACTTGAGAGTTCTCTTGCCATCTTAGAGACATTGTCTTCTAAGTCTTTGTTGCGGTTTGTTAAGGATTCGATCTTTTGCGCGATTTTGGCGTTAGCCTTCTCTTGCTTCTCTAGGAATCTCTCCATTAATGATGTGATGTCTGGTTGCTGTGGTTGATTGTACTGCCTTTGTTGGTAATTCGGTTGAGGATTGTTGTATATATCTTGGTTGATAATTGGGTTGTGATTGGTAGTTCTGTTGGGGTGCAGCAGGCCTTTGATTGTTTGCATATGAGAGATTTGGATGGTTTCGGTTGTTCGGATGGTATGTGTTGTAGGCGGGCTGAGGTCGAAAGCTGTTATCGATTGCATTTGCTTGCTCTATTTCTTCCTCAGTTTCCGTCACATTCATACATTCGGTCATATCATGCGCACCTCCACAATAGCCACATGTTGTTGCCGCATTGACTGCTGCTACCGTTCGCTGCTTGGTTTGCTTGTTGAGTGTCATTTGCAAAGCATCAATCTTTGCGCTTAGCATGGAGATATCATCTACTCGGTGCATGCCAGGTGTTGGCGCTGGCTTCTTTCGCTCAGGGATCCAGTAGTGTTGGTTGATTACAATCTCTTAGGTTGTAAGCCTTGTCAGGTTCCTTGTTCATGATTGCTCCTCCTGCAGAAGCATCAATAGACAACCTATCGGTAGGGTTTAGACCATTATAAAAAGTTTGGACAATCAGCCATCTTTCTAGACCATGATGTGGACAACACCTTAACATATCCTTATATCTATCCCATGCCTCACACAATGTTTCACCATCTCTTTGTTCAAAATTAGTAATTGCATTCCCAAACCTTGAAGTTTTGGATGGTGGAAAATATTTTGCTATAAACACATTAAACAATTGGTCCCAAGTTTGAATGGAATTGGCCGGTAAGGGAAACAACTATGCTCTTGCTTTATCTTTTAATGAGAATTGAAATAGCCTTAGCCAGATTGCTTCATCGGTAACTCCGTTGATCTTTATTGTCTCGCATATCCCTAGGAAAATTGACAAATGAAGATGTGGATCTTCATGTGGAAATCCTCCAAATTGCTGTTGCGAAACCATATTTATGAGAGCAGGTTTGATCTCAAAATTACGGTTTGTAACAGTTGGCGGGTTTATACTAGAATTAGGATCATTCGCGCGCGGTACGCAATAGTCCCGTAGAAGTTTGGGTCTTGCTGCATCGTGAACTCCATTGTTAATCGGTGGGATATCCATGTTGATCGAATCTGGGTCTTCTTCGCCTTCAGAATTACTAGATGAAGAACTATGATTGGTTCTTATCGGTGATGTGGAAGCGAATTGTCCCCTCCTACTAGCAATCCTCTCGGATCTTCGTACGGATGATTCGGCCAGCGTGCAGTGTCCTAAAAAGAAAAGGAAATCTGAAAATTAAACTAAAAACTGAAAATAAAAAGAAAATAAAAAAGAAAAATAAAAATAAAAACGAAATTAAAAATAAAAGAAAAAGAAAAATAAAAATGAAGAAAATAAAAAAAAATCTAGGCGTTTCTAATTAATTGGATTCAATGGTCAAAGCAAGGGCGTCTCGCGAGGCCTTACACAATGAACCGTTATTCCCCGGCAACGGCGCCAAAAAGCTTGATAACTCAAAAGAGAGCAATGTTTCTTTTAATATTTATAAACTCAGAAATGCTATCGGTTCGGACGGCAAGCGCACAATCCTTATCGAGTAGTATATACGAGGTCGATCCACAGGGAATATTGGTTCAGTGCTTCGAACGATCGAATCACAACCTTTCGAAAGGCTAGACGAAATCTGAAATTTGAGAGATGTTTATTGATCAATGTAAATTAGGAAATAATTAAAAGTAATTAAAATAAAGATAGAGATGAGAATTCCTAGGGTTTCGGCACACCATTGTCACTCAATCCGCCTTGACAATATATTCCTGTTGCGTCTGATTTCCTGTTGTTGTTTTATGAAAGATAACCACAAAGGTCACTGCGATTTATGTTACGCAAGAATGACAGATCTTTTCATCGAGACTCTACAGAGGACACTGTGATTTTCCTTACGCATATGTCTGGTCTCTAAACACCCCAAATTACTACACAGATTACTGCGAGTTTCCTTACGCAAGTGATAGAATTTGGTACGCATTTTGTTGGTCTGGTTTATGGTTTCCCTGCTAAGGTTTTCTTCACATAAACCTAATAGATCTCAACGAGGCTAATTCATACAAATAGTTTCTCTTGCCATTAAAACACTGTCACTACCCTAATGAACTTAAACTAGATCATTAAAATTAGATGAAGAGATAATAAAATCACAAAAGCATTTTGATACAACAATAAGAAACCATAATCAACAGAAATATATTAATCAAAACATCAAGAGTAACAAGGTTTACTGCCTAGCCCTAAGAAAAAGAACTTAGCCGCGGAACGACATAGTTACAAGCACTCCTCTCTTCTCTCTTTAATCAAATCTAACCCTAATTACAAAGATGAGTTATTCTTCTGCCCAGAGGCCTTATATAGGAGTGGAGGGACGTGTAGAGGTTGATTGCAGGCTAAGAAATCAATCTGGAAACAGCTGTCGGCAGTTATTCCCCAAGAGGCGCCTACTAATACGGACCGTATCAAGGTAATACGGTCCGTATTGAGACTTTGACGGTTAGGATTTAATGCTTCCTGTGCTATCTTCTGGTCTGTGCTAGGCCTAGTCCGTATCAGTCAATACGGGCCGTAACCAAGACTTAGTCGATAAGCATCGTTGATCCGATTGACCTGATTCTAGCTCCATTTGATGTAAAATAGTCCCAAAACCTATTTTCTACAATAAAACATAAAGAAGGGTGACAGTAGCCTTTTTCTCTAATTAATTAAACATAAGTGTGAGAAAATATGTAAAACCTAAGCTAAAACCCTACGTAAATCATCGTTATTTTGACTCTGATCACTATACAATGAACTACATATATGATATATGAATTTTCCTTAAATAACTGTACCCGCACCTTTTCTTGAAAAATCCTCGTGTCGTACCCGCATTAGGGAACCACTCAAATATTTTTTACATATGACACTAGATGACGTCTGAAAGTATTAATATCAAGTACTGCAAGTATTATACCTCTGCACTAAAGTATTTTTACCTATGTGGTCAACTCTTTTTGTTAGAAGAAGGTTGACGCGGTGATGATTGAGTAAGGTTGATGCGGTGATACATAATCCCCACTACTTCATTAGAGGAAGGTTGACGCGGATCATAGAGGAAGGGTGTTGCTGAAATTTTAGAATAATAATTAGTGGGGAACATATAATATCTTTTTAGAATAATAATTAGTGGGGACCATAGTACATTATTCCTCTGAGTGCAGGTATTGTAGCACGGGTACAGTGCGGGTACTAAAATAATTATTCAAATATATGTGACATTTGGCTCATCCAACAGATCGAGATGATTTTATTAGTAATAAATTTATTTGTGAAATAGCAGGCAAAGTGCCTACTAAAATTTCATTAAACAAAGAAAAACATGTACAAGCTAGGCGAATTTGCTGGATGGTTATATGATCATCGATCTCTTTTTACATTTGATTATTATGTCATTAAAATTAAGCATTATAACTACTGCTTAGATCAGACATAGGATAGATAAACTCCGACGTCGATTCTTGTGGTACGGAGGTAGTTCAGTTAGGAAAAAAATTTCTTTGGTTTTATGGGAAGTGGTTTGTGCAGATAAGTCTCGAGGGGGATTGGGGGTTCTTAATCTTAAAACAATTAATTCTGCCTTATTAGCTAAATGGTGGTACCGTTTTAATGACCCTAGAGTTACATGTAAGTGGAAAGAGATCCTAAAAGCCAAATATGGCCCACAAGGGATTCATTATCAATTATCAGCTTTTTGGGGGGGCTGTTGTCAAAATGAAACATATAGTTGAGTTAGGTTTTAAAAAAACTATTGGTGATGGAAACGAGGTGTTATTTTGGACTGATAGATGGCTGTGTGAGTGTCCTATAAGTGTTTTATTTCCTAATTTATTTTCAATTGCATCTGATATTGGTTTGACAGTAGCTTCAGTTTTAGGAAGTGGCCAAATTAATCTATCATTTAGACGACAGTTGACAGGGTCGTATAGGGAAGAATGGGTCACTTTGATAAATGAATTGAGTACAATACATCTGATTAGGGATAAAAAAGATGAATTACATTGGCGATGGAATGCTAATGGTAGATTTACAGTTCATTCTTTTTACACTTGGCTTGAGTATGGTGGGTTAAAAAATAAGATTTTAATACTATTTGGAAAGTAAAACTTCCTCTTAAAATTAGGATATTTTTATGGTTAGTAAAACAAAAGAAAGTATTAACGAGGGTTAACTTGAGTAAAAGGGGTTGGCAAGGAGATGTAGGTTGTCCTTTTTGTGGTGAACCAGAAACTGTCGATCATTTATTTTTACAATGTTCCTTTGCTAAAATAATTTGGAATTGGATTGCTAAATATAACAACTTTGTTTTTAATATCAGCACTATGGAGGAGCTTTGGTTTATTGATGCTTTAATACCATTCAAAGATAGGCTATTAATAGAATCAGTACGAGGAGCCGTTTTGTGGACTTTATGGTTGACAAGAAATAAGTTGTGTTTTCAGGGGGCTAGAGCTGAACCTCGCGCGCCACTACTACAGAAAAAGAGATTGCAGACGGACATTACCGGAAGAGCAACACGGATTTCCCTGCCGTGTATGAGTTGAGGGTGTATAAAAGGTACCCTCTATAGACACGGATATTTAACCGTGTATATCTAACGCTTTCTACACGGATTACCAAATAAACAGCCGTGAACATACACCTGCCTGTGCCACTCTCCATATAACCGAGCAAAACGGATATTACGTAAACGACCGTGTACGACTACTCTTTATTCACGGACAATGCAACTAAATGTCCGTGTCGGTTACTTTATCTACACGGACATTTAGTTGTATATCCGTGTCCCGCTCTTAACAAATCAATAAAAATAAAATAATCCTTGTATCTCCGAACTCGTTCTACACGGACATTAGTCAGAACAACCGTGTCGAATTACTCTAGCTACACGGACGTTTAATTTCATATCTGTGTCCTGTCATAACTATCGTACACGGACAAATATAAAATAATCGGTGTAGACACCGAAAACGATCTACATGGGTTTTTGTTAAATAATGGTGTCAATTATCGTTTTCTACACGGACTTTTGATTTCATATCCGTGAAGCATTCTTAACTATCATACACGGACTATATAAAAGAATATCTGTACTCATTTCTACACGGTTGTTTGTTTAACAACGGTGTGGAATTACTGTGTTTACACGGACGTTTAGTTTCATATCCGTGAAGTTCTCTTAACTACCATACACGGACTATATAAAAGCATCCGTGTAGCTCTCTGTGCACATACACGGGCTTTTGTTTAAAGTAGCGTTTGCTTTGACACAGACTTATAATTCACATCTGTGTAGGTATTGTAACTATGCACGGACAAATATAAAATAATCATTGCTCACTCAACTCGTTCTACACGGGCTTTCGTTTAATATCCGTGTAGAATTGTCTCATTTTTTTTTCTTGATTTTTTTCATTTCTGGGCTAGCCTCCAGTTTAATTTGCTAGCCAGTTTTCATACAAAATTCATATACCATTCTGTTTTGCTAGCCAGTTTTCCAAATAATTTGACATTAAAATATGCTTGCTAAATTCATATATACACTAAATTGTTATACAAATCCATGTTGAGCATTACAATATTCAGATAGAAACCATCTTGCCCAGCTACATCTTACAAAATCGATCTGCTCCTTGCTGTACTCGGTTTGCTTTGATGGTTGCTACAATTATAATTTGGTATTAGTTAGTAACAATAAAAGGTAGATGCAAGACAGTCGCAAATATCAATTGCTAATTTAATGAAATGAGAATTATAAGTAAGTATAATATGAAAATATCAATTGCTATGATATAGGCACAATTAATATGAATTACATACCACATCTGGAAATTTGAATTGCATTCTTTCGACAAAGATAAACATGGAAATCATCATGTAATATCCGCATTCCCAATCCGCCTCCTGTTGCGGGCTCTACAATTTACATTTAGCGGCCTATGTTAGAATGACAATAATTTTTTGAACAAAATATGAAATTATAGAATTGTGTTGTGCTCACCGGCCACCACCTCCAAGTCAACCTCTTTCCCATTTTCTTGTCCGTGCTGCGCAATCCTCCTTGTGTAACGTATGTAGCAAAAGCCCTTACAAAATGGAGTGACTCTAATTAGCAATTCCACAATTTGTTATAATTGGGAAAAAATCAAACATAGTGAAAGATTATTGCTTACTTTTGCACATACGGGAAGATTGCTTCTTTGCACGTGCTAAATCCGATCTTTTTGGGTTGCAAAGAATCCACGACGTAAACCGCACTCAGGCAAGGCACAATGATGATCAAACACCAGTGTCCCCTGTGGGAGGAGAAGAATTATAGGATCTTAGCATACAGTACCCAGATATTTTGGCATATATAATAGTGAGACACGTGTTTGCTTGACTTGATGGTGTGATTTCAATTATTTATATATTTAATCACAAGGTTAGAACTAACATCTGGTGGTAGGGCAAGAGAAGAAATCTCTTCTTCGCCTTAGCAGCTTGGAGCATCGCGCCACACAGGTAATCCGTAGCCACCTTCGGAGCATTTTTCACGTTCGACGCACTAAGTACGCTGGGGTCCAGAAAAGCACACAAGTTCTGTTTGCCCTTGTAGTGAGTACTATTGATTAGCCTCCTGAAAAATTATCATATGACATTAGAATATATTCTTCAGTGCTATACACATGATATAAACAATTTTTGGTCACTAACATGAGTTAAATGGTGATGTGCCCCACGGAGAGCCATTTATCGGACCCCGAGGCATGTAGAAAGTCCTTGAAGTCGGTGAACGGCAGCAGTACAACCGAGCCATCGTGTAGAAATATCCCCGGAGGGACAGGTATGACGACATCCGTCATGTCCTTGGGTGCCGCCATCAAGCGGTCGTGGAGATCCTGCAAATCCTTGTCGGGAAGGAGCTTGTATTCTTCCTCGGTGAGCAGACGAGGTGAAGGTCCTGCTGGTTGGACAGGAGGGTCATGGCCTGCTGGTCCGGCAGTAGGGTCAGCAACTACTGGTCCGGCCGTAGGGTCATGGCCTGCTGGTTGGGCAGTAGGGTCAGCAACTGCTGGTTGGGCATCAGTTGCTGACCCTGCTGCCGGAGCAGCAGTTGCTGCTCCTGCAGCATGGTCAGCAACTGTTTGGGAAGGTCCTTCTGCTTCGTCCCTCCGTACCGGTGACATCACGCCCTCCGTGCGACTACCATCATCTCCTACTGTCTGTATCGAAATTTTTTACCTTTTTCAAGTATTTGAAAAGGAAGTGCTTTGAATGTAACCAAATAACTTGACTATTTATGCATTACCTGATCCAAAATAATCTGATTCTTGGGCCATTGCACGAATGACAGCCGGGCATCTTCGACATAGAGCATGCCATTCTCGGGTCTTTGGACAGGAAGAGGTACGCGCTCCCATCCCTCCACGACATTGTCAATCTGTACGGCGGCATGGCCGGGAAGTAGCTGCTCATTGTGCACTTTGTCGGCTGCTGGATGTACCATGCCCTTAGCAACAATCAGAGGCTTACTCCCGAGCCACAGCACGAGTTCGCATGCTGTGGCGTCCTGCAATTTCATGCAAGTAGTTATTTTTAAATTGAAATATTGTCCAACAAGTAGTAATTGCCTTTAGAATACGAACAAGTAGTGATTACCTTTAGATGATCGAAATCGTATCCGAACGTCCCGGATGCCTGACTACTTCGCCGAACTCCCGTCGGGGTGGGAGGTGCTTGCTCGGCTGGCTGCGCCATAGCTGTAAAATCAGCACGCAACCTTGTTTCCAACTCCTCAATCTTTGCGGCGTACTCGGCGCTCACCTCCTTGCGTATCTGCGCAACTATCTCGTCTTTGTTCACTTTCGCACGAGATTTCCTTCGAGGTTTTGGTCCATTGAATACGTCCTTCCAGCCCCTGTAGGCACCTACGCCCCTTACTCGACCAGGGTGTTCTGGATTCCCGAGCGCTATGGACAAGGAGTCATCTTGCCTTTCGACCGACCGGGCACCGGAATTGACCTCCTCCTCCACCTCCAACTGTGAATAGAAAAATTAGTTATAGCAAAAGAATTAGTGATGTACACAAAGTTTTTAACACGCTTGAATTACACATAGTTCTAACGAACGACTCTTACCATTCTCTGAGCCACGGGTCGCAACGTGGGATGTAGTACTATCCTCCCGTCAGTGGTTAACTCGGACCTTGCCAACGTCCAATTTTGGGCCCTAGTATTTTTGATCCTAACCACGGGTGAGTCAACGTCTTTGTTCAACTCCAGTATTTTAGCCCACTCCTCCCTTTTACCCTGGTAACCACCCGACCCCAACTTGTGCGGATACTTGTTCATTGCAACGATCCTCCTGCCCTCCTCCCTTTTTTTCTTCACACATCAAATTAAGTAAAAAAATTAGCCTAGCTACTATTTTCCATTTATTAAAAAGTAAACAAACCAATTAAAAAGCAAACAAAAAACTACAAGTTGTGAGTGGAACACCATTTCAACTTCATATTAATTCAGTTATTCAAAATAAACACCATTTCACATTTAGATATGATTGGAACAACAGCAACAGGGTGTCTATTTCGGACACCATTTACCAACATAATTCAAATCGATAAAGAAAAAAAGGTAATTTTGCTGAATTTACATACCTTGAACTCGTCCATGCTCTTCATCTCCACAAACTTCTCCCACTTCTCTTGAGTCAGCCAAGTATAGTAGCCTACCGGGCTTTTACCTTGATCCATCCAATCCGTACTCAGCGTGCTTTTGAATTGCTTCCAAGCTTCATTCATTATCTTCAAAGTCTTATCCTTTACCACCCCCGGGATGTCATCCGGGATGTTCCACTGAGCCTGCATTGACACCCAAATTACTGCATTTAAGTTCATGTACAATTCAAAAAAAGATGTTAACTGGTTAGGTACTTCACCTTCACAATGTTCCACCACTCGTTCTTTTGGTCTTTCGAAAAGTGATCCCATCTCTCTACCAGGATGTCTGCCTTTGCTTCACCGTGGTGCACGCAAAATTTTTGTACTCAGCCGACCGTGGACCCTTCGCACACCCATTTTTACTGAACTCGATGTCCAGTTGCTTTGCCTCGGACGTGGACGCGCACATTGTCGGACCTCTTTTCCTTTTGGCCGAACTGATTGGGCAGCAGCTTGGTGCTCGCCTTCTTCCATCATATCTACGTGCTCATTCTCAATCGACATGGTTCTATAAAAAAAAATAGAACTTTTTCAGTAAATACCAAAGTAAATACAGTAAATACATCCAGTAAATACCAAAACTTTTATACCAAAATTTCTTCGCAATGGAGGTGTTGAGCGTTTCCCCGAGAAAGAAGAGGTAGGTTGTCGGTCCGGAGAGTTGTTTGAACAGGAGAGGCGACGAAATCGAGGTGAGGTGGGGAAGAAGGACTCGAGCTAAGTTTCGAAATGTTTGGAAAAGAATTGAAGGCGCGAGCTAAGTTATGAAAATTTGGAAGAGCAGGCGGGTAATATGTATTGTAACCCTAGTTCTACACGGACAATTCACTTAATTCATTGTGTTGGAACACCTTTATACACGGACATTTGATCTAAACTCCGTGTAGAGAGGAAGTACAAGATCTACACGGACTTTTTATAAACAATCCGTGTAGAAAGACTCTCTCGACACGGATATTACCTTAACAACCGTGTAGAATGAGGAAGAGCTACACGGACTTTAATTCGAAAGTCCGTGTAGAAAGACCCTTTCGACACGGACTTGATTTTAACATCCGTGTCTATACCTTTTCGGACATTGCAACGACACTCGTGCACGAATACCTTTTGACACGGCCATTTAATTAAACGTCCGTTGTCTTTTAACAATATACCGGACATGTAATTAAACGTCCGTGATAAAAGTATAAAAATTAAGTTATTTATTTAAGTTTTGTTTAATTTGAACAATTCCACGACGGAATTCGAAAAGTTGCCTCTTTATTATTTCTAAGGAAGACGAAACGACTAGCGGACTTGATTTTAACATCCGTGTCTATACCTTTTCGACAGTCCGTGTAGAAGACCCTTTCGACACGGACTTGATTTTAACATCCGTGCTATACCTTTTCCGACATTTGCAACGACACTCGTGCACGAATACCTTTCGACACGGCCGTTTAATTAAACGTCCGTGTCTTTTACAATTATACACGGACATGTAATTAAACGTCCGTGATAAAAGTATAAAAATCAGATTATTTATTTAAGTTTTGTTTAATTTGAACAATTCCACGACGGAATTCGAAAAGTTGCCTCTTTATTATTTCTAAGAGAAGACGAAACGACTCTTCAAAATTCTATA
>JAJGRW010001060.1:279449-427857 GCA_025461045.1 Carex parvula | reverse complement strand
AACTTTGAACAAAATGCTTTTAAGTTTCCCTTTAAACTTTTGAACTGGAATGTAAGGGGCATCGGTGATCCAAAAAATGCATGGTTATTAAAAATTCTGGTTTGAGTCTAATTGCGATATATTGTGCTTTCAAGAAACAAAATGGAACGAATTCGATCTTCCGTTTGCGCCAAATTTGCTCGGCAAAATTTAATTCTTACATTACATTAGATGCGGAGGGTTCGAGGGGCGGGATATTACTCGGTGGTAGTACTACTCCTATAAGCTCTCAACTCTCATATTAGGAATTATAGCGTGAGGTTATCTTACAAAGAGGCGATTTTAAATTTTTGTTAACGGGCACTTATGGACCTCAAGCTGACAATGAAATTATCATTCATGGCAGAATTAAGAGAAATCCTTCCTCAATACCTTGCCTTGGATCTTAATGGGTGATTTTAATATTCACCGTTCTCAACATGACACTACAGGAGGCTCCATTAATAGGAAATAGTGTCAGAATCAATAAAACACTCTTCATGAGTTAGAACTTCTTGTGATTCCATTGGTGGGAAGAATTCACATGGTCAAACAAAAGACCAACTCCAACTTTTTCTAGGCTAGACAGAATATTCTTATCTCCCCACTGGAACTCACTTGGAGCCTCTACATATTGCAAGACGCCCCAACGACTGCTTCGGACCATACACCTCTAATTCTCACTGTAGACCTCACCTCAATTTTTCTAGAAGATTATTTAAATTCGCAAATTATTGGATCAAGCACCCACACAGATTGGTGAAATTGTACAAACCGCATGGGAAGAAACACAGTCGGTCTCTAATCCGGTAAAGACCATGACTCAAAAAATTGCACAAACAAGGCGAGCTCTTAGCAGATGGGCCCAATTGACCTACAAAAACAAAGACCTACTTGAAAAGATCAATGTGGGTAGTCCAACAGTTGGACAGAGCGGAAGAATCACGGGCCCTTACCGCGTCAGAATTCATGTTGCGCATTCGTTTAAGAGGTCGCATCTTTAATCTCTCAAAAGATAAGGAGGAAAAATGGAAGCAGCGCTCCGGCGCGACTTGGCTTAAGCTTGGATGCGGTAGCCAACGGCGGAAGAACCACAAACTCAATATCAGAAATTCGGAATGGCAATAATATCCTGCGCGACCAAAACGCATAAAGCAAGCCTTACTAAACCATTACAAAAACCTCCTCGGCTCACCACCGCTTCGCGCCGCGACTTTCGACCTCTCTGGAAAGTTGGCCCCCGGTTAACTACCCAGCTTGCCCACTTAGATGACGACATCTATCGGATGAAGAGATCAAAGCGGCAGTGTTTGCCATGCCCAAAGGCAAAGCAAGTGGCCCTGACGGCTTGCCAATTGAGTTTTACCAACACTTCTGGGGGAGGTGATCAGCCCTGATTTGATAAGGCTCGTAAGATTCTTTTACAATGGTGGGCACCTAGCAGCAATCAACAAGGCGACTATCACCCTGATCCCTAAGAAGAGGCGCGGTGGATATTTCAGACTTTCGCCCGATTAGTGTCATCACACACAGCAAAAATTATTACTAAAATTTTGGCAAACAGACTCCAACCGTTGCTTCAAATTTAGTTAGTAATTCGCAAACAGCTTTCATTAAGGGCAGGTCAATCATGGAGTCATTTCTGGTCGCTAGAGAATACCTAAACTACTGTCAAAAGATGAAGATCCCCTCAATCTTATTCAAAGTCGACTTTGCTAAAGCTTTTGACACGGTGGATTGGTGCTTTCTGACGAATTTACTTATCGAAAGAGGATTCCCGCCCGGTGGCTAGCCGCCACACTGAATACCCTGACCACTTCGGCCTCGACACTTAAGATCAACGGTTCAACGACATCCTTCTTTACACATAAGCGGGGTCTTCGTCAGGGAGACCCGCTATCACCTCTACTTTTCATATTGGTGACAGACTCGCTAAACTGGTTTATCCGGAATGCCATCCCGGCAATGCACGCACCGATGTTGGTGGCACCACGGCCAATTCAATATGCGGATGACACTATATTGTGACAGAAGCTCACCCGTTAACACTTAGAGTCATTGCCCGCATCTTGTTCATATACGAGAGCTTGGCCGGCCTCAAGATAAATAGGCATAAGAGCACCTTCGTGCCTATTGCTATTCCGACACAGCTCATACCGGTCATTAGGAACATCATTGCCTGCTCTCCCACAAACCTGCGTTAACCTACCTGGGCCTTCCCCTGACCTATAAACGGCTGTTAATCTCAGATTTCCACCAATGGTTACTTCGGTAGGGTCCCGGATGGCTAGCTGGACTTCAGCCATGCTTTCCTATGGTGGCCGAATGACGCTTGTCAAATCTGTCTTGACGGCACTACCACTACACTATATGCAGGCCATGAAACTTCCCAAGGGTGTGATCGAGCAGATTGATAGAGCACGAAGAGCTTTCTTATGGAGAGGCAATGGCATATGCAGAGGCATTAATTGCTTAATCAATTGGCAGACAGTGTGCTCGTTAAAAGCAAACGGCGGTATGGGAATACTCGACCTAGAAGTGCAGAACGATGCTCTCCTAACTAAATGGTTATGGAAGATTGACAGAGACTCTGCCGGTCTGTGGGCACAAGCATTATCGCTATTATACGGCATCACAACCACTGCACAAATTCAGGACATCCCTAGTCTATCGGGGTTCGTCAAATCCCTACTCCCCTTATTGCCATTCTATAGGGTGTCAATAGAGCATGATGACCTGTTGCCTATAATGCATTGGAAGTGGACACGCACGGTAATTTTACAACTTCCTCTGCCTACTTCCTTTTGCACGACAGAGGGGTGCGATGCCTACAAAGTAGTACCATATGGAAATTAAATGTACCACAGAAGGTAAAGACCTTTATCTGGATTCTATCCAAAATGGACTACTAACTCAGCAAGCCCTCAGAAACAGGGGCTGTCCGGTCCCTCCCGGTTGCCATCTCTGCCAGGAGACATGCATCGAGACCGCACACCACCTGCTGCATACGTGTACATATGCAAGAGGGTTCTGGAGGATGCTACATTTTAGATTCAATTTTCAAACATCCACACGACTGGGTGAAGGCGTGGTGGACATTTGGTGGGAGGCGAGGCGCCGCATGATACAGCCGGCAACCAGACTGTGGGACGCGGTCTGGGCGTCGGGCTGCTGGGCCTTATGGCACGAACGCAATAGGAGACTGTTCACGGCTAAGTCCAAAACTATACCGGAACTATAGTGAGTTCGACGGCTATGGAAATCAACAAATGGCAAACATCCCTGTAACCACTCGGGGGTAGAACAACTCTACACCGGGTAGTGGCTTAGAGAATTACTGTTGTATTTATATTATCTTCATTATCCTTGTAAATAACTTTTTTCATTATTAATAGAATCGTCGGTTGAGCCATTGCTCACTGACCTTCAAAAAAAAAAAATTTGCAAAGCACCGTAGCCTTACTCTATATATATATATTGTATTGATTTTGAATAGACATGGTGCGGATGTGAGAGGCTATTTTGCATGGTCTTTCATAGATAACTTTGAATGGACAAGCGGCTACACGAACCGGTTTGGTCTTTATTTCGTCGATTACAACAACAATCTCGCAAGACATCCGAAGAAATCTGCAGTTTGGTTCAGCATGTTCCTAAAAAGGTAAAATAAATTTAAAATTTGTCAAGTTTGTCATCACAATAAAATGAAGAATCTAATGTTTTGAATAAAATCTTCATCGATCTTTGTTGGAATAACGAGTTGCTGCGCGAGTTTGTTTTCTATTATATATGATTGTTCATTTCATCGCTTAAATGGTAATGAGAATTGATAATATATATAGAGAGAGAGACACACACACACACACATACTGCAAATGCATACTGTACTTGCCCGAATGTAGTGTCATTGTTCTTATTTTGCCCCTTATGCATTTTTTGTTTCTATTATATATACTGGCCTTTGCTGTTTTCGCTATCAAGAAAATTCAAGATAGGGACTTGTCGATGAATATAGAATAGGTCCGATGCCCATCGGATCTACTTTGGTTCGATGGGCTCAATCACCGTCCGATCTGCATTAAGATGTATGCGCTCTGCTTTAAAATCCGTACGCATATGCTTCAGTTTCCATGTGCGCATATCTTAATGCAGATTGGACGGTGTCGGAGCTCATTGGACTCAAAAGTAGATCCGATGCCCATCGGACCTACTTCGTTCTCCTCGTCGATATATGGATAGGATTTTATGTATACAGGTCTTCTTAGAAAACAGCTTCCAT
Source organism: Carex parvula (assembly GCA_025461045.1). NCBI lineage: Eukaryota > Viridiplantae > Streptophyta > Magnoliopsida > Poales > Cyperaceae > Carex > Carex parvula. The sequence continues at coordinate 423,560 of JAJGRW010001060.1, read as the reverse complement.
TAAAAGAGAATGATAACAAATTAGAAAAGTGTAACGGCTAGTACAAAAAATACAATTATAAAAAGAGCAATTGCTATTGTAATAGAATCAGAAATCAATAAAAATTAATTACTTTCCTCTTTCAATTTTTTTTTTTTTTTAAGGTTGAAGGACTAAGCCCCAACATTTTCATTAATAAGAAAACATATTATAATTACAAGATCCTACGACTCTGACTTGTCAAGCCTTATGTACAACCTGCTTACATTGATACTCTATTTACAGATTTCCTCTTTCAAATTACAGAAGGCCAAAATACCTGACTGAACTAGCTAGACATCAGAATTGCTAATCGGAGCATATCAGAACTAATTAACCACAGCCCATGATCTTAGTTCACATAGGTCATAACACTCTGTACCTGTTCGGCTGGAGGGATTAAACCTCCTTAAGAGTCCTTAAGCTCTTAATTCACATGTTCCTTACACAGTATTAAAGCAGTTCCTTTAGACCAAATCTTAATCCATCTCAACTCCTTCCTCAAGGACTGGACTCCTTAAGGAGCTCCTTAGAGCCTTTTCTAAATTATTTTCGGACGATTTGTACCCTCGTCTCCTAAGGGCCTCCTTTGTTTTATCATTTTTTATTGTATTTCTTCTCTTCAGCTGGGCACAGGTCCCTAGGTATGAGAAAAAAACTACCACTTCTTTCTGCCTTGATTGCCACAGATAGCTTCTCCTCGCGACAAGCTCTCTTTTGATATCCATTTTGACGGATACTTCATCCTTCTCTTTGTAAATGGCACTGAAGCACTGAGTCTGACACTCCGACTCTGACAATAAGGCACACCGGTGCGTCCGACTAGCGATGAGAGGCTGTGATCCTAGATGCCCCGCCAAGAAGGATAGAGCGGATTGGGTTGCGAAACACCATTGATCTCAATCAGTGATGTCGGTGAAGATGATGGAAGAGACCAAATCCATTAACAATCAGTTCTACTTGTGATTTCTAGATTAGGAAATTCAGGCGATAGAGCTTTGCGAAGACCGGAATGGTGATTTGAATAATCTGATTGTTGGATTTGGTGTAGCAGAGATAATTTAGGAGGGTGTTTCTGCCATGATCGACAGTGAGAGATGATAATTGTTCAATTAGAACTTTACTGTTAACGAAATTGGGAAGAAAAACTACTCCGGTAAAATCTAAATATTATGATACGATCACTACTACAGAAATGGTCATTGTACACGGCACATTGTACACGGATTTGACAAGGAGGTACAAAAACCGTGTGATATTGTAATTTTTTGGAAGCCCGAAATATCTGTGGGATCTATTACACGGATATTTATTAAAGAATCAGTGTAGAAAGCCTTGAGAGAGCTACACGGACGTTTATCAGGAATTGTAAACGGATTATTGTTTAACTAACAGTGTAGATAGCCATGTGAGAGCTACACGGATATTTATGATGAGAACCGTGTAGAAATATGAAAAATGCACACGGATGTTTGTTTAAATAACAGTGTAGAAACCTTTGACAGAGCTACACGGCTGTTCACATAATAATCCGTGGAGAAAGGTTATTGTAGGGTTTTGATTATCGATACACGGTTTTGCCAATGTTATACACTGCACATTGTACACGGTTTTGTTAAGTATAAATCCGTGTAGAGAAGTGTAGGGTTTTGGTATAAAAGGTCTTCTCCTTCCCGCGCCGTATAAAAGGCCTTCTCCTTCCAGCGCCGTTTTGATCAAGTAATTCAACAAACGGAAAGGTTAGAGTTTTTTCAATTCATAGGTAAATTGTAGGTTCTCCTGTATAACCTTAGGAAGAGAGAAAGACCGGTCACTTTTACATATGTACTTATGATCAACTTTGATAATCATTTCACGGTTAATAATTGGAATTTTGATTTAGGTTTATCAATTATGTCATATCGCTTATCTATCAAGATAAGTTGTGATCTTTGGAGCTCATCTGTCAAGACGAGCGATGTGATATAATTGATAACCTACATCTCGACTTCACTTCTGGCATGAATATCTCTGGCATGTATTTTCCGTTTCTTCCTCTAATTTTGTGTTACTTATTGTTGCTTACTTACTCATCATTTTGTTTTATTTACAGATTGTGATGAACTTTTCGATGGACAGCATGTGATGAATTTCATTTTCTTTTTTTTTCACTATATTTTATTTGACACTTGACAAGAACATGTTTTTTCTTGGTTAGGTTCCAAAGAAATGGGTAAAACTAACTTTCAATAATAAAACATGTTCTTTAAATTAAATCATGTTTTGATCACTTGTTTTTGGCGGTGTCGAAATGGCATGTTGCAGTACATTGTTGTTTAATTTCTTACACAAACCCCCCTTTGAATAAGATGTGGTTTGCGAAAGAATTTAAACAACAACGTAAGAACACTGCAACATGTCCATTTCGACATCGCCAAAAACTTGGGACTAAAACATAATTTAATTTTCAGAAAATGTTTTATTAGTTGAAAGTTAGTCTGACCCATTTCTTTGGAACCTAACCAAGATAAAGCATGCTCCTGTAAGGTGTTAAATAAAATATGAATTTATGCATATTAGTAATGTTTTATTAGTGAATTTAGTAATGTTCTTGTAATGTTTCATTAGTGAATTTAGTCATTTCTGTGCTGTAATAGTAAATAAGGAGTTGAATTTATGAATTTTGTAATGCTAAGTATAATTTTTGTGCTGTAATTGGAAAACTGGGGGGTAACCTCAATACTGAATTCTGTAGCAAAACTGGCTAGCAAAAATGGAGACTAGCCCAGAACAAAAAAAGCTAAAAAAATATATATTGAAATCAGACACGGATATTTAACTAAAAACCGTGTACAACAGTAATTGTACACGGATATTTGTTTAATATCCGTGTGGAATAGCTACACAGATTTTTTGGAAGCCCGAAATATCTGTGGGAATCTATTATTTATTAAAGAATCAGTGTCGATCGAAAGCCTTGAGAGTAAACAGACGTTTATCAGGAATTGTAAACGGATTGTTGTTTAACTAACAGTGTAGATAGCCATGAGAGAGATACACGGATATTAATAGTGAGAACCGTGTAGAAAGTGCGAAATGCACACGGATTTTTGTTTAAACAGCGGTGTAGATATCTTTGACAGAGCTACACGGCTGTTTAAATAATAATCCGTGGAGAAAAGGTTATTGTAGGGTTTTGATTATCGATAAAGGCCTTCTCCTTCCAGCGTCATTTTGATCAATTAAAACTCTCTCTCTAGATCTGTATACGAATTGGTCTGATTTCTGCGCACAAGGCGGCCGGATCTGAGATCTTTGAAGTTAATTTGTATTTCTCCTCTCTATCTTGCTAAGGTTAGTCGTGTATATTTCTCTTTCTTCCTCTAATTTTCTGTTACTTATTATTGCTTATTTAGGTCAATTAGTAATTAATGCATGCATGCTTGATTTGTTGAGATAATGTAAATAATTAGTATATTAAATAGAGTGATGCATGTATGATTAATGCATGCATGCTTGATTTGTTGAGAATAATGTAAATAATTAGTATATTAAATAGAGTGATGCATGTATAATTGTGCTTGTTTCTAATAATAGAGTAATGCATGTATAATTGTTATTTTAGTGATTATTTTACTAATGCATGTATAATTGTGCTTGTTTCTAATAATGTTGTTTTTTGTAGAACCATGTCACATTCAGGTGAGCAACGATGGCTCTTCGCTTTTGGTGCCAGTAGCTAGGGTTTACAGAGGGTAATATGAAGATAGACATGTTTTAATAAAGAAAGAGTTGAGTAAAAAGTTGGATGAAGGACCTTGGAAAAAAAGAGAAGAGGTGGGATGAAGGACCTTGGAAAAAAAGGGAAGAGGTGGGATGAAGGACCTTCAGAGCTGGATGAAGAGCCGAATGAAGAGTCGGGCACAATTTTGTCAGTCTGACAAAATTGTGTCCGACTCTTCATTCGGCTCTTCATCCGGCTCTGAAGGTCCTTCATCCACCTCTTCCCTTTTTTCGAAGGTCCTTCATCCAACTTTTTACTCAACTCTTTCTTTATTAAAATGTATCTTTATATTACCCTCTGTAAACCCTAGCTACTGGCACCAAATGTAAACCTTAAGTTTATATATGAAATCATTATGGGATCGAGGCTCAGGAAGAAGGATATGTCTACCCAGTATGGATTTGTGTAATATATGCTCAATATGGATTTGTATAATGTTTCAATTTAAATTTTGTAATACTCAATATGGATTTGTATAATTTAGTGTACATGAATTTTTAGTTTACCCTTATTAATTGACCGGTTGTATGCCATCCACCGATTTTGTGTTTCAAATATAAAGCATGTTCTTGTAATTAAATAAAATATAGAGAATTTAGTAATTTTTTGTGCTGTAATTGTAAATAAGGAGATGAATTTATGAATTTTGTAATTGCTGAACATGGATTTGTAATGCTAAATATGAATTTTGTAATGCTAATATTGAATTTTGTAGCAAACTGGCTAGCAAAACTGGAGGCTAGCCCAGAAAAAAATTGTTAATTTGAAAAATATATAGGATAACATACACGGATATTTAACTTAAAACCGTGTCCAATAGTAATTGTACACGGATATTAGTTGAATATCCGTGTACGAAATAGCTTCAAGGACTTTTTTTTTTTTTAAATCCGTGTAGAGAAGACTAGCCCAGAAATAAAAAAAAAACCCAAAAAAATATACAGGACACGAAAACTTTAATTCTATTCATCAATGAACTATAAATTTCCATAATATTTTTCAGCATCCCTAAACAATGGAATTTTGCTGCCCGAAAGCAAAATTAAAAAATAACCTAAACGAAATTAGCTAGCATATACACGGTTCTTAAGTACAAATAGCCGTGATGATTGTTAGAGAGCTACACGGATTTCTTAACGAAATATCCGTGTAGAAAGTAATGTAATACGGTTGTTTCTTGAAAATCCGTGTTAAAACGCATTCTCCTATCTCACATTTAACCCCGGATTTTTACAAATTTTAGAAAAGTCTAGCATTATAAACACGGTTCTTAAATATAAATAGCCGTGTATGATTTGTGAGAGAGCAACACGGATTTATTAACGTAAGATCCGTGTAGAAAAGTCTTTGTAGGGTTTTGGTATAAAAGGCCTTCTCCTTCTAGCGCCGTTTTTTTTTATCAAGTAATTAATACTGTCTCTCTCTCTGTATTGAATGCGCTGATCCGATTTCTGCAAAGGCCAGCAGCTGGTATTATCTGAGATCTTTGAAGTTTGTATTTTTTTCCTCTCTATCTTTCTAAGGTTAGTGTATATATATATATATTTTCCTTTTCTTTCTCTAATTTTATGTTACTAAGGGTTAGTGTACTTATTTAGATCATGTGTAATTAGTGTACTGTTGTCCAATAACCGACCCCTACTGATGCTTTTAGGTCCTTGCCCGTCCAAAATTAATCCAATAGGGATTAATTTTGGATAGTCCCCGTTTTGGGACTGCTCTTTGAATATTGGGTCTCATTTAGGATGTGAACACATATTAGCGGGATTTAATTAGTAATTGAGGAAAGTTCGACGGTATTTTCCCTTAATGCTCCTACGGGTATGTGGTTTTTACGCATACTTGGGGAGTTAAGGGGAAATGCTGCCGAATTTTTCTCAAATACTAATTAAATCTCGCTAATATGTGTTCACATATGGGACCTAATATTCAAAGAGTGGGTTAGGATTGTAAACCGGCCCTTTGTAAGCCTAGAATTTGGGACCAATTTACATGTTGACCATTATCAATTGAAATCATTTTTTTAATTTAATTTACAGATGGATCGAAGTTGGATGTATGAATTGCGACGTGATAGTGAAGAATATTTGGGTCGCGTTGATGAGTTCATAAAATTCGCTGAGAGGTATAGAGTGAAGATGAAGGAAGCCGACATTTTGTGTCCTTGTAGAGATTGTAAAATTTTTTTAAGATTTGGGGACTCCGAAGAAATTAGAGCTCATCTGATTTGTCGTGGATTTAAGAAAAGATATACATGTTGGTTCATGCATGGTGAGGAATTTGGGGAAAGTAGTTGTACCAATAAGAATTCTAACCGTTGTGCAGAGAGCGATGAGAATGTAGAAAATTTGGATAATTTTGAACTTGATTTCAGCGATGATGATTTGAATGTCGAAAATTTTGATAATGTTGAACTTGATCGCAACGACGATGATGTGCAGACGGAAATCGATGAAAATGTAGTACACGAGTATATTGATAATATGGAGGACATGTTGCATGACGTGGAAGATGAAATTAGTGATAAAAATTATGATAAATTTCAATATTTGTCTAATGAATCCAAAAAGCCGTTGTATCCCGGGTGTACCAAATTTACGAAACTGTCAGCTGTGCTGAAATTATTTAACTTGAAAGCAGAAAATGGTTGGAGCGATAAGAGTTTCACGTCCTTATTAAAGCTTTTAGGAGAAATGCTCCCAGATAACAACGAGTTACCCCGTACAATATATCAGGCGAAGAAGTTGATATATCCAGTGGGTTTGAAGATCGAAAGAATACATGCATGTCCGAATGACTGTGTATTGTACCGTAATGAGTACGAGGCCATGCATGTTTGTCCTAAGTGCGGTGTTTCTCGGTATAAACGTAAGGACCAGGGCACTACTGATTGTGACGATGGCAAAAAGGGCCGGCCTCCGGCTAAGGTGTTGTCGTATTTGCCGATAATATCGAGATTCAAACGGTTATTTGCAAATTCCAAAGATGCGAAGTTACTGCGTTGGCATGAAGAAGGGCGCAAAAAGGACGGTAAACTAAGACACCCGGCTAATTCTCCTCAGTGGAGAAATTTTTATAGACATTTCAAAGATTTTAGTTCCGAGGTAAGAAACCTCAAGATTGTGGTGAGCACAGATGGAATGAGTCCGTTTGGAAGCATGAGCAGTCGGCACAGTACTTGGCCAGTTCTGTTAGCCATCTACAATCTTCCTCCTTGGTTGTGCATGAAACGCAGGTATATAATGATGTCATTACTAATCCAAGGACCCAGACAACCCGGAAATGACATAGATGTGTATCTCGCACCGTTAATCGAGGACCTCCAAAAATTGTGGCGTGATGGCGTCTCGGTGTGGGATGCGTACAAGAAAGAGACCTTTAACTTGCGGGCCATGGTGTTTTGTACCGTAAATGATTTCCCCGCGTACGGGAATTTATCGGGTTACACTTGTAAGGGAGCAAAAGCGTGCCCTGTTTGTGAAGATGATACGCAGGTGTTGAGGTTGAAGAATTGTCAAAAGAATGTATTTATGGGGCACCGTAGGTTTCTTCCAATTAATCACCCATATCGTAGGAAGAAGAAGGCATTCAACGGGAAAGTTGAGCTTGGAGTGGCCCGTCGTCCATTAGATGGGAAGGGTGTCTTCGAGCGTGTTAAAAACCTTGATGTTGTGTTTGGAAAGTGTGCCACAAAAGTGCCGAAGAATATTTGGAAAAAGAGGTCCATATTTTGGAACCTACCTTACTGGGAATATTTAGAAGTGAGACATTGCATAGATGTCATGCATGTTGAAAAAAATGTCTGCGACAGTTTGACTGGTTTATTATTGAACATTCCAGGGAAGACTAAAGATGGTATCAAAGTTCGAAAAGACATGGTAGAAATGGGAATACGACCCGAGCTTGCACCGCAGGAGAAAGGGAAGCGCACATACCTACCCCCCGCAATGTGCACAATGTCGAAGAAAGAGAAAACAAGCTTTTGTGAATGCCTCCGTGGTATTAAGGTCCCATCAGGGTATTCTTCGAATATTAAGAAGCTGGTGTCGATGAAGGACCTGAAACTGGTCGGTCTGAAATCTCACGACTGTCATGTTTTATTGACACATATGATTCCTGTTGCACTTCGGGGGGTTTTACCAAAGCCCGTTCGTCAAACCATTACGAAGCTTTGTTTTTTCTTCAATACAATAAATTCCAAAGTCATAGACCCTCTAATACTAGGACTCTTTGGAGGTGGAAGTCGTCGCTACTCTTTGCCAACTTGAGATGTATTTTCCGCCATCTTTTTTCGATGTTATGGTTCACCTTGTTGTTCATCTAGTGAGAGAAATCAAGATATGTGGTCCTGTGTTCATGCGGTATATGTATCCATTCGAGAGATACATGGGAATTTTGAAAAAATACGTAAGGAACCGACATCGACCCGAAGGTAGCATTGTAGAAGGATATTCCACGGAAGAGGTGATTGATTTTTGCACCAACTACATGACCGGTGTCTGTCCTATTGGCGTTCCAAAGTCTCGATATGAGGGAAGGCTCCAAGGAGTCGGGACAATTGGGTTGAAAGCCGTAGTTGCTGATAGAGATGAACTGGAGAAGGCATATTTTTTGGTACTACAGCACATGACAGATGTTGCTCCCTATATAGATGAGCACATGACAATCCTTCAACAAGAGTACTACACGAGAAGTCAGAAGTGGCTTGCCAACGAGCATAATCGTTCATTTGTAGGATGGCTGAGAGAGAGGGTGCAGTCACACCCCGATGTGAGGCCCGTAAATGAAATTGTTCGACTGCTGGGCGAGGGACCCCGAATGGTTGTTAGAACATTCCAAGGATACGAAATTAACGGATATACATTTTACACTAAATCCCAAAGTGATAAGAGCACGATGCAAAATAGTGGGGTGACGTTGGTGGCGACGTCTGAAGAATTCAGTAGATCCGGAGATTCCCGGCCGGTAATAGCATCAAAGTCGTATTATGGCGTTATTGAAGAAATTTGGGAGCTCATTTACAGTCCTGACCTTAGCATTCCCTTGTTTCGGTGTCAATGGGTCGAAGACCGGGGTGTTAAAGTTGATAACGACGGGTTCACACTCGTTGATTTTAATAAAGTTGGGTATGCTGATGATCCGTTTATACTCGCCAAGCAAGCTACCCAAGTCTTTTATGTCACTGACCCGAGTGATAATAGGTGGAGCATCGTCCTATCTGGGAAAAGAAGAATTGTTGGGGTAGAAAACGTCGTCGACGAAGAAGAGTATGACCAGTTCGACGAAATACCTTCATTTTGTACCGACGCGCAAACTGAGGTAGCCTCAATTGAAGAACAAGACGAAGCAAACTATTTGCGATCCGACCACAATGAAGGAATATGGGCCGAAGGTAATGTGAAATTAGCGAAAAAAAAGAGAAAAAGGAAAAAAAAGGGAGATGTATAATATTTATTTTGTTTAAATAACTTTTTAATTATCTTGTTTGGACACAACTTTTTAATAATATTCTAGTTAAAATATTTCTATTTGAAAACAACATAAAGGTTTTTACCGTAAATGATTTCACATGTTAAATACGAGTTTAAATAATATAAAAAATAACAAGTTAAATCACTTAATATTTTCAATTATTTCACACACGGACATTTAGTTAATAATACGTGTAGGTTAGTATTGTACACGGATTATTAACTAAATCCCAAAGTAAAATGAGTCGAGCTACACGGCTTTTTAACGAAAGGTCCGTGAGAAAGTGTAATCAGACACGGATGTTAGAGTAAACGTCCGTGTCAAAAGGGTTTCAAGGGGGAAGGGAGCTACACGGATTGTTAAGTTAAAATCCGTGTAGAGAAGTGTAGGGGTTTTGTTGTATAAAAGGCATTCTCCTCCCGGCGCCGTTTTGATCAAGTAATTCTGATCAGAAGAAATTAAGAATAGAAAAGGAAAATAATTTTGTGCTATTAAGATATGGAAAATCCTAATCCTGTGGGAAATCCCAATCCTCCAAAAAAAGCGTGTACAATCCGACCATGCGGACGAGGTGATAAATGTCCTAACTGCGGGAAGAATGGTCTCAAGAATAACATAATTCTTTGGGAGGATGTACCCCCGCCACCGGCCATTGAAGTCTCTTCTCATTCAGAATCCGAATCGGATCCTGAGTCTTACGAAGGTGATTCGGATTCCGGTCCTGATGATCCTTACGGTCCACACGGTCAGTTGATGATCCCAAAGTTTGGTTAAGGTTGAGAAGAAGCAAGAGAGTATGGAAAAATGTAAACAAGAAAGGAGGCAAGCGAGCAAGATACTTCCCTGAAAAGAGAAAAAGGGGAGGCAACTAGTGAGCAAGAATAGTTTTTTAATTATGGATAGATACTTTTGTTTGTTATATATTTTATGTTTTTTTTTTGGTATTAAGTGATGATGTATCCAGTATTCCAGTAACTATCCCTATGTTGAAATTAATATATGAAGTATTTTTATTTTTTGTGCTCTTGAACTCTATATTATTTAATTTCCAGTTACAAATTAAGACTTGAGAGTAGGTCCGATGGGCATCGGAACTACTCTGCTTACGACGGGATTTAATCACCCTCTATTTGCTTTGAAAGTCGTGCGCGCATATCTTAAATTAGATCGAACCGTCATCATCGTTGAACATAAAAATAGGTCCGATGGGCATCGGACCTACTCCGTTCTCCTTAATTGAACATCCGTGTAGAAATGCTATGCGAGCTACACGGACTTTTAACTAAACGTCCGTGTAGAAAGCTATTATACACGGACATTTAATTAAACGTCTGTGTAGAAATTTCACCGTAAAAGGGGGGGAAAGTGAGGGGGGAAAATCCAAACCTATGCAAAAAATTTCGTATCGATTTGTTTTGAATTCTTGGGATGCGGACAGGGAGCTAAAGGAGGGATAGACGGGGCTTTCATAAACTCAAAGGTAACATAATATCTGTGTTTATATCCGACCGTCTAATCATTATTATGCACAAATATTAAAGGTTTTTGTGTATCATCTAGAACCAGAGCTAAACAGAAATATTATGTTACCTCAGAGAATGTGGAAAATCGATCCACCACCTCTTAAATGAATACATCAGGACCGTTCTTCGTTTATCGGACGGTTATCAAAGCTTGATATTTACTAATCACCTAATACATGTACAACAGTACATACGAAAATATTTCAAAAAATATATTTTTATTTTTTTTACAACTTATATGGCCAAATAATACTTATACATATTATTTTTTATAAACTTTCGTCATTGTAAGTCCCTTCAAATTGTAAAAATATTTTTGGACCGTTCATTTTCAAGCGGAAAATCAACGGTCGATCTGCAGTGAAATCATTCCTTTTCTGTTTTAAAATGATCAAGGGAGAACATTGAATGTAACCAACATAAAAGTTTGGAAAATTTATTATGTATGAGGTTTGATCCAGCACGAAGTGTTTGTGGCCATACGATACTTCAATCTTCAATGAACTAGATAGATGGGTAAATAAAAATAATTTTTGATCAAACTTTCACGGTAAACAATAAATGCAATGCTCTTTGATTTGAACGGTCCCGATCAATCAACGGACTAACTATTTTTGTGCGTCTTCACAATCTCACAAGGCAAGAGTTTATGTTTCATGAAACATAAACTCTTGCCTTGTGAGATTGTGAAGACGCACAAAAATAGTTAGTCCGTTGATTGATCGGGACCGTTCAAATCAAAGATTACAACCTTTATTCAAGTGCTGCAAATTTTGATGGAATTTCAACTTTATTTATCCATCCATCAAGCTGTATTATCTGAGATCTTTGAATTTTAACTCAAGATCCGTGCGCACGTAAATTAAAGAAGGCGCGAAAGACCGTCCGATCTATCTCTATGAGCCATCGAACTCACTTTGGGTCGAGAACGGAGTAGGTCCGATGCCCATCGGACCCACTTTTATGTTCAGATCCAGTGCAGTAACCCAATTTTTGAGTTTTGATCCAAACCGTCCAAGATGCTCTAACACGACTCTTAAAGAGCCTGGACCCCACAAATAATACTGGGCCCCTGCGCTACCAACGAATAGGCACCGTGCACGTTAAAACTCAAAAATTGGGTTACATTAGGGGATCCGGACTCTACTAAAAGTAGGTCATCATCGTTGGAAAAAAGTTTAATTATCCGTGTAGAAATGCTATGCGAGCTACACGGACTTTTAATTAAACGTCCGTGTAGAAAGGTATTCTACACGGACGTTTAATTAAAGGTCCGTGTAGAAATTTCACCGTAAAAGGGGGGGAAAGTGAGGGGGGAAAAGCCAAACCTAGGCGAAAATTTTCGGGTCCGGATCCCCTAATGTAACCCAATTTTTGAGTTTTGACGTGCACGGTGCTTATTCGGTGGTAGCGCAGGGGCCCAGTATTATTTGTGGGGTCCTGGCTCTTTAAGAGTCGTGTTATAGCATCTTGGACGGTTTGGATCAAAACTCAAAAATTGGGTTACATTAGGGGATCTGAATTCAAAATTTTCGTATCGATTTGTTTTGAATTCTTGGGATGCGGACAAGGAGCTAAAGGAGGGATAGACGGGGCTTTCATAAACTCAAAGGTAACATAATATCTGTGTTTATATCCGACCGTCTAATCATTATTATGCACAAATATTAAAGGTTTTTGTGCATCATCTAGAACCAGAGCTAAACAGAAATATTATGTTACCTCAGAGAATGTGGAAAATCGACCCACCACCTCTTAAATGAATACATCAGGACCGTTCTTCGTTTATCGGACGGTTATCAAAGCTTGATATTTACTAATCACCTAATACATGTACAACAGTACATACGAAAATATTTCAAAAAATATATTTTTATTTTTTTTACAACTTATATGGCCAAATAATACTTATACATATTATTTTTATAAACTTTCGTCATTGTAAGTCCCTTCAAATTGTAAAAATATTTTTGGACCGTTCATTTTCAAGCGGAAAATCAACGGTCGATCTGCAGTGAAATCATTCCTTTTCTGTTTTAAAATGATCAAGGGAGAACATTGAATGTAACCAACATAAAAGTTTGGAAAATTTATTATGTATGAGGTTTGATCCAGCACGAAGTGTTTGTGGCCATACGATACTTCAATCTTCAATGACTAGATAGATGGGTAAATAAAAATAATTTTTGATCAAACTTTCACGGTAAACAATAAATGCAATGCTCTTTGATTTGAACGGTCCCGATCAATCAACGGACTAACTATTTTTGTGCGTCTTCACAATCTCACAAGGCAAGAGTTTATGTTTCATGAAACATAAACTATTGCTTTGTGAGATTGTGAGACGCACAAAAATAGTTAGTCCGTTGATTGATCGGGACCGTTCAAATCAAAGATTACAACCTTTAATCAAGTGCTGCAAATTTTGATGGAATTTCAACTTTATTTACCCATCCATCAAGCTGTATTATCTGAGATCTTTGAATTTTAACTCAAGATCCGTGCGCACGTAAATTAAAGAAGGCGCGAAAGACCGTCCGATCTATCTCTATGAGCCATCGAACTCACTTTGGGTCGAGAACGGAGTAGGTCCGATGCCCATCGGACCCACTTTTATGTTCAGATCCAGTGCAGTAACCCAATTTTTGAGTTTTGATCCAAACCGTCCAAGATGCTCTAACACGACTCTTAAAGAGCCTGGACCCCACAAATAATACTGGGCCCCTGCGCTACCAACGAATAGGCACCGTGCACGTTAAAACTCAAAAATTGGGTTACATTAGGGGATCCGGACTCTACTAAAAGTAGGTCATCATCGTTGGAAAAAAGTTTAATTATCCGTGTAGAAATGCTATGCGAGCTACACGGACTTTTAATTAAACGTCCGTGTAGAAAGGTATTCTACACGGACGTTTAATTAAAGGTCCGTGTAGAAAGGTATTCTTCACGGACGTTTAATTAAATGTCCGTGTAGAAAGGTTTTTAATTTGCAATTCCCGGAAATTGTTCTATGTTAAAGCTAGCTTTTGTAATTATTTTGTAAAGTCCCCATAAATTATTTATTCTTCATATCAGGTAAGTGTTAATTTATGTTTTCAAATGAGATTATTTAGAAAGCATTAAGTATTTTACTTTTAAATATTAAAGGTTTTTAAGTAATAACCTTTGTAGTGTTTATATATTGTTGCATGTTGTTGTTTTGTGCTGCTAATTCGTATCTATAAAAGTATTTATTTAGATAGCATGAAGTATTTAATTTTCCCTTAACAAGGGTTAACAAAAAAGAACAAAATATATTACATAAAAAAGGATTCCCGTACATCGTACCAAAAGAAAGGATCCTCATACATGTACCACAAATTTAAAGAAAAACTACAAAATAACTACAAAGAAAAAAAAAATTGGCAGGACTTAATTAAACTAGTTAGATGGGGGTGGCTGCCTTCGCCTTCTAATCCAAGGGAAGAATGGTCTGGCTGGATTGCCCCTACTTATGTAGGGAGGAGGCATATCGAAGCCGGGAGGGACTGCGGGAACTTCGGCAGGGACTTCGGGAGGGACTTCGGTAGGGTTTGAGGGGGGGCCGTGGCCTTGGCACATTTGAGGGGGGTGGCACATTTGGTGGTGGGGTGCCCCCTTGGGCTTCGCCGTGGCACATTTGAGGGGGGCGGTGGCACGGCCATTTGAACATTCCAAATCTCAATCGGGGTTTTCTCAGATTATATAGAATTTTGAAGAGTCGGTTTCGTCTTCCTTAGAAATAATAAAAAGGCAACTTTTCGAATTCCGTAGTGCAATTGTTCAAATTAAAGAAAACTTAATAAATAATCTGATTTTCATACTTTTGTCACGGACGTTTAATTAGATGTCCGTGTATAATTGTAACAGGACACGGACTTTTAATTAAACAGCCGTGTCGTAAGGTATTCGTGCACGAGTGTCGTTGCAATGTCCGAGAAGGTCTAGACACGGATGTTAAAATCAAGTCCGTGTCGAAAGGGTCGTTCTACACGGACAGTCGCATTAAAGTCCGTGTTGCTCTCCCTAATTCTACACGGTTGTTAAGTTAATATCCGTTTTGATCTGAGTTAGAATATAATAAATGACTTGGCTCGCGGCACTTCGAGTCCTTTGCCCTATTTCACCTATCTATTTCTCGAAGGCCGAGTACCCTCGTTGCGATTTCTCCAAATGCTCGACCTTCCTCTCCAACTCAGATTGAAGAACTTCTCCCAGGAGGCTTCATGTGCCTGTTCTGCCTTCGGAGGAGGGATAAATCTGAGTTGGGAGAGGACGGTCGAGCATTTCGAGAAATCGCTTGCTGTGGAGTTGTATTTCTAAAAAGAAAATGATCGCTAAAGCTTATATATGGTACAGGAATCTGATCAATGCTCAAATATGTCGGATTGCAAAAGCAGAGAGGCAACAAAATTGAAGGTGAAAAAAGAATGAGGCAAGCCCGAAGGGGAAAAGGTACAAGGTAATCACACACGGATGTTAAACTAAAAGTCCGTGTAACATAGGGTTTAGGGTTTAGATCTCTAGAAGGGTGCGCTTCACGGTCTTTAAATAAAAGTCCGTGTATAAAGGGTAAACAGACACGGATGTTAAAATAAACGGCCGTGTCGAGAGGGTCTTTCTACACGGATATTTAATAAAAAGTCCGTGTAGCTCTTCTACTTCCTCTCTACACGGAGTTTAGATAAAATGTCCGTGTATAAAGGTGTTCCAACACGAATGAATTAAGTGATCGATTGTCCGTGTAGAACTAGGGTTACAATACATATTACGCGCCTGCTCCAAATTTTTCATAACTTAGCTCGCACCTTCAATTCTTTTTCCAAACATTTCGAAACTTAGCTCGCGCCGCTTCGAGTCCTTCTTCCCCACCTCACCTCGATTTCGTCGCCTCTCCTGTCCAACCAACTCTCCGGTCCGACCACCTACCTCTTCTTTCTCGGGGAAACGCTCAACACCTCCATTGCGAAGAAATTTTGGTATAAAAGTTTAGGTATTTCCTTCACAATGTATTTACTGTATTTACTTTGGTATTTACTGAAAAAGTTCTTTTTTTTTTATAGAACCATGTCGATTGAGAATGAGCAGGCAGATATGATGGAAGAAGGCGAGCACCAAGCTGCTGCCCAATCAGGTTCGGCCAAAAGGAAAAGAGGTCCGACAATGTGCGCGTCCACGTCCGAGGCAAAGCAAAACGACATCGAGTTCAGTAAAAATGGGTGTGCGAAGGGTAAAAAACGGTCTGAGTACAACAATTATGCGTGCACAACGGTGAAGCAAAACGCAGACATCCTGGTAGAGAGATGGGATAAGTTTTCGGATGAACAAAAGAACGGCTGGTGGAACATTGTGAAGGTGAAGTACCTAACCAGTTAATATATTTTTTTTAATTGTACATGAACTTAAATGCAGTAATTTGGGTGTCAATGCAGGCTCAGTGGAACCTCCCGGATGACATCCCGAAGAAGGTCAAGGATAAGACTATTAAGATAATGAATGAAGCTTGGAAGCAATTCAAAAGCACGCTGAGTACGGAATTCATGGATCAAGGTAAAAGCCCGGTAGGCTACTATCCTTGGGTGACTCAAGAGAAGTGGGATAAGTTTGTGGAGATGAAGAGCACGGACGAGTTCAAGGTATGTAAATTCAGCAAAATTACCTTTTTTTCCTTTATCGATTTGTTTTATGTTGGTAAATGGTGTCCAAAATAGACACCCTGTTGCTGTTGTTCCAATCATATATAAATGTGAAATGGTGTTTATTTTGAATAACTGAATTAATATAAAGTTGAAATGGTGTTCCAATCGCAACTTAATTGTAATTTTTTTGTTTGCTTTTAATTGGTTTGTTTACTTTTTAATAAATGGAAAATAGTAGCTAGGCTAATTTTTTTACTTTGATGTGTGAAGAAAAAAAGGGAGGAGGGCAGGAGGATCGTTGCAATGAACAAGTATCCGCACAAGTTGGGGTCGGGTGGTTACCAGGGTAAGTTGGAAGAATTCGCGAAATTTCTGGATTTGAACAAAGACTCTGACTCACCCGTGGTTAGGATAAAAAATCCTAGGGCCCAAAGTTGGGCCATGGCAAGGTCCGAGTTAACCGGTGATGGGAGGATCGTACTACATTCCTCGTTGCGACCCGTGGCTGAGAGAATGGTAAGAGTCGTTCGTTAGAACAATGTGTAATTCAAGCGTGTTAAAAACTTTGTGTACATCACTAATTCTTTTGCTATAACTAATTTTTCTATTCACAGTTGGAGGTGGAGGAGGAGGTCAATTCCGGTGCCCGGTCGGTCGAAAGGCAAGATGACTCCTTGTCCATAGCGCTCGGGAATCCAGAACACCCTGGTCGAGTAAGGGGCGTAGGTGCCTACAGGGGCTGGAAGGACGTATTCAATGGACCAAAACCTCGAAGGAAATCTCGTGCGAAAGTGAGCAAAGACGAGTTAGTTGCGCAGATACGCAGCGAGTACACCGCAAAGATAGAGGCGTTGGAATCAAGGTTGTGTGCCGATTTTACTATGGCGCAGCCAACCGAGCAAGCACCTCCCACCCCCGACGGCTGTAAGGCGAAGTAGTCAGGCATCCGGGACGTCGTTCGGAGACGATTTCGATCGTCTAAAGGTAATCACTACTTGTTATATTTCAATTTATATTTCAACCTTTGATTTATATGAATGAATGTATATATATTTCAATTTAAAAATAAATTCTGACATGAAATTGCAGGACGCCACAGCATGCGAACTCGTCCTGTGGGTCGGGAATAAGCCTCTGGTTGTTGCTAAGGGCATGGTACATCCAGCAGCCGACAAAGTGCACAATGAGCAGCTACTTCCCGGCCATGCTGCCGTACAGATTGACAATGTCTTGGAGGGATGGGGGCGCGTACCTCTTCCTGTCCCAATTGAGGGGAATGGCATGCTCTGTGTCGATGATGCCCGGCTGTCATTCGTGCAATGGCCCAAGAATCAGATTATTTTGGATAAGGTAATGCATAAATAGTCAAGTTATTTTGTTACATTCAAAGCACTTCCTTTTCAAATACTTGAAAAAGGTAAAAAATTTCGATACAGAAGGGAGGAGATGATAGTCGCACGGAGGGCGTGATGTCACCGGTACTGAGGGACGAAGCAGAAGGACCTTCCCAAACACACCCTGACCCTGCTGCCGGAGCCGCAGCTGCTGCGGCAGCAGCTGCTGGCACTGCTGCCGGAGCAGCAGCTGATGCTCCGGCAGCAGCTGATGCTCCGGCAGCTGATGCTCCAGAAGTGCCAGCAGCTGATGCTCCGGCAGCAGTTGCTGGCACTGCTGCCGGAGAAGCAGTGCCAGTAGCTGATGCTCCGGCAGCAGTTGCTGACCCTAGGCCTACGGCCGGACCAGTAGGTGCTGACCCTGTTGCCGGAGCAGCAGTTGCTGACCCTCCTGTCCAACCAGCAGGACCTCTACCTCGTCTGCTCACCGAGGAAGAATACAAGCTCCTTCCCGAAAAGGATTTGCGGGATCTCCACGACCGCTTGATGGCGGCACCCAAGGACATGACGGAAGTCGTCATACCTGTCCCAGATGGGTTATTTCTACACGATGCCTCGGTTGTACTGCTGTCGTTCACCGAATTCAAGGACTTTCTACATGCCTCGGGGTCCGATAAATGGCTCTCCGTGGGGCACATCACCGTTTTCCTCATGTTAGTGACCAAAAATTGTTTATATCATGTGTATAGCACTGAAGAATATATTCTAATGTCATATGATAATTTTTCAGGAGGCTAATCAATAGTACTCACGACAAGGGCAAACCGAACTATTGTGCTTTTCTGGACCCCAGCGTAGTTAGCTGGATGAACGTGAAAAATGCTCCGAGGGTGGCTACGGAGTACCTGTGTAGCGCGATGCTCCAAGCTACTAAGGAGAGGAAGAGATTTCTTCTCTTGCCATACCACCAGATGTTAGTTCTAACCTTGTGATTAAATATATAAATAATTGAAATCACACCATCAAGTCAAGCAAACACGTGTCTCACTATTATATATGCCAAAATATCTGGGTACTGTATGCTAAGATCCTATAATTCTTCTCCTCCCACAGGTCACACTGGTGTTTGATCATCATTGTGCCTTGCATGAGTGCGGTTTACGTGATAGATTCTTCACAGCCCGAAGGAAATATCACATTTGGCGATAGCAAATCAATCTTCCCGTATGTGCAAAAGTAAGCAATAATCTTTCACTATGTTTGATTTTTTCCCAATTATAACAAATTGTGGAATTGCTAATTAGAGTCACTCCATTTTGTAAGGGCTTTTGCTGCATACGTTAGGAAAGGAGGATTGCGCAGCAAGGACAAGAAAAAGGGAAGTAAGTTGACTTGGAGGTGGTGGCCGGTGAGCACAACACAATTCTATAATTTCATATTTTGTTCAAAAAATTATTGTCATTCTAACATAGGCCGCTAAATGTAAATTGTAGAGCCCGCAACAGGTGGCGGGTTGGGAATGCGGATATTACCCTACACGGACGTTTAGTTGCAACGTCCGTGTAGATAGAGTAATTCGACACGGTTGTTCTGACCAATGTCCGTGTAGAAGGAGTTCGTGTAGGTAAGAGAGGGACACGGATATGCAACTAAATGTCCGTGTAGGTAAAGAGTAGTCGTACACGGTCGTTTTGACGAATGTCCGTGTAGAACGAGTTCGGAGATACAAGGATTATTTTATTTTTTATTGTTTTGTTAAGAGAGGGACACGGATGTGCAACTAAATGTCCGTGTAGGTAAAGTACCCTACACGTACGTTTAGTTGCAATGTCCGTGAAGAAAGGGTAGTCGTACACGGTCGTTTACGTAATATCCGTTTTGCTCGGTTAGATGGAGAGCGCCACAGGCAGGTGTATGGTCACGGCTGTTTAGTTGGTAATCCGTGTAGAAAGGGTTAGATATACACGGGTAAATATCCGTGTCTATAGAGGGTACCTTTTATACACCCTCAACTCATACACGGCAGGGAAATCCGTGTAGCTCCTCCGGTAATGTCCGTCTGCAATCTCTTTTTCTGTAGTAGTGCACCTTGCGAGCATACACCAATACCCGACCAAATGCAGAAATATGAAAGACACACAAGAAGCCAACAACAAGCAATCAAGCACATAAAATAAAAAAGAGACAAGATTTTACGTGGAAACTCTTTCGGGAGAAAACCACAGGAGCACGGTACAAAATCACTATAACAAGGAGTTTTACAATATAAAGAAATTATCAAGCAAATAACACTCGCTCACATACTCTCTTACAATTCCATACACTAATATATGATATTATCAAGTGTACTTGGGTGAATTAAACAAAGAGAAAAAATCCTAGAAAAGAACTTGAAGAGGAGCCTTCTTTTTTAATATAGAACAGAGCAGCTTCAGACCCAATTTGGAGATGAATTCCGCCACAAACAACCAAAATGGGCTACGACCCAATTTATTTTGTCTTCATATTATGACACCCATAATTATATACCCTCTCAAGCACACTATCGACCATTTGGAAATAAGTATACCTCCACTTTACTTTCGAATAGTAGAATGAAAAACACCACTAGAAATCCTGCCACAAACCCAAACTCGATGAACAAATACAACCACTTGTCCCTATCATCGGTTATTTTTGAATTGGAATCGTTGTTACCATTACTCTGAGGAAGTCTCACACCGCTAGCCCAACTCGTCTCTAGTGGGGGTCCACACAGGTATGGATTGCCACTATAGATTGATGGCGGGTCATTAAGCGTCTGCAACTTGTGCCCATTTGGAATGCTCCCAGATAGATTATTAAGAAAAATTGAGCACTTCCAAAGAGTATAAAGTGGATATGCTTTGTGTTATGGTCCCTGATAGGTTATTCTTGTGAAAGTCGAGTGACTCGAGAGATGACATATTTCCGATTTCAATTGGAATGTTTCCTATTAAGTGATTGTGGGACAAGTTTGCGATCTTCTTTATGATATTTTTCGTGCTTTGAAATACCGTTTAAATTGCTGAAAAACTGTTTTTGTGCTGCATAAATCCAAAGCTGCATGCTCTGTTAAAATCTTTACCGAAATAAACCACATGATACCCGGCCAAGAAAAAAGGAGGAAGAAATTAATATAACCCAAACGAACTAGAAGTTCAGATTAGAAACTTTTCTACCAAAAAATCCACCAAAGTACTAATTTCTTATCTCAGAATAGAAAGTTCTGTTTTCAAACTTTTTTTTGTTCACAAATACATGCATATACTGCAAAAACAGGACTAACTTATCATGACCGAGAAAACTAGTCAATGCAACAAACATATATACAAGTAAGATTTCAGTATATTTTCATGTTTTATGTATATATATAGTACCGGTACAGCTAGGCTAGTTCTCTGTCTTGATGCCACCTTAAACAGGATGGTACAGAAAAATGGAAGCATGCATAGTTGTTGTTGAACATATTGTTAGGTTTGGTACATGTGTGGTACTGATACAGACATACAGTCTTGTGCCAATTACGTACCCTACCAACAGTGGCCGGTTCTCTATCTCATCTCATCTATAATATATTAATAATGCTAGTGTGTGTATTAATTAGTTGCTGTTTTTTCCCTCTCTTAATTAAGGACTTATTTTTGTATGATTATACATTAAATAAATTAAGAATTTTCTTTGAAGAAGTACATCAATCTTTCATTTTCTGAGTAGCTTAATATCATACAATAAGCTTTTTTTTTTTGAAGGTTGGCGGCAAAATGCCGACAACGAATATATATTAGGATAAAATAAAAGGTTTTTAATTACATGGGCCTATTGTAAGCCCCTCTCAGAAATAAAATTTACAATTCTAGCTTGCAAAGATTGCCGCCAGAAGGATACAGTAATCTCCCGCATGGTTCATTCCTAGTCTACACCCACTGGGACCAGGTTGAAATGTCCATTGTTGTATCATTGATTAGGATATGCACTGGTTTTCTTCGATTAGAGAAGATGCGTCTGTTCCTCTCTCTCCAGATCGTCCATACACCTCCCGCCCAAATTCGATTCTTCTGCGCAACATCTCTAACTGATCGTCCTCTAGATGATAGATTCCATACTCTCACAATTGATGAGCCTGCCGGCAGAGGCATGTTGTAATGAGCTAGCAGTCCCCGCCAAAAGTTGTTTGTGAAGCGGCAGGACCAAAGTAAATGGTCTCTTGTTTCCACGTCCATGGAGTCACAGAGGCTGCACCTGAATGGAACCACACATCCCCGTTTGATTAAAACCTGTTGTGTTAATATTTTGTTTTGTCGCAGCAACCAAACGAAAATTCTCACTTTTAGTGGAACTTTTAGTTTCCACAATTGCTCATGCGAAGTGGACAGGATCCCCGGTTGGTGCAATATTTTATAAGCCGACCCACATGTGAATACTCCCGATGGGGTCCAACGCCACTGTAACTCCGGTGTTCTCTCTACCGATATTCTGAAGAGCGGAACCAGGTTGGCCAGGTCTTTGAGAAAGAAGGATGCCTCTCTGGCCCGTTCGAGGTGCTCTGCCTCCGAGATGTGATGCAGTCTGTTCAAGGTTACTGCCCATAAGCCAGTCGGGTTGGACTCTAGGTTCCAAAGCCATTTTGTCAAAAGGGCTTCATTCTGCCAATTGAGATCGATTACCCCTAGTCCCCTATTAGATCGGAGGGCACAAACCTTGACCCAATTGACCAAACAATTGATGCCCTTGCATTCGTTTTGGCCTTTCCAGAGAAAATTCCGTCGCATTCTGTCTATGTGTTTTATTATGCCTGCCGGTATTTTCAATGCTTGCATATAATGCAGGGGCATAGCTGAGAGTACGGATTTGACCATGATTACACGGCCTCCATAAGATAGAAAGGAAGAGGTCCAGCCTTGTAGTCTCTTCTGAATGGCCGATAGCATCGGTTGGTAATGTATTTTGCGCGGTTTGGCAATTGTAAGAGGTAGGCCTAGGTAGGTGATTGGTAGCTGTGATGGTTGTGCCGATAGGATGTGCCAAATTTTTTGTATGAGTGTGGTGGGGATTGCAATTGGGACGAATGTGCTTTTGGTTGGGTTGATCTTTAGGCCTGATAATTCAGAATAGGCTGTTAGGGTGTGCGCGATTACCTTTAGTGTGGTGGGGTGCGCCTCAAAATTATTATGGTGTCGTCGGCGAATTGGATTGTTTCTGGTGGCATGAAGGCGTGAGGGTGCATGATGACTTCGGCGCTCTTTAGGAACCTGTTCAGGGAATCCGCCACTAGGATAAAGAGCATCGGGGAGAGTGGGTCGCCCTGTCTCAATCCACGTCTGTGCGTGAAGAATCTTGTTTGATTACCATTTACCTTGATGGTTGATGTGGAGGAGCGGAGTAAATTTAGTACAGCCGAGATCCATTTTGGCGGGAATCCCCTTTCTATCAGCAGATTGACCATGAAGCACCAGTTTACCGTATCAAAGGCTTTCTCGAAGTCGACCTTGTACAGAATTGCCGGAAGTTTCTGTTTGGAGCAAAAGGCCAGGAATTCCCTAGCTGTAGCAAATGATTCCATCAGTGATCTTCCTTTGACAAAAGCTGTTTGGTTAGGAAGTATAAGACACGACAAGTATGGTTGTAGTCTTGTGGCCATGACTTTGGGTATAACCTTGGCGATGGTGTTGATAACGCTGATTGGCCTGTAGTGCGAGATTCGCTCGGGGTTGGTTGTATTTGGGAGCAGGGTGATACTAGCCTTATTTATACATTTGATTGAGGCCCCATCTTCCACGAAATCCCGGAGGAGTTGCAGGACATCGGTCCTAACTATTGGCCAGAATTTTTGGTAGAACTCCGCTGGTAAACCATCTGGTCCACTGGATTTTCCTTTAGGTAAATCATTTATTGCCTGGAGTACTTCTGTTTCGGTGACCGGATCATCGAGAGATTTAAGCTCTTCCGAGAAACTCGGGCCCACTTTCCCCTGTAGGTCGAAAGGTCGGCGGTGGGGTGTCCTACTCCCCAGTGTTCCTTTGAAATGGTTTCGCAGATAGTTAGGAAGTTGAGGAGTGGTTAAAGGCGAGCCATTTGTTGTCTCCTGGGATAGTGAAATGAAACTATTCATATTTTTTCGACCATTTGCCACTGCATGGAAGAATTTCGTGTTTTTGTCCCCCAGTTTGAGCCAATGGCAGCCCGAACGTTGCCTGCCATTTCGCTTCCTTATCCGCCGACAAGGCGAATATATGTTCTTTGAGGCGTACGCGAAGGCGAAACTCCACCGTGTTGAGGTGTCGCCTTTCCTCTGCCCGGTCCAGTTGTTGCACCACCCATTTTGATTTCAAAAGATAAGTCTCTCTCTTACTAAATTTTTGCTGGGCCCATAGCGTAAGCTCCCTTTGTACAGCGTGGATCTTCTTTTGGATTCTGGTCGACGGATGTCTGGCTGTGACCGAGTCCCATGCCCGTGCCACGACTCCTTGGACCTCTTCGTATTTGAGCCAGAAGACCTCAAACCGGAACCTTCTGATAGGTGGATTGGTGTGGGGAGTGATAGAGAGCATGAGAGGTACATGGTCCGAGGCAGTTGCCGGCAGGTCTGTGAGAGCATATGAGGCGCCCAAATTATTCCAGTGAGAGGACAGAAGGGCCCTGTCCAATTTGCTGAAAGTTGGATTGGGTCTGCTGTTTGACCAGGTGTAGGCTCTACCTTGCAGAGGAACCTCAGTGAGACTCATCTCATCAATGAATGCGTTGAAGGCCGGCATGGTTCCCAGATTGCTCAAGGTTGCCGTTGTTTCATCGGCGTAGCGTAGCATGTTGAAATCGCCTAACAGTATCCAAGGGAGAGTATTGAGTGTTCGGATATGCCTTAGTTCATTCAAAAAAATGCGTTTGTTAAAATCCTCTTGGGGCCCATAAACACCGGTGCACATAAAATTTAAATCTCCTCTTTTAATCACCACTGTGATCGAATAATTTAAATCGAAGGAATCAACGAGGGTGAATATGTGGCTCCACACAAGCAATATTCCTCCTCTGGTCCCTTCCGCATTTCGAGTCGCAAATTGTTTGTATTTGGATGGACACACTTGTCTAACCTCAAATATTGAACAATTACTCCATTTAGTTTCTTGGAAACATATAAAATCTGGGTTATTATCAATGACATTATCTTTAATAACCGCACATTTGTTTATGTTGCCCAAGCCTCTCACATTCCAATTTAAAAATGACATAGGAAATTTAATTGCATTAACCATGATTAAAGGGTAGTACACAAAAGTCACTTGGCTGGTGTTTTTACCACATCATGAGACCAAAATTCACACCTAAACAAGGAAAAAACTACCCATGCTAAACCCCTAATCAGAAGCCGGCGGCCCCCTGCTCCTCATCATCAGAGAGCTCGTCGTCGCTGTCAAAGTCTAGTGCTCCCAGAACTGATTCTTCATAGTCATCGTCCATTGGGTCTTCCTGCACGGGGCCCTCACTGTTGGCCGAACGGGGGTTTGCATCCGGAGGTTGAGTACCCTCATCCATAATTTCTTGCTGTCCACCTATGATCCCACAATATTTTCCTATTTTTTCTGCCATCTCTTGATTCAGAGGGTTACTGTCCAGTGTTTCTTCAGTCAAGGCCCGAAGGATTTCCTCCTGACGAGCCGGTTCTGTAACTTTTGCCGAACTTCCAGCCCCAGTCGCATTTCTGCGTCTTTTCCGTCCCAGTGAGTAACGCCTAGCAGTTCCTTTCTTAGACAGTCGTGCGCTCCTTCTAGGCTGTGGTGCTGCTAGAGCGGTTGGTGGGATTTCCTCCAAGGCTGGCGGGACCTGGGGGCTTCTCTCGTTGGTCATGGCTTGGACCATGTTATTATCGGACAAAAGAATGGCATCTTCCCCGTGGCCCTCTTGGTCCGGCAGGTGGATCTGAGCCGGGTCTTGTAAGGTACTGAGATACTCTTCGTCTTCTTCATTCAATTCCGGGGCGTAATTCTCAACCTCCACCGCATAGGCCCTCAGCTCTTCATCAAGAGCCCTGTCCTTAAGGGATTGGTTTGAAGATAAGGAGTCGGATATGTCATCCATGTCGTTGGGATTAGTGAGGTAGTGTGGCAGAGGTAGGATACTTGATGGGTGTGGTTCTTGCTCGGCTTCGATTTCCTCATCGATATGTTCCGATTCGGCCTCAGATTCGAAGAGTTCTTCCATAGGCTCCGATTCCACTGGCTGAGCAGGAAGGAGGGTTGGTTCAGTTTTAGGGGTAAGGTCTGCGGCGGATGGAAAGGCCTCCATGTTACTGGTGCAGTCATCACCAAGGTTGCATATTCCAGGTTCATGTAGTGGGTCGCCGGAGTCCTCGCGCGATTGAGAAGGGGAGATGGGGATGGGGTTACCGGGTTCTCCCAGAAGTGGATGCGGGTGGAGGCCTGGTTCTTCTAGAGAGCGGGTTGGTGTAATAGAGGCCTGGATCGGCAGGCCTAGATGCGGGGCCTGTGAGGGGTTGGATAAGTGGGATGGGTTTCGGATTGGGCCGTGGAGTACAGCCGTGAGACTCTGTGCCGGATTTGGAGAGTTGGGCCTGTTGGAAGCCTGAGCAGCCCGTTTTGGGCTCAGCAAATTTAGTGGGCTTTGGTAGGCTAGGGTGTTTGGCGGGGTTTTAGGCTAATGGGGGTGGGCTCTCGAATCTAAGGCAGAAATTTGAATTTCGTTACTAGCCTTATAGGCCTGTTGGGAGTGTACAGTTGCAGCAGGTGCATTAAATGGGATG
The DNA here is from genome assembly GCA_025461045.1 of Carex parvula. NCBI lineage: Eukaryota > Viridiplantae > Streptophyta > Magnoliopsida > Poales > Cyperaceae > Carex > Carex parvula. The sequence goes on along the minus strand of JAJGRW010001060.1, from coordinate 397,020 downwards.
TGCTGTAATATTCGATAGGTACTGTGTACGTCAGTCGAATTTTTGAAAATTCTGGGTTCTTCTCCAAATCCCACCTGACTGGTCATCTCTCTTAGCGGATCTTTAGCGGGTTTGGTAGTATCGGCGTCGAAGGCGATGGCTATCCCTTTGCCTTTGTAATCCGGGGTCGGGGGTCGGGTTCGCTGGGCCTCGAGGATGTTCCCTGGTGCATGTACGCCCTGAGATGGAGCCGGGCTGATGCTGGCGAGGTGTTCCTCGAAGTGTGGGCTGGTTTTCAACATTTCAAAGAGTTTGTTCTTCTTCGGTCCGGTGGCCTCGCGCTCCCAAAGTTCGAAGAGCGTGTCATACTCTATGGCAATGAATCCCTTGCCTTCCGGGTCGACCGAGTAGCCCGTTTGTCGTTTGACATTTTCTTGGTGGACCTTGGTAAAGTGTGCAGAGTCCGGGGTTGGGTCGACCGGCGGGGAGATAGGGATTGGTTCCTCAATCGTGCTATGCACAATGACCTCTATATCGTATGTCATTCCCCTGATCCACATAGAGATGCCATGTGGGATGTGGCACAACTGTGGTACAGCAATGACAACCATCATTCGTTCCAGGGATGGGACCTTCGACATGGGAGTGTGATCCAGAACGATTCCAAATGAGCCGACAGCAGCGATGAGATGCTCGACGTTCCACGCTTGGGGCGACATGCGTTTGAGCTCAATCCAAGCTTTGTGCTTCAGCTGTGTTGGGTATCCATTGACCGCACGACTCCAAGGATACATGACATAGCCGAAGTCTTGCAGAGGTTTGGAGAAGTTTTCTAGGAAGCGCGCACGATCAGAACCAAGCGGCAGTAGCAGCAGATATTGGAAGTCTGCAAGATGGGTAATGGGTAGCGGGTAGTCAGATCGGCAGACCGTCATCATGACCGATTGTATAGCCTCCATGGAATGGTTGGAACTGAAGCCGTGCATCAATGAGGACCGCTCGGTTTAGCTGCTGTGCGCTTGTTCGCATCTGATGGGTCTCAGGAATGAATACCGCTGCAAATGCTGGGCGGTTTTTTGGCATGTGTGAGTCACCCATGGTACCCCGTGGTGTTAGCGGATCTAGCCGGGTTTTGGTCGCGAGGGACGCTTGCTTACAGAATCTGGCCTCATGTCCCTTCTCCCAGCAGTAAGCGCATACCCTTGCCTCGCTGGAGCAACCATTCTGATCATGGCCGAGCTCCAGGCAATTATAGCAGCGTCCCCGCCATCTCGGGTGGCCGGGTTCCGGAGGAAGAGGGAGGGGTTCGGGTGTGATGGAGGATGGGTCTGCGGGACTTGCTGAGTGGGTGGAGGGGGTAGGCCAAGGGCTTTGGTCTAAATAATGGGGCCATGGTGGGGACTGGAATCGATGGAGAGGTGGGGGTTTGAGGTTGGGGGATGATGGGGAACTCAATGTGTGGGCGTATGAAGAGGCCAGTGAGTTATAAGGGAGAGGTGGTTGAGCATTCATTGCCGCGGTTGGTGTAGTAGCAGTGGATTTCTTTTTAGCCATTAATGTGTTTAAATGTTTGGAGTGTGTGTTTAAATGTTTGGAGTGTGTGTTGTAAGTTGTGTGTTGGTAGCTGAGACACTGTTGTGTTCTTGTAATGGCTGGAGTAGAGATATGGCCATTAATGGCTTTGAATGCTGAAGTGATAGCGGCAGGAAAAAGGTAGTCGATAGTACTAAGGTTATTAATGCTTTTGACATAAGGGTGATAGGCACGCCGCTGGGTGTGATGATGGTTGTGGGAGAGAGAGTACTTACCTGTACCAGAGGTACCGTTGGAGTGGGAAAAGTTGCTGGATTGTCTGGGGAGGAAGCAGTTGTCACGCCTAGAAGATCGCCAGTTACGCTTCCCAGGCCGGCGGTAGTGATTACCTTGTCCCTGTTGCGGTCGGTGTGGCTTTTGCATGGTGAACCATCCCTCTCCAGTAGGGATGGCCTTCAGTTTCGCCATGGGGATCGCCTTGGTTAACGGGTCTCGAAATTTCAATTTGAATAAATTTCTGCCCATACAATAAGCTTTACAACAGGGCATTCTAAAAGGGCAAAAAAACAAAAAGACGAAGAAGAAGAAATGACAAAAAAAGAAGATCCAAAACAACAAAGTGAAACTATAACTATTTAATATGCAGTCCCATATGCAATTGCAAATTTATTATATGCACCTGCATATATTGAATTTCAGCACACACTTGTTCAAACTTAAAACCCAGCTAGCAAACTATTTCAAATTATTTTGACTTATAAGTCAACATCTAACCACCCCTTAATTAGGTCCCTTGTTCTCACTGACCTACCTCTTTCTGCTTTTCAGTCACACCATTCTTATCCATTTTTTCCATATTTACCCTCTCCGGTGCCATTCCCGTCGAACTATCCATCTCGACAGCCTCCGACGACTCCCTGAATTTTGCGTAAATATCGCTGCTATAAAACTTCCTTGTCCTCCAAACTAATAGTAGAGACACCATAGCACCGAATGCTGTCACTGCTGTGATAATAATAAACGACAACTTAAAGCATTGTACGCCCATACATGTCAGATCTTTACCGCCATTCTGCTTCCTTGCCTCCACATCATACAAATAGCCAGTGACTCGAACATTAAGAATGTACAACCCAATCGGACTTGCAACTGACCCAAAATTGTAAAGTGTAGAATAATATTTAAGACCAAACACTTCGGAGATAATGGCGAATAATAATGGCCACTGTGCCCCAAAAGTGAAACCTATTATGACGGAGGCAAGGTAGAGCGATTGTGGTACTCCAAAGGCTATGAGAAGGTGGCCGACACAAGAGAGGAGAAGCACGAGAGTGAGAGCCAACGGTCGGGGGAATTTGTACTTTGAAAGCACAATTTCGGATACGTAGCCGGAGGTAACACGACCGGCATAGTTCCATATACTTATCAGGGAGACAAATGTGTTGATGCTCTTTGCAGGGTACCTCAATGATTGGCCGATTTGCCCCATGTTGTCTATGGCAGTGAGCGTACCTCCAATGCCACAAATTGTTGCAAAGAAGAGAATTATCATGTCTATGCTTACTAATGCTTGCAGGATTGAATAGTCATCTCCCATTGCAGGTGGCTTGAACATGTTGGTTATGCATGAGGTCATTTTTGAAGAAGAGTTCGGTTTGGGTTTCGGTGATGGTGATGGTGATGGCGGTGGCAACGGGTTGGGAACAGTGGGGGGTTTTTCAATGGTTATGGTCGGTGATGTTTCGAATGATTTGTTTGTTTCAATTAGGCTCTTAACTTCTTCTTTTATGACAACTGCAAGGGGAAGGAAAAGGATGAGAGTAAGAATGAACGCGCTAATCGCATGGGAAGAGTGCGAGAATTGCACAAAATTTTGCACAACGGTCATAATTAATAGAAACACTGCAAGCCCAATGGAGATGTAGAGAAAGCAAAAGAAGGGCTTGGTGTTCTTTGCTTGAGATGAGTTGTATGGTATGATACGAATGGTGTGAACAAAAATAATGGAGACCGCGGCTGGAAGCCACGCGATAAGTAGCACAACGGATTTTGAATCGTTGCCATAGATGGCCAAATAAAGTTGGATGAATATCACGCCACTTAGCCCGACAAAACCCTTGAGCAACCCTAGCACAGTGCCGCGGTTCTCAGGGAAGTTCTTCACACATGTGACAAGTGCGGTGTTGGCAGAGGATTGAGAGTTTGCTCCAATACATATGTAGAGGCACATCATCCACACCTTTGGTGCTGCAATACGACCCGTGATAGCAAGATATATCATGAGGTAGCCAAATAAGTTCATGGCAGAGCCGATAATAAGCACGACCCATGGCGGAGTCACCTCGTTGATCAGGCCGGATAAGACCCCGACATTCGCACCGAGATCCTTGAAGAAACTAAGAGTGTTTAGGGTATGTTGATTGTAGCCTAGAGCTGATTTGAGGTCTTTTGAATAGATACTAAAGATATAGGTGCCACCGGCAGCCGACATGATGAGGAGACATGCGAAAACCATGAACCACCGGCTTCGAACCACTTGCACAGCAAACCTGGGCGTGAGAATTTGGCCCATGGGCAAACCTCCATCCATGCCTCCTGCAAACACCATCTTATTTCTTCTAACTTTTTATTTTCTGGAGGTTTGTGTACTATGAACAATGCCAAGAGTTTAGGATATTGGTACTGCTTCTTCTCCATTTTTCAACAAAATGGAGATGTCCGTTTTATTTCCCCCTCAACAATATAGTCAAAATTGACTGTTATCCCTTTCAACAAAATGGAGATGGCGCATTGATTATTCATTAATGATGAATCATGAAGAAATCGTATTAATATATTATAATCTACTGGTAAATCATGTGCCCAGACAAGTGCATATATAGAAGTTTAATTGGATTTCAAGAATTTTAATATGTTTAGAATTAAGTTGTTGAAAACATATTCATTATATAATTTTTCTAAAGTGAAAACACAGGGCATGAGTCGCTTTAGGAAAACATAAATAATTAGTTTTGGTATATGAAACGAATTTTGTTTGCATACTGCTGTATTTTTTACCACTAAAATTCAATTTCCGAATCAACATAAAAGTTGGAATCCGACCAATGCCTAATCATGCCAACTAGAATATTAAGAGATATAGATTAAAAATATTTTGTCGTGTTATTTTTGCCAAAAATGCTATTTCTGGTTGAAAAGCTACTCAGATGAATTTGATACTGCATATATATCTCATAACTGCTAACATATATAATTTTCTCATATCATATGTAAGTCAATACCTATATATCTCTATCATAACATTTTGTTTGTTCAAGTTTATTTTTAATTTCTAGTGAGAAATTAACACAAACTTTGATATGTTGGACAATTAGTAGCATCAAATTGATTGTACGCCATGAAGGTTAATTAATATTTCTTATGTAGACAGTTCGTGACTTAATCTTTAACCCTCTTTTAAAAAAAAAATATTAAAAAGACTTATTCCAGAAGAAGAAGAAGAAAATAGTGGGGTGGTGAGAACTAGTACTGAGGTCAATCCCTCTTACAGAGAAAAATCATTTAGTGGAACCCACATTAATTGATCTCTTCAATTAAAGACAATTAAAAGGTACGAAATTTCAATTATTATCTTCTGAACTAGATTCCCCTAAGTCAATGGAAACTGAAAATAAGTTCCGCAAGGAAAAAGAAATTGGAACAATGCACCTGTGTTGCTCTACCATGCAAGTTGTCCATTTTCTATTAAAACTCATTTTAAATATATAAAGTAACTAATTTTTTATTTTATTAAAAAAAATGTAGTATGTTTAACATAAATGTTAAGTCTTCTAATTGGCTCCTTGTGAGGACAAATAGTTCATTTTATTATTTGTGACACACACAAGCGTATGCCTAATTATCAATGTGTATATGCCACAAGTAGAAAAATGAGCCATATACCCTCAAAAATCAACTAATTAAAAGTCCGAACATTTTTCTTGCACACATACTACATTTTTTTTAATAAATGGTAAAATAGGTACTTCATAAATATAAAATGAATTTTAATAGAAAGTGTAATAAATTGGTTAAATTTTTAGTATTTTAATATTTAAAAGAGTAAATATGATATTATTAATTTTAAAGGGAAAATTACATAATTTCAAGAATTTTGGAGGTATACCTGAAATTATCCCAATGATCTACCTATTCCATGCCTTTGTCAAATGATCTGCCTATCCCATGCAATATGTTGACAGGATCATCTTTGCTAACTTTAAGGATAAAAATAAAATAAAAATTGATTGAAAGGCTGAAACGTAAATAAAATATATAAATTAGTATCAATTTTGTATTGTATTAGTGAAAATCCGAAAATGAAGTATTTTTTTCTCCCTCTTCATACTTTAAAATAGTAGTTATTTCAACATTTACAAGGAATAAAGAATATATAGTATCTATTCTGACTTTTTGAATAGCAAAAAAGTTGTTTGGGTGCAATTGCTATTCAGAATAATCCATATTCTAAAATAGTCCATATTCTTAACACATCCAAACATACCTTCCTTATTTTAGTTTTATACTCTCTAATTTGAAAACCACTTTCAGAGGAGAAAACAATATTATAGTCCATATTCAGAGGAGGTAACACATCCAAACATATCTTGAATTATAATTGGTAATTAGAATTATAAGTTAGACAATCAGAAATTATAAGTTAGACAATCAGAAATTATAAGTTAGACAATCAGAAATTATAAGTCAGAGTATTAAAAAATATAAGTTAAAATATTATTTTTTATCGAGTACTCAATTAGTTAATAGGTTTAAATATGATTAGCTATTTAAACCCGATTCGCTATTTTTTTGCCCCCATGACGAAAATCCTGGATCCGCCCTTGACTGCGAAGTCGTGAGGGGGAATCAAACTCTCAACCTTTGGGTAACCAACAATCCTAGAATTTTTTTCCTAGCCAACTGTGTTACCTCCTCTTTCTTAGGAACATGAATTTCAATGCATTATTTTTATTTTATTTTTGTCAAACCGTTCGTAGGCATATATTTCATTAAACATAAGAGTAGTACATCTAAAATGTTACATCCTAGTGTTTACAATATGTACTACCAGAGCACTAAACTAAGACATGATATTAGACAACGAGTATCGTTGAATGTATTTAACTATAAATAAACTAAACACGCACATGGGCTATGTGCACCCTGTGGACACAAATTTAATTCCTTGCTTGATTTTAATGATAGGAACCTAGTGATTGTTGTTGTCCTATGCAATATTCTAATTACTTTGTTTGACTAATTTGCAAAACATATAATGATTGTATTTAACGATTTCATTATATGAGTGAGTTTGCAGGTTCAAGAACATTATAATTGCAAGATTAAAGTTTGAAGAACCAATGGAATCAACAAGGCTTTACGTTTACGATGATTAAGATCATAAATTGTAATATCAAATAGAAAAGTAAAGTACATTTGAGATTGTTGATTTATTAGGAACTATCCGTTCAGTACAGAAGCAAACCGTTCACTACATAATGTATTGAATGGTACCGGACGGATAATGAAGCATTGCAGTACGGAAGAATTTTCCGTTTGACAACCATTCAGAACAAAATAGTTCCGTAGCATCCAGGGACTTCCAATTGTCGTTCCGTACTGAACGGATATTGTCCGTACTGTACGCTACTCGAGTTTACATAGAATTGGGATAAATATACTATCCATTTGGTACAGACATAAACATAACCGAGAGCGATAGCCAGTCCACTAGGCAGAAACACCTGCTTAGACAAAGATAAGAGCAAAGAGCGGTGGCCAGATCCACTAAGTGGAAGTACCTGCTCAGATCCACTAAGCGTAAGCACTGAGAGCGGTAGTCAGATCCACTAAACAGAAGCACCAATTAAAAGTAGTGGCCAGACCCACTACGCAGAAGTACCGGCTCAAACGGATGAGCATGATGGAGTCTCAATGCGTTATAAATATGAATTTTGTATAAATTTAAAATTAATTTGTATAATTTATATTTAATTGGTATGTAGATTTGTATAGAATTTACATTTACCTTTTTCTAAATGTTGTACGAAGTATATACTTCTAAAATATTAAACTTTGTATACTTATACATTACATATAATATACCCTTTTTGACTCATTAAATGTTCCTACATAAATTATTAAAAGAATAATTATATGAATCTTCCAGTACTTCAGTCCTTCTCTTTTCAATCATTCTTTGTTCTCGCAGCAACATTAGAGAAAAATTGTACTATGGTTCCTACTAATTATATAGTTCTCCTTTTCTAGTCCCGCAAGTCATTCCCGCGTCAATATTTATAGGTATAAATACTTAGAAGATAAGATATTATACTTGAAAAATAAGATATTAATATTTTGATGTGTAACTAGCTATGATCATATCTTTTCTAGTCCCTCAATAGTCCCCGCGTCAACCTTCTTCTAATGAAGTAGTGAGGACACATATCCCCGCATCAACCTTCTCCGATCGTCTCCACATCAACCTTTTCTCTAAATCCTAAACCCTAAACCCTTAACTATAAGTACACATCTAAAATTTTATTAACCACTAGACTATAAGTACACATTTAAAATTTTATGAGGGGGTCTAAATTATATAAAAAATTTAAAGAAATAAAAAATTAAATAAATTCCAACATATGTGATTAAAAATTTTAAAATCGTGATCGAAGTGGCTTAGCACCCCTGGACATAGTGTAGATCTGCCCCTGATGGTACCGATCACCGATGACAAAAAATGAAATGAAGGTGTTAGAATACTACCGTTGAGTCAAGGGAAGAGTAGGCGGGTCGGGATATGTGCGCGCGCAAGGACGCATTCATTCCAGTTATTTTCCGAGATTTTCGCAAGATGGTGCCATACTTTTAAATTCCCCAGTTTATAGGGAAAGCTCATCAGCCTGTAAAAAATTCCAAATTGATAGAAAAAATAAATGTTTCAATTTTTGTGTGATTCAATTAAATGCAGTACTACCCATCATGATTTTTTGACAGAAGTTGACCGAAATTAATGTACATGCTCTCACGGACACAGGTGGACCCTTTTGGTGCTTGGATTTTGGTCCAGAATTTTTGCATTGACTTCACTTAACACGTACTTGTTATATTTGTATTTACATAATTTAATGAGATATGATTGGATTTATCTATTACCTTGGTTCAGTGGCATAATTTAATGAGATATGATTGGATTTATCTATTACCTAGGTTCAGTGGCATAATTTAATGAGATACGATTGGATTTATCTATTACCTTGGTTTAGTGGATCGAAGATACTGCTGTAGTTTTCACACCTTGGAATATATATATAAGCAGCAATTCAAGCAATTCAATCTGTCTTTATTATTTACTTACTATGATTTTTTGATGGGTGGGGCCGTGGGGGTACAAGTGTGTGCAAATTGTAGCACGCGCGCCGACCTGTAAGAAAAGAAAAGTCATATACCATTTAGTCGTAAGTTGTAGCATCTTAATTTAATTTATATGTAAGACCTCATGAAAAGGACAACATATATCATATCAGACTATATTAATTATGCTACATTAGATAAAATTAATATGAATATTGAAGCATGCTTAAATAAGTTAATATCAATTCATATTTATAAGTTGCAATATGGTTAATAATAAGAGCTTAACATTGATGGACCCAAAGATACCTTGACGACGGAAGTCCAACTCTAAACTACGAGATACCTTAGGTGATATGAATTTGAGCTCGGCCCAACAAGTAAAAAATAAAAAATGAAAAAATGGTTCCAAGATGGGCTTCACAGGCCGTAATAACGCAATTTAAACCGCTTGCCGACTACTTTCCCTTTGATTTAATTCCTTTTGGACTTGGTGCTGGGCCTAATTTGTACAAATTAAGAATAGGTAACGGCTTAATTTGTACAAATTAATTATTAGCCGTATAATCGATAAAATCACCACACGGTTATGCCACAACCTAGAATGCGTACAATCGTCTAACAATTGACTCCTAAGATACAACAACACTTAACATATGGTACCACTACAGTTAGCTAGGCGCCTATAGTTCTCTGTCTTAACAGGATGGTACAAAAAAATGGAAGCATATAATTATTGTTGTTAAATTGTCAGCTAGGTTTGGTTTTTTGTGGTAATGGTACGTACGGTCTTCTGCCAATTGACTATATACCAAATCTATTCTGGCTCAAGTTAATTTGTTTTATCAAACGAGTTTAACAAACGAGTTGTTAGCGAGTTTGTTTCCGAGCTGAGTTCGAGCAGCTCACGAGCCACTAGGCTTTTTGTACAGCCGTTCGGATTGAGGCACCTCTAGGATTAATGTGTCTTTCTAATTTTATAGGGACATTAGTCTTCTATCGAGTAGACGGCAAATATATATCTTTTTTTTATTGGAGGGCATGACCAGATTAAAATCAGAATATAATATAAACTAAATGTGTAAAGACAGAAAAGACAAAATTAAGGAGACTAAAAATGAGCAAAAGTAGTTTAGAGAGCGAGCTATATTAAATAAAAAATTAGAAACTCACTTAGGAGTGATACAGACAATGTGTAAATGCATAAAAAATTAGGAACTCACTTGTAGTGATACAGCTTTTTTTAATTTAGGAACTCACTTACATGCATTTTTTATCCATAAAATAAAAAATTAAATTAAACAGACAATGTGTAAATGCATAAAAAGTTAGAGAAAACCTCCCAACTGAAGCACATTATAGAACAATCAAGATAGGAGAAAATAACACAAAAACCTATCATTATATATAACTCTAAAAGCACAAATTATCTCTGCATATATTATATATATATGTACATAAATTGACAAAAACAATTTTTTTTCCAATTATGACAATATATATTTTCCAGCTGCAGAAGTTTTGCTCAATTATGTGTCATACTTCTTATAAAAAATTTATTCAAATTATTATTTATTCATAAGCTTGATCAGGTTTTGGGATCAACAATACGTCATTTGTGTTAATCAAAATAAAAATGACAATATAATTAGATGCACTCACTAGTCATGTCTATTAAAGATAACATTCTTTAAAAGTACTTTTTAAATTTGAAATCTAACATTATAAGCATGTATTATATTGTTCACATATAATGTCTATTTAAAATGATAACATTTCACATATATTTCATCATACATCAAATTATTTAGAATTTCAACAAATCATCCTGGTTTGCTTCCACCAGCTCCACAGATATGGCACATCTATGGTGGCCATTTCCTCAATTATCTTTCCACCTTCAGCCTTTGCAAAAAGCAAACTTCCATGTAATAACCAGCTAACATTAATCACTTAGGATGTTAAGAAATACAAAATTAGATAGTTCCTAGTACATGCTTTAATTGAGACAAATTTAAGAGATTTATATAGCAAAATTGTATTCGCAATTATCAATCAAATATAGGCTAGACCTCTATTTTTTCTCAAAAAGAAAAAATATATAGGAAAATATCGTACCGGATGAGTCTATATATTAAGACTCAGAAAAAAGAAAAAAAAAAGTAAGCCAAAATGAATAACTAGTCTAATTAGATATGTTGGTCGACCATATTATATATGTTATTCTTATTTTAATTTGTAGTGATGCATATAGTGTTATGCGGTTGAGTTGGCGATCTTTAATCTTTTTTTTCCTTTTTTGTAATATATAATTTTTATTGTTTTAATGAAGTTTATCAGCAAAACAATGCATGTATTCTCAATAGAAAATTCTCCGTAACAAATATAATCCATACAAAATTATTTAATAAAAAAAAAACAACATCTCAGACATAATTTTAAAAAACAAATATCACAACTTTTACTATAAACAAAAAACAACCATTAAAGTGGACTGGGTAGTTTTATTTTCCATATGTTCACATCTTGTTGATTGTCATAAACAATTTTTATTCATGAAATCAAGATTCTTGTTTCAGAAACAATTTTTCTCCACAGTTTTTGGAGGAATTAAAATAAAACTATACAAGAAAATAAATTAAGGATAAGGAAACTACGTTTCAAGACTACTTTTCTGTCCATGAAGAAACAAACTTCTCTAACACTTTTTTGGGAAATTTTGTGGTCAAATAACAATAATTTTTTTGGTGTAGGTCATATTGGCAACAAAAAAATAATTGACAATCATGACGGAATAAAGTACTAACTAAAATTAAAACAATAACAATTTAGATATATTGTGTATAAACTTTTAACAATTTGAAAACCAACTCGTCATTAATCAAAGAATTAACAAATTAATAGTTAAGTTTATCAACACGACCAATGATCAAATGGACAAGTATCCTCTCAGGTACCTTATACGTCACAACAACAAAGTAGGCACTTTTCGCGAGAGAGAAAACACATTTATGACGGGACTCTGTCGCGAAAAGTACCGTCGCGAATAGAAAAAGCACGTTTATGACGGTACTCCGTCACGAAAAGTCATTTTTTATCCTCGTGAAAAGTGCCAGTCTTTTGTAGTAGTAAAAGATTCCCCTCACTTTACGGCTTGAGATTCACTCCCAACCGCTTTGAGATTCGAACTATCGTAGGGGCAGTATTGTTGGGCTTTGAGATTCGTGCCAAGTTAAAAAGAACGTTCCAGATCCACTAATTGTAAAAGATTCCCTGTTATGTTACGGTACCAGGGAGGATCTGAATTCAGATCAAATGATTATTAAATTACACCATACCTATCTAGCCTATCGAGAGTATACATACTATTTTAATTTTATTGAGTTTAATAGTGATTTTATCGATTATCACGATAGACCAGGACATAGTGGCTGTTCAATCCTCCAAACCTTTTCTATTTTTGACGGCTCGGATTGAAGGACCAAATGCGCAGACATCTCGACTGGTTCCTGTGATTTTTAGCCTCGATTCAACGTTTGCACAGCAGCAGCTGAGCTTGCCTTCGTCAACAGGCATTGGTTTGCAAAATTAATTGCAGGCCCGTTATGATGGATGAATTTCGGGCCTGGTTCCTTTTTTCAGCCCAGTTTTCACGCTTTGAGACCCAATCAAATACATTCAATCTATTAACAGCCATGATGCCATCAATCTACTGTTCACGCGTTGAGACCCAATCAAATACTTTCTGCAAGCAAGCTTAATTTTCTGTTTCCATCTACCTGCTAATTATGATCTCTCAACTTCATACTAATCATTCAGTATGGAATAGTTTGAGCATGATCATCCTCATGGATTCTATGACTTGAACTTTACTAGATGCATGATCACCTTGGTGGATGATATAACACAATAAATGCTACAAGCCACACCATAATGAAAACAACGATTATAGTACTTAGATTAAGTAGTAAACTTCTGGTCATAACATCCACCAGGGTGATCATGCCACTGATCATAAGTGTCTTCACTACGTGTTCCGGGCGAACTAGGTCGGTACACTTCCTGAAGATGAAAGGGATCGTAAGAAAGACTATTATCATATTTGTGGAGGATGATGCGGGACAAAACTTTTACCACATTTTGTCATGCTTAGGCATTTTATCTTAGTCTGACTCCTTTAGATCTAACTCTAGAGTCAGAATAACATCTGAAACAGCCACTATTGTTGTAAACAATTAAAAATGGCTAACCTAATAGAGAAGATAGATTGTAAAGAAGAAAGAAGACAGAGAGAGTTTCTGCAGCAAAATCTTTAATTAACTTGTTATTCTGGTACACATAAACACAAATACAAAGGCTGATTATATAGCCTCTCATACACAAAACTGACTACCTAAATTTGGAACTTTTGACTTCCTAAATTAACTAACAGCTCTTCTATTTTAGCTACTGCTACAAATAAATAATGCTAACTATAGCCCCCACTAACATTAAATAACTACCCACTTATATTTCTGCTGCAACAATTCCAAATATAGCTTAAACACGTCTAAAATACATCTGATCTAATTTTGACCTTCAACAGTTTGTGTTTCAACACTCCCCCTCAGCGGTAAAACGATTACATCTGGGATACACCTATGTGTTCCCTGTTGAGTTCAAACTTCTCCTTTGTTAGCACCTTCGTAAAGATGTCTGCAAACTGTTCGTCAGTTCGACAAAACTTCAACTGCACTTCTTGTTTCTCGACTGCATCTCTAGTGTAGTGATACTTGATGGCAATGTGCTTGGTTCTGTCATGGCTGATTGGATTCTCGCTGATTGCTATGGCAGATTTGCTGTCACTGTAGATAGTGACTGGTTCCTCCATTTTGCTATTGACATCCTCCAATATTCTTTTGAGCCAAATGGCCTGTGCAACGGCTCTTGCTGCTGCAACGTATTCTGCCTCGGCTGATGACAAGGCGACCACCGTCTGTTTCTTGGATGACCAAGAGCAAATACCTGATCCAAGCGAGAACGCATAGCCTGAAGTACTCTTCATGTCGTCTTGGCATCCCGCCAAGTCGCTATCGGTGTAACCAATCAGCTTTGAGTTGTTGACAGGTTTGTACCATATGCCATAAGAAACAGTGCCTTTGATGTACCTTAGAACTCGTTTTGCCGCTGTAAAATGTTTTTGAGTAGGACAGTCCATATACCTTGATAAAAGGCTTGAGCTGAACATGATGTCCGGCCTTGTTGCAGTCAAGTACAATAAACTTCCAACTAAACTGCGAAATTCAGTTGGATCTGCTTTTGCCAAACCATCTTCCTTCTTGAATTTTTCAATTGGAACAAGTGGTGTTGTGACACTCTTGCAATCTTGCAACCTATTCTTTTTCAATATGTTTTCTGCATATTTCTTCTGAGATATGAATATCCCATCTTCAACTTGAACCACTTCTATACCTAAGAAGTATTTCATCAATCCAAGGTCACTCATTTCATAGGTATTCATCATGTCTCCTTTAAACATTTGCATCATTGCTTCACTGTTGCCTGTGTAGATCAAATCATCAACATATAGAGCAACGATTAAAATGTGAGTACCTCTTTTCTTCACATAGAGAGTTGGTTCTGACTTGCTCTTCTCAAACTCGTTTTGCAGAAAATATTTGTCAATTTGACTGTACCACGCTCGTGGAGCCTGTTTCAGTCCATAGAGCGCCTTCTTCAATTTGTAGACTTTGTTATCTCCCCCTTGAGCTAAAAATCCTTCGGGTTGCTCAACAAAAATTTCTTCGTTAAGTTCTCCATTTAAAAAGGCTGATTTGACATTTAGTTGATAGATGCGCCACTTTTGCTGTGCAGCTAGGGCTATGATCGTACGGATTGTTTCTAAACGTGCAACTGGTGCGTATGTCTCAAAGTAGTCGATTCCAGGTTTTTGCTTGAACCCCTTTGCAACGAGCCTTGCCTTAAACTTCTGAACTGAACCATCTGGATTCAACTTGGTCTTGTAAATCCATTTAACACCAATTACACTTCTATCGGTTGGTCTGTCCACTAACTCCCATGTATTATTTTTCTCAATCATCCCAATTTCTTGCTCCATGGCTTCTCTCCAATTTTCGTGGTGTTTTGCTTGCTCAAACGATTGTGGTTCAACCACCGAGAAATTGCATCTTTCTGTTCTTTCATATATTTCAGCCAAGGTTCTAACTCTACTTGGAGTAACTGCTAATGTAACATCAGGATGCTGTGAACTGGAGCTAATGGGTTGCGAATTAGAGGCATTTGGTTGCGGGTTGTCTTCAGGTTGCAGGTTGTCTTCAAGTTGCGCAGCTGAACTGCTGCTGGGGTCTCGGCTGGGTGTGGTTTGTGGTGGTTGACTTGGAGCTGCTACATTTGGTATGCTTTGGACATCTTGGTTTTGAAATATGATGATTGGTGTTGGTTGACATGTGGGTAATTGGTTATTTTCCCAATTATAGACTTCTTTCTCATCAAAGATGACATCTCTACTAACAACCAATTTTTTCTTCTCAAGGTTATACAATCTATACCCTTTGGTGCCATCCGAATATCCCATAAAATACAGCGTTCACTTTTATCATCGAGTTTAGATCTATTTTCCTTTGGGACATGGGCATAGCATACTGAACCGAAAATTTTCAAATGACTAATATTGGGAGTGGTTCCGCTCCATGCTTCAATTGGGGTTTTATTTGGTACAGCTCTTGTGGGACTTCTATTCTGGATATAGACAGCCAAAGAGACTGCTTCTGCCCAGAATTTTAATGGTATACCCTTGTCTTTGAGCATGGCTCTTGCCATTTCTACTATGGTACGGTTTTTACGTTCGGCAACACCATTTTGTTGAGGGGTATAGGTAGTTGTGAGTTGTCTCTTAATTCCATGATCTTCACAGAATTTAACAAATTGGTTGGATGTATATTCTCCACCTCTGTCACTTCTTAGCACCTTGATTTTGAAATCACTTTGGTTCTCAACTAGAGCTTTAAACTTTCTGAATACTTCAAGTGCTTGTGACTTTTCTTTGAGAAAATAAACCCAAGTCATTCTTGTAAAATCATCAACAAAGATCAGAAAATACCAGTTTTGACCTTCTGATGGTGTTTGCATTTTGCCACAGATGTCGGTGTGAATTAACTCTAATGGTGAACTTGCCCTCCATGCACCCCTTTTCGGAAAAGAGTTTCGATGTTGCTTGCCTAGAATGCACCCTTCACAGGTTTGACGGTTTGTGTTGATCTCAGGTAGGCCTTGTACCATCTCCTTTGATTTCAGCAGTTTGAGTGCACTATAGTTGAGATGACCGAACCGCTTGTGCCACAGAATTGACTCATCTACAGTTTCGGTTTGAAGAACTAGATGTGGAGTATGCTTTAATTGTAACACGAAGTTTCTGTTGTCTTCCATCACAATATTTGCCAGCACTTGGCCATGCCGATCAATTATCTTGCAGCCATGCTTCTCAAAATGTACTGCATAACCGTTTTGAACCAATTGCCCCACACTGAGAAGATTCTGCTTCAGATCGGGTACTAGTAGCACATCCCTTATCAACCGTGAACCCATCTTAGTGTGTACTGCAATGTTTCCCTTGCCCTTGGCTTGAACCAATGCACCATTTCCCATTCGAACATTTGTTTCAAATGAGGTGTTTATTTCATGGAAGATCTGATGGTTGCCGGTCATATGACTTGTACATCCGCTATCTAGATACCAGATGTCGCCTCTTTCTTCACTTGCAGAATGACATGCAAAGAAGATGGTTTCTGAATTTTCCCTCTGTTCTGTGAAGTTTACTTGAGCAGGAGGTGGCTGTGCTTGATTTGTGGCTTGGTTGGTTCGTTGAGAATTGTTTGTTCTGCAGAGCCGAGCTATATGGCCTTTCTTTTTGCATTTGTTGCACAGTTTGGTAGACCAACAATATTTGGTATCGTGGGAATCCTTCTTACAGATTTCACACCACCGGTTGGCCTTACTAGATTCGGCATTACCATCTATTTCAGGTTTTTTCTGACTTTCTTTTTTTTCGAAAATTTCCAGATTTGAAATCTGGACTTGCCTTGAAGGCATTTTCATTAGACAAGTTTCTTAGCAATTTTCTCTCTTCATGTGCTTCAAGAGAACTAATCAACTGTTGTATGGGTAGGGTTGCCAGGTCTTTTGACTCCTCTATAGCAGTAACTATAGAGTCAAAACTCTCAGGTAGGCTAATCAACATTTTTTCCACAAGTTTTTGATCGGTAATATCTTTATCACCAAGCGAACGCATCTGATTAACTAAATCCATAACTTGTGAAAAATACTCTTTTACCTTCTCTGAGTCTTTCATTTGCATGTTTTGGTATTGTCTGCGTAAGGTTTGTAATTTGACAACTTGCACCTTAGCCGATCCTTTGAACTCTTGTTGCAGCATGTCCCAAGCATCCTTTGATTTGGTTGCGTTGATGATGCGTGAGAAAATGTTTTCTGCTACCCCTTGTTGAATAAGGAATAGCGCTCGTGCATCTTTCATCTTGTCTTCCTTCAACTTCTTTTTTTCGTCTTCTGTTTGTTGGTGGTCGGCGGCATACGTGGTATAACCATCTTCAACGATATCCCACAAATCTTGTGAGAGTAGTAGAGTCTCCATCTTCGCTTTCCATATGCCGTAGTTGTTACCGGTCAGCATAGGAGCTGGGAATTGCGCCATGTTTGCGCCTGAAGACATTGCTTCAATGCTTCGTCGATGGGAGATTTTCTTCTACTCTTTGGATTGCGCCCTTTATGGCTCTGATACCAATTGTTGTAAACAATTAAAAATGGCTAACCTAATAGAGAAGATAGATTGTAAAGAAGAAAGAAGACAGAGAGAGTTTCTGCAGCAAAATCTTTAATTAAAATCTTTAATTAACTTGTTATTCTGGTACACATAAACACAAATACAAAGGCTGATTATATAGCCTCTCATACACAAAACTGACTACCTAAATTTGGAACTTTTGACTTTCTAAATTAACTAACAGCTCTTCTATTTTAGCTACTGCTACAAATAAATAATGCTAACTATAGCCCCCACTAACATTAAATAACTACCCACTTATATTTCTGCTGCAACAATTCCAAATATAGCTTAAACACGTCTAAAATACATCTGATCTAATTTTGACCTTCAACAGTTTGTGTTTCAACAACTATGTCTACCATATTTCTCATGCAGTTTGTCTTTTTTGACATCGGTGATAGTTATGCAGCTTCAATGTCGGCGGCAGCAGCTCGTACGGCATCAGCGACAGATAGTGCTGCTTTAGTGTGGGTGGCGGTAGCTTGTGCGGCTTCAGCAGTAGGTCGTGCAGTTTCAGCAGCAGCCCGTGCATCTTTAGTGTGGGTGGGCCAGCTCGTGCGGCTTCACTTTCGGTGGGAACTCGTGTGGGTTTAGTTGCAGCTCGTGTGGCTTCCCTGTCTGTGGTAAGCAGAAAAGCTCATGTATTTATTTCATCTGTTAGATATTTCAATTTCTCGTAGATTTACTTTAAATTGGAACAATGTAATCTTGCTACAATATTTTTCAATACATGCAAATACCTACGGCTTTCAAATTAAAAAAAAAATGTGATCGCCTCAATTTTTGAAAGGTAGATGCTTATGTGACTGATTTTTTTATTTTTGCCAGTATACTGAACCGAAATAGATGTTATGAGTGAATATGACTAGGATGTATAGTTGACAAATATATTTTCATTGAGTAAAATCAAAATATATTTTATGGCAAAATTAACCGACGACAATATTCATCAAAAGTTCAAACTAAATACATTGCATGTTTGTTATTTATCATTCAGACAAATTGTATATCAAATTCAAACAGACTTGAAGCCATGCCTATTATACGCCGATGATGCACTGTTCTTCCTCGAGCCAGAGGTTAGATCCGTGCAAATGCTGAAAATCACATTCATGGCCTTCCAATAGATATCAGGATTAGCCATTAACTTTCAAAAGTCAAGCCTATATGTTGTGTATTTTAGGTATAGGATATTTCTATGATGCATACAATTTTAACTTTTAAAATTTATAAATTTTCGTACACAATAATTAGGTCAGTTGCTAGCGCACAACCTATCTATTGTAGTATGTAGGTGTCGATCCAAAGGGATGTAGGGAAATACTAATTTTTACTAAAGTAAATTACTTTTAAAACTAAACAATAAAAGTAAAATTGAGGGTTTTGTGTAATTTCGTTTTTAATGAAAATTAAAGGCTCGTAACAAAGTAATTAAAGTTCGGGTGTGATTCGAGTTTGGAGAAGTCTAGGGACTTTTGGCTCACAATTCCTTGGTTAATTTCTCTTCTATTTGGTCTCTAAATTCATGTTTGCTTTGATGAGGTTTCTAACCTTATGATGTTCATAGATAATTTCAAATTTCACGATTAAGTACTTCACCCTAGCTACCTAGATTTAAGCGTGTGTTAGCCTATTTCAACTAAGTATTGATACAATTATTTTGGTGCGATGAGTTAACGTTCCTCCAGTTTTAGAGCTGTCACGATCCTAATAGGGATATTTAACATGCATGCACACAAAATAATATATCAACATCTAATTTAATTTAGGGTTCCTAATTAGGTTTTAGGTTTTACGATTAAGTCTTAACCCTAACCCTAATTATCAATTGCTGTGGTTCGGGATAAATATTAGAATGGTGTGTTGCTAATCTTACATCCTAAGGTAATTCAGGCATATAGTAAGGTACCATTGAGCAATTGTTCCAAGCAATTCAAGTTGTAAAACCTAAACGGGATACTCTCAAGTACACAGATTATGCAATTAGCAAGAACTTATCAATCAACAAGAATAAATCATGCAAGCAAAACAATCATCACAAAGAGATAATCAAACAAACTAAAAATTAATACAAGTTCATATTTAACGCCTAAGCCTCTAGAGAGGAAATCTAGCCTCTCATGGGTGCTTTAACATCCACAAGAAAATACAAAATAAACATGATAAAAACTGAGAAAATATGTAAGAGAAAAGAATACAACCAATCTCCTAGTTCCTGCCCAAGTTCTTCCCTTGTCGCTCAAGCAAAACCTCGACTTCTTCCTTCTCTTCCTTTGAAATTTATCGCAACTTTGATCACTGCCGGAAGTGGAGCAGAATGACTTCAATTAAGCAATGATGAGCAGAGATAATTTCTTCTGTGCCTCCTTAGCCTTATATAATATTTTATGAACTTGGAGACCAAGTTATATATCCTAATTTTGGCGCCCACTCAACCCACTAACTTTCCATATTTAACAGTTTTTCATGCTGGTGCGGCCATTGGTGCGGCTGCACAAAATTCTACATTTCGAATTTGGATTTGTTCCCTTCATGAAAGTTGTAGATATTTTTGTCATGGTTATTCCAAGCTTTGATACACCTAAATTGGAGTTCGTATGACCAAGATATGCTCAAAATATTAACTGTTTGTCGGCAGCTGTGATTCTGCCTGTGCGACTAGTTGTGCGGCCAGAGGAACCCGCAGAAGGCTCTGGAGATTTCTTGATTTAATTCCAGAATTTATTTTTTCACGGAATTATTTTTGTGTGGCCCACACAGATTTTCTGTGGCCCGCACCAGCTTGAATTTATCTGTTTGCTTGATTTTCTGCAATTAAAATAATTTTTCGGTAGTAACTTGGTTCTTGGATGTATTTGACACTAAAATAAGCATAAATACAAGAAATTTGACACAATTCTGGAGGTCAAACCCTATCCTAAGGTGTATATAAAAATGGCTTATCACTATACCTAGTCAAGGACCACAGCACTACAAGCACTCAATTGGCGGCTGTGATGGGGTGCTTGTTGGGAACCTTCCCAATGACATACTTAGGTCTTCCATTGTGAGAAAAAAGGCTAAATAAAATTGCATACCTTCCGCTGATTTAAAAGTTCAATAGGAGATTAGCGGGATGGGTGGCCAAACACCTCTCAATTGCGGGCCGACTGGTGCTTCTAATGCGGTATTATCATCAATACCGGTGTACTTTATGTCTTTCTTTAAGTTGCCTGTTTGGGTCATAACAGAGATAGACAAAATTCGCAGAAATTTTCTGTGGCATGGGGTATCACAACAGAAAAAATTGCACCTTGCAAACTGGGAAATCGTATGTACACCAAAAAAGATGGGTCTCGGTGTAATGGATCTTAGAATGTTTAACGAAGCTTTGATATTGAAATAGTTTTGGAGATGGATTAAGCATCAACACACACTGCTGAAATCGTTACTGTCACATATGGGCACAACTTAGGACCTCCTGCCAAACATAACACTATTCCAGTCTTCTGAAGCAGTCAGACAGTTTTGGAGCATCTCCATTACCAAAATCGGAGGAAATGGGACATCAATTAGTTTCTGGCATCATAACTGGGGTTTGGGGCTACTGATAAACAAGTTTTCTGACCTACACAACATGTTGTTGATGATTCTATAACCCTGGTAACCGCAATGACTATAATACCCCTGCAGGAAATGTTCAGACTTCAGACAACCACTATCCGAATCAGCAGACAACCAGCTTGGTGCACTAAGGACCTTGATGGCACATACTAATCCGATCAATGAAGGCCGTGAGGATGATGTGGTGTGGAGGAGGCAGACAAACAAAATATTTACAGTAAAATCAGCTTATGTGGCAATGCAGAACGGGCCTCGTATAACCAACAACATCCACCTCATTGGAAATTGAAAGTCCCACCCAGATTTAAAGTTTTTGCATGGTTGATGTTACTCAATAAGGTCCTCACGATTGACAATCTGTGCAGGAAAGAATGGTGTATGGTTAATAGATGTGTAATGTGCAAGTCAGATATAGAGATGGTCTCGCACTTGTTTGCTCGCTGCCCTGTGACACAACAATTAAACAGAGAGGTGGCAAGGGTATTTCATAAAAAACAGTTTTGCTTGAGCATAGAAGCCAAGTGTTTGAATTATGGATTTTATTATTCTGATGTCAAGAAAATTTTTAAAAATAGAAAAGATTTAATAAAAAAGATAACATAGTAATAAGTTTACCTTGATGATTTCTAACGCATAATTACTTGCTGCTTATTTTTTCTTTATGTAAATTTCTAATTTTTGGTACCTGTCAATTTTTGGCACCCGTCAATTTTCGGTACAGGTCATAGATCATCTCCAAATACTGTACATCACAGTAAACAGTCGGATATGGATCGGATAGTGATCAAACCTTATTCTTAGTCGTTATAATTTTTCGAATACAAATACAGATACATATCAGATATCGGACGGATATAGATATGGATACAAATATAATCCGGATAATTAAAAATAAAATACTGATTTATATTCTCATAAAATAAATAATAACTAAATATAATCCGGATAATTAAAAATTAAATAGTCACTGACAGCAGGACCGTTGGGCCGGGGACTAACTCTTAAGCAACATGAATTGGTGGATTAAATTTAGAGGTCTAATTTTAAAGTTATGCCTAGTTAAACTGGCCTGATTAATCCGCGGTTGATAAAATAATTAAAGCCTAAACCCTTATTTTATTTGGGTCTCAACCAAACACCACCGATCTGCTTTTAACCTCTCTGGAAGTGAAAGTGAACCCAATTAAAACCGTCTACTCATCCTTATTTTGTTTTTCACGTTCCAATTTGTATTTTCTATTTCACATGTTGTGTTTCAGTCGTAATCTTAGAGTCTAAATTTTTTTCCTCAGGTTTATATTTTTATAAACATAATTAATTATGAAAAATAAATAAATTATCAATTATTTTGCCAAAATCCAGCTGCTGTTAATTGCGAAAAATCAGATTCAGTTACCAATTAAAATTTAAAAGTAAATTTGTACATATATATGTTATCGGACACATAGATAACCTAATACCTATGTTACTCGTATACTCCATGTTGGGCTCCGTACCCGTATCGGGTGCATATCGGATACCGATACACGTCCGATACGGGCCCGATACGTATCTGATACGCCAGCTGGCGTATCAGCTTACGTGGCGTATCCTATACCCGATACGGTCTCCGATACGGCTCTGACTCGTCTGAATACGAATCTGACACATCTTAATATGGCTCTGATACGTGTCTGTGCGTTCTGCAAAATTGAATCCAGCATGCACCGCGCGTGGACCAGCGAGCAGCGCTCCTGCCCATACATATATATAATTGGGTCTCAACGCGTGAACAGTTTGATTGATGGCATCATGGCTTAACTGGGCTTGAAAAGGGAACCAGGCCCGAAATTCATCCATCATAACGGGCCTGCAATTAATTTTCCAAACCAATGCCTGTTGACGAAGGCAAGCTCTGCTTCTGTAGATTGGCTAATGTTAGCTATTAATAGTGGAAAATCAAAATAATTCAAAACGGCTATTTGATGTTACAAAATTTTGAGATGGAAATACTTGTGTGTCACTTCTAATTATGGGTAGGGATATAGAGTATTTATACTCGTTTATATTTAATCTGATACGTCAATCAAATACTAAATGAATGGATTAATTAGATTTAGTTTGCTATTAATAGTGGAAAATCAAAATAATTTAAACGGCTATTTGATGACATTAAGAGTTTCATAACTTTATTTTGATATTAAGAGACTAAAAACTCTCAAACATTTATATCCATTATTTAGATAACTTAATTAAGAACTTAAGCTTTGCTATATATCTAGGGTTTGCAAACGGATCAGATAGTGGTATAACTATATCCATATCCATTTTTATTTTTTGATACGAATACAGATACAGATCGGATATTAAACAGTATGAATACGAAAAAATCAGATATTGAACGGATACGAATACGGATATCATTCAGATACATAATTCATAATTCAAATATTGTAATAAAATTAACTTATATTCAACAAAGTATTTTTCTCAAACAAAAATAATTCCTAAATATAATTACAATTTTCTGCCCTAAATCTAATAAAACTGATAATATTTAAAAATATCTAGATTTAGAGGAGAATAAGTAAAAATATCATGTTATGTACAAATTAAATAGCCTAAATCTCAATTTTCTGCTGACGTTTTCATGAAGCTTCTCAAGATTTCCGTAAAAAGAAGTATATTACTCTTATCTGTTTTTTCAAGAAAAATCGATAAATCATCGAAGTTGAGTTGACCTGGCTCGTCATACAAAGTGCTTTGACTAAATCTGACCATTGGATCTCGCTGGAGTGGAAAAAACGTCGTTCCGTGACGTAACTAACACGCCGTGACTTTGATCTCGTGCCGTAACCAAGTTAATTCTTCACGTGCCATGCTGTGACTAAAATGTCAAGGGGTGGTCACGGCACGTGAATGGTCACGCCACGTAAGTCACGCCGTGCCTAAACTTGCCATGACCATACGTGACTCGTGTGACCATTTAATCATAATTTAAGTTAGTTTATTCAGGATTCACCAATAAATCAATATCTAATGGTCATAATTGCACGTGACTCGCGTGACTACGTGCCGTGCCATTACTAAATCTTTCACGTGCTGTGCTGTGCTAAAGTTTCAAAAGATAAACACGGCACGCAAATGGTCACGGCACGGGACACGCGAGTCACGGCACGTAACTGACACGCGTGCCGTTCCGTGCCGTAACCGTGTCGTTCCGTGACGGAGCCGGTTCCGCTGTGCCATTTTTCCCACTCTAGATCCCGCTACCAAAACAACAGCTAGTTGTTTGCATCTAATGTCTCCTGTGGTAAGAGAAAATTGAATAAAATAAAACTAATTGGTTGCGGATAGCGGACCGAGGGCTTTACGGATATCTGAAATCTGAAAAATTACGGATAAGGATCATTCTGAAATCTGAAAAATTACGGAATATATATAATGAGGAGGGTTCCAATGCCTCAATTTTTCATGCCTCCACCATGCCTCCATTTTTAAAACTTTAATAACTCAAAATTTAAAACTTAAAAGTCAAAATAAAACCGTTGGATATGATCTACATCATTTTATCTATTTGCTCATAAAAAATTATCACATTTTGATTTTGTTTTTATGTGAATCAATAAGTTGAAAAATCAACGTCTAGAAATTATCCACATTAGTACGTTTTTTACAAGCTCTTGATGACAACCAAAACAAAATTGAAATGTCATAATTTTTTACACGTGCATAGATAAAATGATATAGATCATATCCAACGGTTTTATTTTGTCTTTTAAGTTTTAAATTTTGAGTTATTAAAGTTTTAAAAAATGGAGGCATGGTGGAGGCATGAAAAATTGAGGCATTGGAACCCTCCTCATATATAATTATCTGTATTTGTATCTGTATCCGCTTTCAAAATTAAAACCGTATCTCCATCCGTATCCGCATCCGTATCTTTAAATTATCTGTATCGGAATATTTAAATCCGTAAAATTTCAGATACAGATCCGAATCCGGAAGGATAATATCCGATCCATTTGCACCCCTAGCTATATCACATTACTTGAGTTCATTTGATCACGTAAAACTAGGTTTTCAGTATCTAGTACAACAACAAATATACTAACTGGTTCATCTTTTGTTAAATTTGATGACCACATACATTTCCAATCAAAATCGAAATCCCCATCTGTGAACCAAATGCATATATATATATAGGTAGTAATTAACCGGTGTCACACGAGTAGAAATTGAAGAAACCAAACTGAAATTTATCATTTTCTAGATTCAACAATTCACAATTGAAATACATTTGTCCTGTTAGTTGACTGCCGACCTGACAATGAAGTCATTAGATCGATGACCCAAGTCAAGATGAATCGAATCGGATAGTGATAAATGATAATACACCTTTTGACTTGAGGTCCCTCAATTGATTCCTCTTACACCTTTTGACTTCAGGTCATCTAATAGGACAATATATGTACTCAATTGTGAATGGCGAATGAGGCATTATGCCGACATTTTTATTAATATACAAAGTTAATTACAAATTAAAAAATATACTCAGAATAAGTGGGTATTATGAAAAATGTTCAAACCGGTCAGATTATGGCTGGTTTCTTCTTCCCCAGAAGCAGGCTAGAATCTGACCGCTTTTCTATTTTTCAGAGTTTAGTCTCAGTCTCAGTCTCAGAAAATGATAACTTTTAGTAATTTCTTCATTTTCTATTTATCGGACACCGATTACATTTTATTGACAGATTGGGATTTCGAGTTGATTGGAAATTGAATTCAGAGTAGGTCCGATGCCCATCGGACCTATTATGGTTCGATAGGGTCAATCACAGATGCATGCGCTCTGCTTTAAAATCCATGCGTGTTTGTTTTAATTTCCGTGCGCATAGATCTGAATGCAAATCAGACGGTGTTGAAGCTTATTGGACCCAAAAATAAGTCTGATGCCCGTCGGACCTACTCTGTTCTCTTGAAAATTATATGTGTGGGTTGGAAATAGAGAAAAACCTGTCAGCATATTCCAGCCTTGTGCATTAATCGTACTAAAAAATGGGGACTTAATCTTACACAGTTTCACAAACTGATGTGGTTTGAATAATAATAATATAAAATTTGACTGTATATTCGCATATAACTCATCAAGTGCGGTTTGATTTATTTATTGCTGGGATATCCCAATCAAGGCTGCAATAAATCAATCAAGCAATCAACTGTATATGCGAATATATAATTTGACTGTATAACGCGTGTACAATACAAAAAGTATATTCACATATCCCAGCCTTGATTGATTTATTGCTTGAATGCTTAGGTTATATTATTGCTTGTAAAACTGATTGCATTCTGTAATTGGATGAAGTGCCACGTATTATGGTCAGTCCAACTATAGCAACAAAAGTAGTCAAATGAGGTCCCATCCTTCTGTTGTTTCACCATTAAATTCTATATCAGTTGTTGCAAGACAAGATTTTCAGCAGTGTTATTCTCTGATCAACATGGCTTCCTTCTTCTTCTTGGTCATCCTTTTGTTTTTAAGCAATCTCTCTTCAGCAACAGTAGACACACTTCTACCTGGTGAATTTCTCTACCCAAACCAGAGCCTCATGTCAACAAATGGCAGGTTTGAGTTTGGTTTCATCGACACAGGTAACGGAAATTACTATGTCGGCATTTGGTTAACCATTGATCAAATTGATACCGGTCAAACCCAACTGTTGCCACTGGTGTTGAACTATATGGCAGATGTTGTATGGACAGCAAATACAGAGAATCCCATTACCAAACTTCAATTCTCCAGACTGAGTATATCTCCAAATGGAACCTGTATATGGTCATCAAATAAACCGCAAAATAAACCAAATTCCACCAAGTTAGTTCTCCTCGATACCGGAAATCTTGTTTTGCTAGACCAAACAAAAAATTCAGAAGTGATATGGCAGAGTTTCGACAATCCGACAGATACTTGGTTGCCTGGAGCTTGGCTCGGTTACAGTACCATAAATGGGAAAAATATTGATGTATCTCTTACTTCTTCCAAAACCTCTAGTGACCCCTCACCAGGGGTGTATTCATTTGAAATAGATCATACTAGTGGAACCTGGGGGTTTGTTATAAAGCAAAAACAAAGAAATACACAGTATTTTGGTACTTTTCCCGCATTGTTAAATATCCAACAGCACGACAGGTTGGTAACATTTAATGATGCGAATGGAGAACTAAAATACATAAGATTGAATAGTTATGGTAATGCATTCATATTCCGATCGAATAGGGCCGGTGGTCATTACTGGTTAACAACCGGTAAAGGTTGTTTGTTCAATAGGGTTGATGGCTATTGCGGACCTTTCGGCATGTGCTTTAGCCAGGGTGCGCACTACTGGTGTAAATGCCCACCTGGCTTCCATCCTGCTTCTGCTAACATTAGTGCTGGTTGTACAAGAAATTTCTCATTAAGTTGCAACGGCAATTCAGTTGGATTGACCGACACATTTACTTTGATGGATAACCTCTATAGGTTGCCTGACAACTCTGATTACTTGGGGGCTAAAAGTGAGGAAGAATGTGAAAGTGCATGCCGAAGCAATTGCTCTTGCACAACTTATGCATCTGGTTCTGGATGCAATCTTTGGTACGGAGATCTAATGAATGCAATCATACGCGATGATGGATTGAGTGGCGAATATATACATATCCGCTTGGGGTCCTCTGTTGCTTACGCTAAAAGAAATCACATCAAGCATGTGACATTCATAGGTGGTGGGGTTATGGTCATCCTATTTGTTTGTTTAGTACTTTTGTGGCGGTTTAGAAGAAAACTCAATAATGTTGAGCCAGGGAACGTCGATGACCACAAATTCAAGGCTTACTCGTATAAGGAGATAAAAAGCTTGCCAAAAACTAATATTTGGCTGTTGACGCAGCTGGTTTCCAACAACCTTAGCTGCCAAAGGCGATTTACATATTTTTTTGGGAATTTGGTCCACAATATCACTCAAATCATTCTTCAATTGTGGATTGTTGAATTGCAAACCATCAATCGCACTGTATCTTAAAAGTGATATAAAGTCAACTTATTATGGTTTTTGTTGCTTAAATTTGTCTCTTGATAATTTTGAAGTTATAGAGGACCTCAAGTCAAAATGTGTAAGAGGAAATGATGGGCCCCTAACGCGTTTTTTTGGGTGAAAACGGATTTAAATCTAAACAATTTCAAATTAATTCGGATATGAAAATAAAATGTTACTTATATTTTATGAAATAGATGAAATTTATCATAAAATAATTTTTTTTCCAGTTTACATTTTAACAAAAAGTATATTATGAAATTTATCGTCAAAATGTCCAAGGGACATCTCCAGAATATATAAAATAAACTGAAAAAAAAAACTATATAACATTTATTGCTTAAACGTTATTTAATCATTTCGGTTATACAAGCAATACATTCAAGGGATAACACATATATATTCAATTACTGAATGGGCATCAGTTTTACAAACAATAATATAACCTAAGCATTCAAGCAATAAAGCAATCAAGGTATTGGTTCAAGTAATAAGCGTACAGTACGGGTTCAAGTGCCTTGGTTGCATGATTCATGCATTCAAGTAATAAATCAACATATATTATATAGATATAAGCGTTCGAGGGACATGTGTGTATATATATATATATATATATATATTAATTTGACTAAACTTAATTGGCAACTAATTAATTATCTATTTGTGTAGTAAATAATAAGAATTATTTTTTGGAAATAGAGAATGCGCAAATCACTTATTAGTCAGATTTATGACTAAACTTAATTTACTTCACTTCATGCAAATATAACAAATAGGTATAACAATAGATATGTGATTAGTTGTCATACTAACAGTAAGTATACCAAACTATGGTTACATAAAAAAAAATTATATATATTTTATTATGTGTCTCATAAATTGAACGAATTAATCTGTTCAAAATCTTAGATTATAAGTTTCTGCATTAATATTGATTGAACATAATTTGTAGGATCTTGAACAATATAATTCTTACAAATATAAAAATATCTAATGCCGAAGATGAAGTTATAATACTTCAACTTGAACAAATAATAGTTGATGTATAAACTTACCAATATAATTTTTACCCTCTTTCTCTTAATGTTACAAAATCTTTAGAATGGAATAGTATTCATGTAACCTCTAATGGATAGAGACATGATATATTTATAGTGGTTTATCTTAAATTTAAATATGGTACATCTATTGATACGTCCCTTCCCAAGGGGGCCGGGCCATACTTGGACTCGGTCCAATAAGGTGTGTGCGCGTCCTGTTCCCAGGAAGCAGGCCGTACGGGGGCTGGTTGGTGAAAGTGTAACTCGTCCCGGTTCAAGTGAAACGGACCAAGACGGTGGACACGCGGGGTGTCGGAGGGGTATTAACGCTCTAACTCTTTTTAATACCTCCTCAGATTGTGATAAAATGCCGTCCCTTTTCTGGGGAATTCCCTGCCTTAAATAGGGGGAGCCCCACTGTAGCGGGGTTTTGTCTGCATTAATGACAGGAGTCCGTACAGCTGTTGGGGGAGTCCGCATAATGGGCGGTAATATCCGCATAGTTCATCTCAGTCCGAACAGCGAGGCCGTGGGTCGACCTCCTTGGGCTGTCCGGCGTGTTTGGCCTTGGGCCTTGTTTTACCTTGGTCCCGAGCTGGTCCCAAGGGAGGGTCCTAATCTCGGTCTGTGCTTTCGCCTCGGGTTGGTCCCCGGAGGGGAGTCCGAATCCCGGGCTGTTTCTAACCTCGGGTTGGCCCCGGGAGGGGGTCCGAATCCCGAGTAATTTTCTATTCTCGGGCTGGCCCAAAAAAAAGGGGGACCGAGTCTCGGTCTGTTTTTGGGCCTTGGCCTGTTTTTTGGGCCTTGGCCTGTTTTTTGGGCCGGCCTGCTGTGATATTAAACCTGGAAGTGTTTAGTTGGGCCAGGCTTGGGCTTTTAAAGGGCCATTGGCATATGGGCCTATCATTAGCCCCCGAAGCCGAAATGCATCAGTATGATGCTTTCGGGTTCTGACTCCGGTACGGAAGGCGACTTCGGCCTTATTTTTGTTTACACAAATTTGCTTCTATCGTCTCCGCTTCTGAGTTTGTTTTAATGTTCGAGTGTCAGCCCCCGAGTTGATCCCGGGGGTTTTGTAGGGTATTTATTCCCTATTAGCCCTCGAGTTAAACCTCGGGGTTTCCCGTGTTCGTATTTTGGTTAGTTATGGTTTGTACCGATTTTGTTTTGTCCTTGCGTTTTGTCATTTTGTTGCACGTGGCCTCCGAGTTGGTCTCGGAGTTCCTGTGTTATGCGGGATAGTCGTGATCTTCGTTATCATTTGTCTGGGGAGATCGTAATTTTGTTGTTCCGCAAGTTTTGCAAGTCTTTGACCTGTCCTATCTCGGGTACGTATCCCGAATGTGTTGGCGTGTTAGATAGCTTTGGGTAGCTAAGCGTGTCTTTTAGACGAGCTACGCTTGGTGTCGCGCATCGTCATCATTTTTTTTTTTTTTTTTTTTAAGAAGTAACCGAGGCTAAGGCGGAAATTATAAGGAATTGTTGATATTTTTAGCTAGTAAAAGCCCAAATATGACATAACATTGAGATCATACAATGCCTATAGATAAGAAAATATGGAAATCAGACCACGCGCTCGTTATCGGTATCCTCAAATAGGTCATCCTCTTTGATTTCTTGTGGAGTAGCGGTGTACAAGCTCGGTCCTCCGGAATTACGGGATAAGCATCCGGGGCACCTCCAAAACCGACGGCGAGGGTCCGAGCGGCCTTGGATGTCGTAATGCTCGAAACAACTCCACTCATAGCACATCCGGCATTTCGCCATCTCGTGCTTGGGCCCCTGGTCGTGGCATATGACACACCAACGCAGCTTGGGCTCGAAATCAACGTCATCGTAGATATTGTTCTCGTCGTCCTTAGTGAACGAGGGTACCCCTGCGAGGGTAAGGTCGATAAGGTCGTTGTTTGACCTTAAAAAGTTGCTACTCAAAATTTAATGTAATGAGTAGCTGTCTTCTAATTAGAAAAGTGCCAAAATCGCACATAAATTTCTAAAAGGAATTAAGTGCAACATGTTAAAATTATTGGTGGCATTCTACACATGAAACCATGAATTTTGATATGTGGTATGGGCAAAATTACAAAGGAAATGATTTCCTACAATTCAAACAAGTCATGGACAAATTCCTGGGTGCAAAATCATGGTAACATCTAGTAAAACTGTGCTTTAAATGGTTCGGGGTGCAATCTGGAGCCACATAACAAGCACTACGGAAAGGGGACCCCACAAGTCAGTGGCTAATTGCCATTTTCGCTACACATTAATCATGGATAGGCTCGGAGCAGGGAGGCCGAACCCCATGCACCAAGTGGGCAGCCGCACGGCTCACCCTGCGCCAAGTTCAGCGAAAAAGAAGGGGAGGGAAGGCGCTGAATTTAAATGGAGGCTTTTGACCCTTTCGTTTCGCGTGAACTCGGTGTTCCGTGCACCGTTTAGGGCCGCCATATGGTCCAGCTAACGCCAAGAGCAGGCCGAATAAACAAAAGAAAAGGAGGGGTGCAATGCCTAATGTAGAGAGATTGACAGGGGGGTCCCACTCGCCAGATTCTCCTCCCTCTCCTCTGTTGCGCCTAAGACCCGATTATGAGCTCCAAAACCGACCAAATAAAGGGGATATCGGGTTGAAGCTCACCTAGAAGCGCAGAACAAGCTACATTTGCATCTCTTCCGACTCTCTTGTGAAAGGAGGGATTTAATGTATCACAAAAAAAACCGAACCCGAGAAGGAATAGGTGGTATAAAAAATAAAATGGTGAACTTGGAGTATAGTGCAAATCAGGGTCTGGGACTTTGTAGATATGACATTCAAGCCTCCTCAATGCCACCAGAGGCTCCAATTTAATGAATGTACATTTAAAATTGGGCCTACACCCGAAACCAATATGGTGCAATTCGGGTTTAGTGAGAAGATGACAAATTGGCTCTTAGCAAAAGTTGATATGCCCTGGAACACGTTAAGGGGTGTATTACGATGCTAGGTGTTACATTCTTGATGGCCAAAGGACACAAGATGAGAATAAACCATGTTAAGACATGATAAACTGCCGGTACAATGACAATTTGGCCCATACAGCTATTCATTAGCTAGCTGGCCCCAGGGACACGTGCCCCTCACTCCAAACAACATGACAAAGAAGGAAATCCCCTCCCCAGGGTGCTGGAGCACGTGAATGGAAGATTCCATTCAGAGATCGGTTAATCAAGGGCTACAAGCCAAGGCCAGGATATCCTAGGCCAATCCAATGGTTGAGATTACTCCAGGTATGAATAGGTGGCATATTAAATCTTTATTGGATGCCCTGGCCATGTAACCAAGCTTGAGGGTATGCAAGTTGATCTAAACCCTTGATCAAACACTTGGTGTGCACAGCAGAAGACACATCAGCAGCTCCCAATCTGAAAAACCTAATATTACCCAATATAAGGCACCTCAAATGAATACTCTACAGACACTTCATCTTCTCCAGAAAGCTTTGAGCAAGAAACAAGAGAGAAAACCCCATTTTCACACCAAGGCTAGGTTAGAAGTTTGAAGTTTCTTAAGCAAGTTTAATAGGTAATCAATACCTATGTAATGTAAGGCTCTTGATGAGCAATGTTCTGTAAATATTCTGTTTTTAAACGAAATAAAGAAGGTTTTTTGATGATTTTCTTGTTTGTTCTTCATTGCTTTAGCTTTATCCCTCACCTCCTCATCTTTTTTTATTTTATTTCTAAACCTTCAAAAATCATGAATGTGAGAGTTACATAGTTTCTAGTTCATCATAGGGTGAACAAAATGAAATATGTAACTTGAGGATCAAATAAAAATATATTTTCCTTTTTTAGTTTCTTTCTTTGCATCTTTCATGAAATAATAATGAAAAATATTAAAGATGTGATTTTCCTCTTACCTTTTTTACCTTACAAATATATATATATATATATATATATATATAGGTATTAATATATACATATGTTAATATTTTATCATCTCTTTTACTTGGAGCTTATAAAATAAAAATAATAAAGTTTTAATCTTTGATATTTCTTTCTTTCTTTTAAACTCTTTTAGCCTCTTCTAGAAATAATTAAGCAGTAGAAGTATGAGGGTTGAGCCATGAGGTTTCCCTTCATATGAAAACTATATTAATTATTTTGTGAGGAGGTTAAAAGAATAACAAAGTGACAATAAAAAAATTAATTAAACACAAGAGGTAATAGGGTTGAGCCATGAGGTTTCCCCTATTATTCTCTCAACTTAAATGATCAAAGGGCCTATTTGTACAAAGGGATTGATTTAGTCAATAACTAGTGCATTCACATGCATGAATATTGGCAAAAATTAAAAACTATGTGCAAATGGAGAGAAATTGAAGTATAAAGTATAAAATGATATTAGCATTAGCTATGATATATCATTTGTGCTTTAAACTTGTGATATTTCGATGACTCCCCCTTTGTGGACCCATTTGTGTATGGAAGAATACTTGATTTCCTAAGCAAATATGCTAAAAGAAATTAAATATTCCAAATATATACAAATGGTGAAAGATGGAAGGTTTGAAGTGTAAACAAATGACAAGTTGGATGTTTGCATCTCTAAACCTAAGGAAATCTTAATAACATGTTCTTCAAAAATATCAAAAACATGATTTTAAATAAAATCAGGGACTTTCCTGCATAAAACCATATTTTGGCAGATTTTTGGCATCATTTTTGGAATTTTGGATTTTTTTTCCTTTTCCTTTTGTTCATTGGTACCAAAGATATAGCAACAAGGGCAATGAAAGTCCATGAAAATGATGTTTAATTCATGGAATTAGTTGTAAATGCTTTAAATCAGTCCCTAATACTCTCTGGAACAGTGGACCAATATCACATTACAAAGCATGTACCAATGACACAAGAAAGGCACTCAAAAGTGTCAAAATGACCTTCTCTGGTAAACAGAACCTTTTGGACTGGTACAGGGACCAAAATGAAAAATGGACTTCACCACTAGATAGAGGACTTCAAAACACACAAAATGGACACAAAGTTTGCATTTTTCTGACTATATTTCGATTTTATACGAATTTCCAAAGTTCAGGTTCAAAAATAAAAAAAACAGCATTTAAATAAAAGAGGGGCTGCTGTTGGAAAATGGGCAGTACCGAATGACAAAAAAAGGTCAAATCATAAAATAAACATCATAATTAGATAGAATATTTCAAAATACACAAAATAGACATAAAGTTCATATTTTTCTGACTTTGTTTCAAATTGATATGAATTTTTAAAGATTTAATTGTTAAGTATAAGTAGAAATCAAATAAAACATCTGCACGGATCTTAAAGCAATTTGAGGCCTTCAATTCTGGCGCCACAATGGGGTTTGAATGAGAGCACGGGTTTTAAAGTCCAGAATACACATCAAATAGCCAGCACGAATCCTGAAGCTCGGCCCATATCTTAAAGCCCAATACACCAATCTAAAAGACCCAAAAATCCGAATCTCAAAGCCCAGACAATAAATAAAATTATAAATCAATATCCTTTTTATGGAAGACCCCCTCTGACTTTTCAATATTGCAGCGAAGCCCCTGTAAATTTACAAAAAGGTCCCTGACAGCATAAAACTCTTTCAAATAAGCCCTTAAAGGCCCAAATTTCACATGAAACCTTGTTTAAAACCCAAATCACGAACCCACACCCTTCCAGCTTTGTAAATAAGCCCCTGAAAAAACATAAATACTTACGAATAAGTCCTTTTTGGCCATAACTTCTTCATTTCAAGTCCAAATCGACTCAAACCACCTCCAAATGAACCCAAATTGAACCCTCCACCTTCCTAAACCAAAATTGAACATGTCCAAACATCAGCCAGGCCCTGAAATGACGAAAATACCCTTTTCTTCATGTTTCAATCATTTCCTCTTAAATAAAAATATAAATAAAGCATAAATATATTCTCTCAAGTACAAATATGTTTATAAAATAAATAAAAAAGTGTAATAAATGTATTTTAATAATAATCATTACATCTCGTGCATACATATTAATTAAATACCTAAAACAATGATAATTAAAGGAACACACAAAAACCAAATACATGAGTTTTCCCCTTTTAGCCCCTTTATTCAATTCACGACAGATAGGCATAAATCCCGAAATGAACGAGATATTCAGTATGGCTTGGGAGGGCCATCTGATGTAATTAACAGTGGGAGCTTGCGCCCGCTGGGAGTTAAACGTCCCCACAATCATTAAACTCTCTCGATGGACTGATTATGAATCGTAGGTCTGTCGAGGGTGAACCGAAAGGAATAGCAGAAAGAAAGAAATGAAATGTTTCAAGTTCGATGTTCTTTAACCAATAGAGAGCATTGAACCATGAGACATTTAAATACACATGCACACACCTTCCACAACAGCTGTGCAACTTTCTGCGCCCTACAGTCGCTAATTTGTAGGTCCTCGTTATGGAGCATCCACTCCAAATCCTCCTCAGGGAAACGTTGGAGTAGGACCCACCTCTCTGCAGGAGAGAGGACCTGTCTTGGGTTATAGGATCGGCGAGATTTGGGAGGAGGTTGGTCGCGGCTACTCTGCCCTTGGTCCGCGGGCCTTTTAGTTTTTGAAACAACTTGTTTGAAAGGCATTTTTGTTTAGAAGAATGGACTGAGAATGAGGAAGGTGATTGTCCCCCTTTACGTATTGTGAGGTCAGTATTTATAGGCGTAAGTTGCTACTGTGGCCATAAATGATGTGGGTCCCAGGCAACCCGTGACGTGTAGTTGTGAACTTTCTGGTTTAAATGGCGTTAGGCCTCGGAGTATATTGTCGACAAGAATGTCGGTGGGCATACGGAGAAATCTATGCGGGACAGAAATTTGGCCGATGTGGTATAGAAAAGGTAGGCTGTTCGATACCACGAGAAGTCCCGTCAACAAATTCAACTCTTTGTTTATTTATAATTTTAATAATGTTACATCGGCATGATACATACTTTGCATACAACATTTGTCTTTAGTTGAGACACGACAATAGATACATTTGTTCTAATAAACTATGATACGCAGGGCGACTAGTTCCCTGTATACCCGCATGGTTGCCGAGGAGGGTCCCGAGGTAGACTGGAAGGGTGTTGCTACTCTTGTCTGTCATGTCGCGGTTTCCTTCTCGGCAAGAAGACGGGTGTGATGTCGCTACCCGGGGAGCGTTCATGCGAGGATCTCGTTATCGGTGTCCTCATAGGTGTTGTCCTCTTTGAGCTCTTCCTTGGTAGCCGTGTATAAAGTTGGTCCTCCGTAGTTGAGGTCGATGCACCGGGGGCATCGCCAAAATCGACGGCGGGGATCTGAGCGGCCTTTGATATTATAATGATACATGTGGTGCCACTCAAAGCAGGTTCGGCATTTGACCATCTCGGTCTTCGGATCTTGGTCACCGCATCCCTCGCATGTGCGCAATGACGGTGCCGTTGGTTGGATAGCATTCTCATCCTCCGGGGTGAACTTCGGACATGAGCTAAGCTTGAAGTCGAGAAAGTCTCGGATTCGGAAGTTTTCGTGGTCTAGCATCCATCCTAAGTCTGGGTGGGATATATCTTGTCAGTACCCACCTTTCGCCTTCCGAGAGTGTTCGCAGGGGTGGTTGCGAGGGGTTAGGGCGGGGTCGGTGGGGAGGTGAATCGCGGGGGAGGGTTATGTTGAGGCGTCGCTGCTCGGGTTTGTTAACCGAGTCGCTCGATGACATTGTGATGGTGGGGGCGAGGGAAAGCTTTATTTGCAGGATGAGTATCAAATAGCAATTGATGAGATTCTTGTGGATGAATGAGTCAATATATAGGTGGAGTATTGCCGTTGGTTATCGTGTCTGGGCCCCATGAAGTCATAAAAGCTGGGGCTAGGTGACTTGACTGGACAGGCGTAGGCCTGGCATTTTGACCGGTGTCAATTTCGAAGGGTTTGGACTTAAGGGGCAGTTGTTTCGAGGTATTTTGGGATTTACTGGATGGCTATTTCGAGGTGTTATTGGTAAGAGATTCACTATTTCCGGAGTATTTTAGCTTAAAGAGTTAAGTTGAGGGTTACTCATTGTCAGTTAGGCAGTATTTGGGAGATGTGCGTGACTGTTTACGTCGGGTGTTACTCCGACCTATTGAACGTTTTTTCGCCGCGAGCAACTTTTTCGGGGTGGGGTATGGGTGAACTAGGTGGTGCATCCATGTTCAATTGTGTGGCGGATTAGAGTCGTCGGGTAGTTGTGCTGACGACGCTTCGAGGTTATACTTTGATTTAATAGTTTCTATTAGAGGCGATTTTGATGTTGTTTTGATTTGGACTATTCAGGTCCCGCGATAGGGAATGTTCCACTATATTACGCGTGGTTGCCTTGTCGACGCTGTTAGTAAAATTGGTAGCGATAGACGGTGTCCCCGAGGCTGTCCTGAGACGGGGGGTGTACCAACCTCGCATTGGTGCCACGTGAAGTTTATATCGCTAACCGACTAGTCTCAGGTAGTGTCCACGTTTGTTTCTCGATCTATTCGGGACCGAATGGTCGCGAGGTAGACGGCGCCCATTGGTTAGCGATATGATAAAGTTCCATTGTGATATAGTTTGCTGTCCGTTGCGGCAAAATAATGGTATGGAAGGCGCGTATGAATGTTGTGCTTTAGCGTCAGAGTCGTGGTTACACGAATATGTTTTTAGAAACTTTGCGAAGTAAAAAAGATTATAACTACGGGTAATGTTATGTGGTTTATAGAGTTTTCCTTCTCAACAAAAGAGTTGTTCGCGGGGTCATCATATAACAAAAATCCTATCCCCACGTCGAGAAACAAAAAGAAAGAGTAGTAAATATCCGGCAAGGTAGGTGGGGCGACTTCGCGCAATGCATCAATCGCTGAAGTCGCCGTCTGTGAAGGATCCCTCTTCGGGGTCAGTGTCGCCGGACCTAGTGGGGTGATACTGCGGGCCATCCTCATCATCGTCCTGGTCGTCGTCGTCATTGTTATCCTCGTTCATGTCATCTAGGGAGTTAAGGATGGTGGTACATTCGTCGCAATGCCAGCTCTCTAGACCCGGGAGGGGAAACGAGTAGTGGGTCTCCTCGGGTTGGCAGGCTTGGTGGAACCTCTGCCGGCATCGGTGGCATCGGGGCATCTCTGACCGGTTGCCAGTCTTTCCGCATGCGGGGCAGGTGCGGCGGATTACCGGTTTGGGTGGGGAGCGCTGGGGTGGTGCGGGTGGTGGTGCATTGCGGTGAGACTTCGGGCAACAGGGACAGTGCTCATAAGAGCGCACTTCCACGTCGACCAAATACTCGATGAAGTCCTTCAACTTGTCACTAGGGCTCGCTAGCATCCGGTCGAGGCGACGTCTCGGGAAAAAGTGGAGCCAGTTAGAGCGGACTCGTGGGGGTAGGTCTCGGACACAAGTCGAGCGTCTCGGTCTCGGGTTGCTGGGTTGGCCTTGGTCAAGAGGTTTTTTGCCACGATTGTCGGATGGTTTTGGTGCCATAGCTCCGAGGTTCTTTTGAAATGAATGTGTTGTGGATAGGTACAGAGGGCCCGTATATATATAACGGGAGTTACTGTAGGCGTAATAAATGCGCATGTCAGACCGTTGTTAAGGTTCGTACTTGCTGACATCAGGGGGGGTTTTCATTTTTATTGAGGTCGCGTCTTTTGCGAGTTCGGAAGGGGATCCGGGGTGGTTACTGGTTATGCGAGATATGGGAGATAACAGTCAAGTGTCGCTTTGTCATAGCGAAGACGGGGTATTGGGGTGCAAACATCTTGGTGATGCGAGACTGGGTTGTAAGCGCGGCGGCGTGCTATGGAATTGTAGGGGATCTACGTTGTGGGATTTGGCGCTCAAAGCCGAAGCGACGTGACGTTTCATATTTTCCAGATCGTCCGATTCCTACGTTTTTATACGCACCGCAGCTGAGTAGCTCTGGTGGCGTGACATGTGTCATAGGTGAATTTTTACTGCTTCCTACTTGGGACCCTATATAAGGGGAGGGGGGCCCGAACGCATATTCGTTTTAACAAGCGTTACTCTCGGCATTGTTTAGCCATTGTTCTTCATATTCCCGAGGACGATTCTGGTGGAGAAGGTCGTCTCCCAGTGTCGCAAAGGTACTACTCATCGTTCTAGAGGATCTGTTGTCGCAGACGTTGTCTTCGAGAGTCTGTCTTAATTGGTACCAAAGGTTATAAGATCGGTATACCGTAGGAAACCGGGGGTAGTCCGTTCAAGGGAGAATTTAATTAGACCATTGGGGGTTTACTCGGTACCGTTTCAATTACCGAGCACTGTCCCGTGCGGTGGCAATTAGTCGCAGGGATACTGTTTTTTCCTTCGTGTGTTCCCCACGCGCGAGGCTCCGGGATTAACCCACGGGGTAGTGTTCTAGGCGAGTTTGTCCCAATGTCGGATGGAGGGGCTGGTTCTGGCTCCGAAGGGGGTTCCTTTGATTGGGAAGCGGCTGTGGATTGGGGGGATGTGGGCCCAGGGTCCCCCGTTAATTGGGAGGCGGCACAGCCAGAGTCCTCTGTGGACTGGGTCGCGGTGGACCCAGGTTCCTCGGATGAGCCTGTTGATTGGAGTGATCCGGCAATGTGGGATCAGGGAATAGAGGATGAGGGTGCTGGGAAATCGAAAGTGGCTCTGGAAAGGGTTTTTTGCGAATTTAGGTAAGAGGATCGTTCCACCGGCGATATCTCCTCTTACTGAAAATCTTGTTCACTTTCCCTTGCAGTTAAAAATGGGCGAAAAGAAGAGGGTCGGCCGCGAGAGAACCGCCTTGTCGAGGGATCATCCATCTTACTACACTTCAAGCGTTAGCGAGGGTTCATCGTCCGAGGAAGGTTCCTCAGAAAGTGAAGAGGTTGTTCTGCAGGATCGCCAGGAGTCGTCCAGGGAGGCTTCTGTCTCAGTGCCTACTCGGGCACGTAAAAGGAAAATATTGGGAGAATCACCCGCCGCTAAGCGGGAGCGTACCGGGCATGCTCGTGATGCGCAATTCCGGGAGGTGAGCGTCCTATACCCCTCTGTGTTAGTTTGTCAAGATCAGAGTTGGTGGATTGACACCTTCTATGGTGAACTTGTGAGGGAAGACGCGCGGGACCACATAACGCTGGCGGATTTAAACTTTGAGTTGCCCTCGCCTCTTGATCGCGCGCATGATGATGAAAAAGGGCTGTGTATTTATTGGAAAATGCCCAAGTGCGGTTTTCGGTTGCCTCTGACCCCCTTCGAGGTCACGTTCTTAAAGACGCTGGACATCACCCCGGCCCAACTCACAGGTATGGGGTGGTGCTACCTCACCAGCTTTGAGAAGCTGTTCGAGGAATTTAAGCTCGAGTTTGGGAACCTTCAACCGAGTGTGGCTTTGTTTCTCAAGTACTTTTCTTTGTCTGTTGCGATGGACTTTGTTGCCGTAAAGAGGAAGTCGAAAAAGGAGCGGGAGATTTTCGATTATGAGAAGCATAAGAATAAGGTATTGAAAATTGAGAAATGGAATCGAGGCTGGGTGTACTTAAAGGACCCTGACCGCGTTGAGTCTCTGCATGGCATTCGTCGCACGTGGTGACAAATTAGAAGTACGGCTGGCGAGGAACCAGGTGAAGGGAAGCCCGACTTGAGCAGCTTAATACTGAGTGTCGAGGATGAAAAGGCCGCTGGAGTCATTGGTCGGCTCTTGGACGGTAGTGTTTTTTTTGTTTTTTTTTTAAAAAGTCGTCAACTATTTGCCTATATATATCACCCCAGAGTTCTCATATTTTCTGGTGCAGTTTATGGTTTGATGGACTTTGCTTTTGATGGAGCGGGCGACGAGGCTCAATCGGTCTGTTCTCATGCCGAGGGGACTCACTCAGGTCCGATGGAGATCGAGGCTGCCGCGGATCCACCAAAGACGGGCGACGAAAAACGCGTGATTAAGAAGGATCCAGCAGACAAAGAGTCGAAGAAGCGGAGATCAATAGGCGATTATACTCGCGAGCAGAAAGGGAAGGAGCCTGCTGGTAGCAAGAAAAGGAACGTGGCGTGACCACCCCTCGTCCGGAGTTCGGGGCACGCGGCAGTCGCCGCTGTTTCAGGTGGGACAGATCCTTTGGCAGGGTCAGCTTCCGTAGTGCTAGCTCAAGGGGTTCCCTCGTTGGGCGGGGGTTCGGCCGGGGCGAGGAGCCCGGTCACGCCCGTTCTTCCCAGGTCTGCGTCTTCTTCTCCCGAGGAGCACCGCGCGGCAGACCCTTCGGGATGGGTTAGAAGGGGAGCAATATGCAAAACGCCCATCCCTTCGAATCTGCCCGACAGGTGCCTTGCGTATTTTCCTCATTTGGCTCTAATGCGGAGCGCTACAAAGCGGCCTCGGGAGAGTTCGGCCTATTACAGGGAGATTTATCGTGCTTTGGAGCCTCCTTACTTGACCCAGCTGATCACAGAACACGGGGTCGAGATGATGCGGGATGC
Organism: Carex parvula; assembly: GCA_025461045.1. Classification (NCBI taxonomy): domain Eukaryota; kingdom Viridiplantae; phylum Streptophyta; class Magnoliopsida; order Poales; family Cyperaceae; genus Carex; species Carex parvula. The sequence continues at coordinate 355,133 of JAJGRW010001060.1, read as the reverse complement.
GGTGGGGCGTCTTTTCAAGGTGGGTTGCCTGTTTTCCCGCGCCACGGACGCGGTTATTGCGAAGACGTTGGATGTAACCCGTTCTCCTGCCGAGTCTGGGGACCTGACCGCGGCTCTTGTTGAGAGGGACTTCTTGTCAGAAGAGTGCAAGTCTCTAAGCGACAGGCACCAAGAATTGGAGGACTCGACGGTCCGTGCGAGCGAGGTCATTGAGAAATTAAAGAGCGAGGTGGAGGCGAAGGCCCGAGAGGCGGAGGATCGCGAGGTGTGCACGAAAAAGAGCGCCGAGTTACTTGAGGAGCTCGAAGCTAAGCTTATTGACAGTGAGGCTGAGGTAAAGGTTTTGAAACAGTCGAGGGACGAGCAAGCCCAGGAGCTAAATCTCGTGAAAGAGCAACTGAATCAGGCCCTGGTCGCGGTGAAGAACTCGTAGGCAGAGCGCCTGGATCGCGACAAGGAGGTGATCCAGGAGTTTTTGACCAGTGATCCGTTCAAACTTGCCGCCATGATATCGGTGTCGGGAATGATCAAGGCGAAGATATATACCGAGTTGGTGCACCTGGGGACTTTTTATCCTTTCGCTCCCGAGGATATCGGGTATAAACCGGTGGCGGAAGAGGAACGGCTTCTTGTTGGCTTGGTGGGATACAGCTGGGATAGGGTTGGAAACCGCTTGATCGGTTCTCACAGCGAGCCGAAGGGCCCTAGGGTGTCTTTGCTAAGTTGTAAGCCTAAAAAGCCCTTCCATACTTGGTGTAAGATTGCGCCCTGGCCTCGTCACTTGGATCGCGAAGATACACCACCTCCGTCTCCCGAGGCTCGCACCGAGGATCACATCGTCGTTACTGGCGACGCTGCGGGTCCCCTAACCACTTCAGTGGTTGGGGAAGGGGAGGCGTCACTGGACCAGGTGGATTACAGTTTGGAGCCGGGGGATGATACTTCTGCGAATCCCGAGGCGGATCAGGTACGCGTTCTCTCAATTGTACGCTATCAAATTTTGTTCGGGTACATGCTTAATATTGAGCTGTGTGTTGCAGGGTAAAGACGAGTAGCTGTGTCGCCCCAGGACGGACGAACGGAGCGATTTTTCTTTGTTTTATTTGAGTGTGGTTGGTGTGAGGATCTCTCCAAAATGTGGAGAGTTTAACAGAATTTATTGTAACCTTTTGCTTGGGTGACTTGTCGAGGAATGTTTCTCGGTCACTTGAGATAACAGTTATTTTAATGCATTTCTGCTTCTGTATATGCTTGTTGGGATTTTTGTTTGTGGGCTGCGTGACTTTACAAGGCAGGCCAATCTCAGGTGGTCCTGTTTTTACTACGCTGACTGCGAGACTCAACGAAGCAATCTCGCGTGTTGTATGCGTTCACCTTGCATTGTCTCATATTATGTATTGATGCCATATGCGACTTTCTCTTTAACCTTATAATATTGCCAATCTGAAGAAAATAATCTTGTTACCTTGAGAAGCCTATTCTCTCCTACCTTTGCTGCTCGCGGCGCCTCCGGGTCAATTTTTGCTCGTATGTCATGGCTTACCCTCTGAAGAGGCAAGCTTGCGTGCGCCCGTGGAGAATCTATGCATTCCTTTAGGTGGCGAGTAGGTTTTGCTGTTCTTTTCCTACGAGACTTTTATTCGGACGTGTTACCACGTCTATTAATTGTCTCGCGAGGCCAGTAGGGATATTCATGCGAGACTTTTTGTTCAGGCATGTTGTCATGCCTATTTGTTGTCTCGTGAGGCCGGTAGATATATTCCTGCGAGACTTTTTGTTCGGGCATGTTGTCATGCCTATTTGTTGTCTCGCGAGGCCGGTATTCCTGCGAGACTTTTTGTTCGGGCATGTTGTCATGCCTATTTGTTGTCTCGCGAGGCCAGTAGATCACTCGCGCTCATCCCACAAGACTTTCGTTTGTACCTATAACATAGGCAAGCTCGTTGTCTTGTGAAACGATGGAATGTTGGTCCGGTTTGGTGCGTGTTCGTTGCCCCGTCGGGCTTTCGCTTACGCTGTGTGTCGGGATCCTCGGGGAGATTTTTCGTTACCTCAAGGGTTTTTCGTTATTTTCTCACTCCAAAGCAAAGTTATGCGCATTCGTTGTCCCCTTGGGATTTTCGTTAGCTTGTTGCATAACTGTCCCTTTTATTTTCGCGAGTCGCGTGTATTCGTTGCTCTTTGCAGAGTTTTCGTTCACACTTTTGCGACTTGCGCCTGTATTGCCATGTTCGAGAGTCACGCGTATTCGGTACTCTTTGTAGAGTTTCTTGTTTACACTTTCGTGACTCTCGCCTGTGTGTAGGATTGCTTTGCTGCTTCGTACTTCAGGTCCTTTGGCCCGAGACTAGCGCGAGTTTTCCTTGCGGGGCGCGTCGTGTGTACTCATCATCCTTTTAGAATGTTCGTTCGTACTTTGCACTACTAGCGCACGCTCGCTATTACGGAAAAGTTGCTCCCGGCTGTTTTATGCTCTAGGGCCTTTGGGCTGAAGTTAGTATAATAATTTCCGGTTCTGTTGGTCGAGGCATGTGTTGCCCGTAGGCTTTTATCCTTTTGTTACAAGAAGTGCTGTTGTTCTATTGCGGAGGCGTTCGTTGCCCATTAGGCTTTCGTTTATCCTCTTAATGCAATAATTTTATTCTTTTATAGAGGCATTCATTGCCCGTAGGCTTTTGTTTGCCCTTGTGATAATCAGTTATTTTGTGAGGTGATCCCGACGACAATTTTGTGGCGTCGGGCCCCGAATTCGTTAGTCTAACATCGCGCACCGGGGCCGTGCTTATAATATCGCACAGGCGCCCTTGACCATACACGGGCATTCCCGTGTTGATCCAAAAGTACGAGATATCGGGCCGTGCTTATAACATCGCACCGCCGCCCCTGACCTTACACGGGCATTCCCATGCAGGTTGGTCCAAAAAAGTTACAAAAGAATAATTACATTTTTGCAGACGGCATGTCCACTGCTATACCTGTTCTTCCCCTCTTTTTTTTTAAATGTAAAATTTCCGAAGGTGGACAACGTTCCAGGGTCTGGCAAGCATCCGTCCATCGGGACCTTCGAGCTCGTAGGCTCCTTTGCCGCATGCGCGAATTACCCGGAAGGGGCCTTCCCAATTAGGTTGAAGCTTACCAACATGCTGTCCGGTAGCTTCAATCTTTTTTAACACTAGGTCACCTGGTTCGAATGCACGGGGTGACACGCGTTTATCGAAGGCGCATTTCACCCTTCGCTGATACTTTGTGGTCCGGACGCGAGCCTTGTCTCGGAGTTCTTGTACTAGCTCGAGGTCCACTGCTCGTGCTTCGGGGTTGCTTTCTGTGGAATAGGCCGTCATCCGGAGGGAAGGTGCAATAAGTTCGAGAGGTGTGACAGCCTCCATGCCATATACTAGGGAGTATGGTGTTTGCTGGGTAGCCTCGCGGGGAGTGGTTCTGTACGCCCAAAGGATTTCATCTAGTTTGTCGGGCCAATTTTTCCTGTAGGAGGCCACCTTCTTTCTTAAACCATCAAGGATGGTCCTGTTGGTGACTTCGGCCAGGCCATTGCTAGCGGGGTGGCTCACCGAGGTAAAGTTGCTGTGAATGCCTAGCCTTTCGAAGAAGGACATGGTGACATCTGCATTGAATTGTGTGCCATTGTCAGAAATCAGTGCGTGCAGGATGCCGAAGCGGCACACGATATTGCGCCAGATGAAATTTTTGGCGGCCTCCGCCGTAATGTGGGCCAAGGCCTCAGCCTCGACCCATTTCGTAAAGTATTCCACGGCCACTATTATCCACTTCCGTTGTTGGACAGCCATAGGGAAAGGGCCTAGGATATCAATTCCCCAAAGGTCGAATGGCCAAGCTCCCGAAATCGTGATGATGTCGTATCCCGAGATGCTGGATAGTCGGCAGTGGTACTGGCATTTTTCACATTTTCACGCCGTATTGGCAGCGTCTTGTTGCACCGTGGGCCAGTAGTATCCCGCGCGCAGGATCCTTTTCGCTAAGGTTTTGGCCCCCTGATGACTGCCACATAGTCCTTCATGGACTTCCTCCACGAGTTTCTCGGCTTCCTCCTTTCCGACGCACTTAAGCCATGGCCGGGTGTACCCTCTTTTGTATAACTGACGATTATATACCGAGTACAAAGGGGCAATCTTCTTCAGTCTCCTGGACTCCAATGGGTCCTCAGGTAAGGTCCCCGAGGTAAGGTATGCCCACATGGGAGCGTACCAGGTATTCCCGGGTTCGTTAATGACATAGGCTTCCTTCCCGTCACCCGATATACTCGACTCGGGTATGTCCATGACTATCACGGGGCGATCTTTGTCGAGGTTTCCTGCTGCTCCTAGTTTTGAGAGGGCGTCTGCCTGACAATTTTTGTTTCTAGACACATGCTCGATCACCACTCTATCAAATTGTCCTTTTAAGTAATGGAACTGCTCACGGTATCGTCGTAATCGGTCGTCGTGCACACAGCACTCCTCGTTGATTTGCCTGACCGCGAGCTCGGAGTCGCTATGCAGATGGACCTCTCGTGCTCCCAGTCCCGCAGCTAATTTGAGGCCGGCTATCATGGCCTCGTACTCGGCAGTATTGTTGGTTACAGGGAACTGGAAGTGGAGTGCGTAGTTGAGTGTTTCTCCTTGGGGGCCCGCGAGAGCTATTCCTGCTCCTGCTTCCTGATGGGAGGAAGCACCGTCGACATAAAGCGTCCACTTGCCGTCCAATTCTTCCAGGGCACCCGAGTACTCTGCGATAAAATCCGTAAATACTTGCGACTTGATGGCGTTCTGCGGGTGGAAAGTGACGTCGAATTCTGTTAATTCGAGTGCCCAAGCTAACACACGGCCCGAGGAGTCGAAATTTGCGAAAGCCTTTTCCAGGGGCACCTCGGTATACACTTTGATTGGGTGGGACTGGAAGTATAGTCTCAGTTTTCTTGCCGCGACTATGAGAGCGTAGGCCGCCTTCTCTATCTGGGTGTATCGAGTCTCGGCATCTCGGAGCACGTGCGATACGAAGTATATGGGTTTCTGGTCCCGCCCCTCTTCTCGTACTAAGGCGGCACTGACCGCATGGTTAGTTGTGGCTAGGTACACAACCAGTGTGTCTCCGTCTATGGGTCGGCTGAGGCAGGACGGGCTGGCCAGGTACTCTTTGACCTTGTCAAAAGCTACCGCACATTCCTCGGTCCACTCGAATTTGGCGGACTTGCGCATAGCTTTGAAGGAAGGGAAACAAACATCGCCAGATCGAGCGATAAATCGGTTCAATGCTGCTAGTCGGCCTGTGAGCGACTGAAGTTCTTTAAGGTTTCGGGGCAGTTTCATTTCCAGGATGGCCTGGGACTTGGAGGGGTGTATCTCAATGCCTCTCATGGACACCATAAACCCGAGGAACTTTCCTCCCGTGAGGCCGAAAAAACTCTTCTTGGGGTTGAGCTTCATGTCAGCCTGGTTGAGCGTCGCGAATGTCTAGCGTAGGTCCTGCACGTGGTCCAGGTCGGACATGCTCTTTACCAGGAGGTCATCAACGTAAGCCTCTACATTTCGGCCTATCTGCTCGTGGAACACTTTGTTCACCATTCTTTGGAAGGTCGCTCCCGCGTTCTTTAGCCCAAAGGGCATCACCCGGTAACAATATAACCCGGTGTGAGTTGTGAATGCAGTCTTATCTTCATCTTCTGGGCACATTTTGATTTGGTTGTACCCAGAGAACGCGTCCATGAAACTCAGGAACGCGTGTCCGGAGGTGGAATCCACTAGTTGGTCGATCTTGGGCAATGGGAAAGGGTCCATAGGGCACGCCTTGTTCAGGTCGGTGTAATCGATACACATCCTCCAATCTCCATTTGCCTTTTTAACGAGTACAGGATTCGCCAACCATTCTGGACAGGTCACATTTCTAACAAAACCAGCTTCCAGCAATTTGGCCACTTCAGCTTTAACCGCTGAGCGTCTCTCGGCTCCCATGTTCCTTCTCCTCTGTACAACAGGTTTCGCCCCCAGTTTGATGTGCAACCGGTGCTCTGCTATGGATCCCGGGATCCCAGGCATGTCTGCGGCGGTCCATGCAAACACTGCTTGGCTTTCTCGGAGGAAATCAATCAGCTTCTCCCTCGCGCTTCCCTGAACGGCCTTGCCGATATTCAGGAACTTGCCATTGCCAAGGTCGACTTGGTCGACTTCGTCGGCTGGCTCGATAAATGCTTTTGACTCTTCTTTGTTAGTGGGATCCAAGACCATGGATGTGTGCGGGGGTAGAAACTCTCTGCTGGATCGCAAGCGCGGGCCAGTGGGACCTGACCTTGCCCCTGCTTTCACATCCACTTGATGAACCGCTCCTCCTCGCCCCTTGAGAGAGGTTTGATAGCATTCCTGGGCCACCTGCTGCTGCCCACATTCCTCTCCCACTCCGTGGCTGGTAGGGAACTTGATCTTCAAGTGGGGGGAAGACACTATGGCTCCGATTTTGTTCAAGGTGCCCCTGCTAATGATTGCGTTGTAGGCGGAAGGGGCATCCACGACGAGGAAGTCTACCATGACTTCGGTGAAACGAGACGCGGATCCGAATGCTACTTTCAACCGGGTGATCACTTTAGGCCGGAGGGAATCGCCAGTGAAACCCACCAACGGCGTTACTCTCTTTCGTGACTCGCCAAGCTGTATTCCCATCTTCTCAAAAGCTGAGAGGTACAAGATGTCGGCCGAGCTCCCCGTATCCACGAGGATCCTCTTCACTCCGAACTCCTCTATCTTAAGTCTCAGTACTATAGGGTCGTCATGAGGCCACACAACGGTGCCAAAGTCTTTCTCGGAAAAGTATATGGCTTCATCCATTCGGGGCCTCTTCTTCTCGGGGGACTTCTCCACGTTTAAAATGGTAGGGTGCGGCTTGGTGGTGCTTCGGTTATGTTTTTCGGGGACTACCACTTTGTGCCCTCCGCTAATAACATTGATCTCTATACTTGGCTGCCTACTGGATGCTCCCGGTCCTTTTCCCCTGTCATCTTCGGGCTTTCGCCCCAGGTGCCGGGGCCCCTTGTAATCGTCCCGATAGGAAGCCTGCTTCTTGTATTCGGCTTCCCTGTTGTACTCTCTTGTAAACTTTTGGAAAAATTCCGGCTTGATATACTCGATCAGTTTTCCTTTCCTGACCATCCTTTCTAACACGTCCTTCAGCTGGAGGCAATCTCCCGTGGAGTGCCCATTAAAACGGTGGAACAAACATCTCACAGTCCCATCTTTTTTCTCGAAAATGCCTTTGCGCAGCGGCCTCGGGACGTCGGGCATGTCTTTTATCACGTGATACATTTCGCTCCTCTTCTTAATAAAAGGGGCATATCGCACGTAGTGGGGTCGGTAGCCCTCCCTGCCATCTTCGCGCTGTTCTTCTTGTGGCGCAGGCAGGGTATTTCTTTTTGGCGGTTCTCGCCTTCCAGACAGACCGCTGCTGGGCTGTCGGTCGCGCTGCTGCGGTTTCGGAGATCTGGACCGTGGCCTGGCAAACTGGGCGGCATCCTCTTCGGCCCGGATGTACCCTTCAGCAAAAGCCAAGAGCTCCGGCAAACTCTTAAATTCTCTCTTTCGGGCATCATACCGGAGGGTGCCCGGTCCTCCTTACCAAAGCCCATTCTGTATAGCTGCAAGGGTGATGTCCTCGCTGTAGTTTCGGACCTCCCTAGAGGCCTTCACGAACCTATTTACAAAGGTCCGAGTCGTTTCTTGGCGTCCTTGAACATACTTCAGGAGGGAGTCACAGGTCGCCCGTGGGGGTCGGAGCATATCATAGCGGGCCAGGAAGGCTCGCGCTATTTGATCGAAGGTTTTTATCGATCCTTGCTTCAGTCTCATGTACCATTCCCACGCCTCTCCAGTCAAACAAGTGGTAAAAATGCGGCACGCCACGGCATCCGACGCCCCATGTAGTCGAAGCCTTTCGAAGAACCCATACACAAAGTTCTGCGGGTCCTGAACGTCTCCACTATCTTGGAAGCAGGGAAGGCCGGTAGGGTATTTAAAATCATGCATGGGGGCCTTATAAAGTTCCGGGGCTAATGGTCCTTCCAAAATGTTCGTCAACCCGGAACGAGTCCCTGCCATCTTTCTTTCTCTCTCGGCTATCTCCTTCTCCACCCCCTTTTTTATCATCGCGTTTATCATCGCCATATCTACTCCTGCGGCCTCCGTTGTGGCGCGTGGTTTTCATCGCTTCTTCGGGGGTGTTTGGCGACGCTCTTCCCGCGAATGACGAGACTGATCGTCTTTTCTCGAGTGGCGGGACTGGTCGTCCCTCCTCGAGTGGCGAGACTATTCTTCGGTCTACTTGCAGGGGCCTTCTCGAGTTCGCTCTATTCTTGCTCGACCAGCACTCCTCCTCGAGCTAGCAGCCGCGGATGAGCCTTCGCTTTCTTCCTGTTCAATCCCAAAGGATAGCCTCCGTCTCGGTCCGCCCTCCTGTCTCGTCTCCCCCTCGCCAACAAGGGTCTCAGGTTCGGGGTCAGGATTGTCAAAGTCGCGTTCTGTATCATACGAACCGGGCTCTGGATCGTTCATTCCAGGCCTAGTTTGGATCGGCTGTACTACAGGTGGCGGAGGGTGAGTCATCCGTACCCCGGGAGCCGAGGTGGGAGTTTGGGGATGGTATGACAGGTTGGGATCAGCTTGCGGAGGGTAGTGCGCCAAAGGGGTGGCTGGGTACTGTGGGTAGGGAGAAGCGTATTGCGGGTATGGAGGATAGTTGTAGGGGGGTGGATATACATATTGTGGAACGTACGGAGAATGGTACTGGGCGTAGATCATCTGGTTTTGGGTATTTTGGGGGGTCGACCCGATCGGCCCCGTGGCCTGGGCAGTCACGATAGTCGAGTCGATCGGTCTTATAATCGGTGCGGAAACCCCGAGGGACTCCAAGCCCATCCCGGGTTGGGTGATCAGTACCCCTTCGGGCGGCATGCCCAAAGAGTGGGTTGGAGGGACAGTTGGGCTGGGAGTCTTCTGGCCCAGTTTGCCGAGGGGGTTTTTACTCGTCGCCCCTGCACTCGGGTCACCTGGGGGAATTTTCTTCACGGGTTCCTTGGGTCTTATGCCCGAGGTTAGGTTGGTCGGGGACCTTACATTCTCAGTTCTTCGGGTGAGTGGTTCCGTCCGCCGAGCGACCTCCTCGGGGGTAATCTTGTTCGCGTCTACTTGTTTGGTTGCGGAAGTCATCTCGCTCAGTTGAGGCTGGGGGCCCCACGGTGGTTGATACGTTCCTTCCCAAGGGGGCCGGGCCGTACTTGGACTCGGTCCAGTAAGGTGTGTGCGCGTCCTGTTCCCAGGAAGCAGGCCGTGCGGGGGCTGGTTGGTGAAAGTGTAACTCGTCCCGGTTCAAGTGAAACGGGCCAAGACGGTGGACACGCGGGGTGTCAGAGGCGTATTAACGCTCTAACCCTTTTTAATACCTCCTCAGATTGTGATAAAATGCCGTCCCTTTTCTGGGGAATTCCCTGCCTTAAATAGGGGGAGCCCCACTGTAGCGGGGTCTTGTCAGCATTAATGACAGGAGTCCGTACAGCTGTTGGGGGAGTCCGCATAATGGGCGGTAATATCCGCATAGTTCGTCTCAGTCCGAACAGCGAGGTCGTGGGTCGACCTCCTTGGGCTGTCCGGCGTGTTTGGCCTTGGGCCTTGTTTTACCTTGGTCCCGAGCTGGTCCCAAGGGAGGGTCCGAATCTCGGTCTGTGCTTTCGCCTCGGGTTGGTCCCCGGAGGGGAGTCCGAATCCCGGGCTGTTTCTAACCTCGGGTTGGCCCCGGGAGGGGTTCGAATCCCGAGTAATTTTCTATTCTCGGGCTGGCCCAAAAAAAAGGGGGACCGAGTCTCGGTCTGTTTTTGGGCCTTGGCCTTTTTTTGGGCCTTGGCCTGTTTTTTGGGCCGGCCTGCTGTGATATTAAACCTGGAAGTGTTTAGTTGGGCCAGGCTTGGGCTTTTAAAGGGCCATTGGCATATGGGCCTATCATCTATCAACTACCAAATTAACAGATTAAATTTAGTGTGCTATTAATATTGGAAAACCAAAAGAATTGAAACTCTCAAATGATGACACTAAGAGTTTTACAAATTTATTTGGTGATCTCAAGAGACTAAAAACTTTCAAACATTTGTATCTATTATGAGGAGGGTTCAAATGCACCATTATTTTTGTGCTCCAATATGCTCGACATTCTTTATCTCCATTTTCAAAGTCCGAACAGTCGATCTGAACCACTCAACATGATCTTCATAATAAAATATGCTTGGATATCAAATTTTATATTTTTTAGAATTTTTTTACTATTTTTTTAGATAGGTACAAAATCACTTTTGTAAGGAGATTCTGGACCATCCGATAAAGTGATATTATACCTATCTAAAGTAAAAAAATTCTAAAAAATATAAAATTTGGTCTCCAAACATATTTTATTATGAAGATTATGTTGAATGGTTCAGATCGACTGTTCAGACTATGAAAATAGAGATAAAAGATGTGGAGCATATTGGAGCACCAAAATTATAGTGCATTTGAATCCTCCTCATCTATTATATAGGAATTAATCTAACAGAGAAAACAAAATCAAAGCTTTGGATACCTATAAGCTCAATGGGACTTGTGAAATTAGAAGAAGAGATAGAGAAACATTTAAATTAACGATTCATTTGTTGTAATTATATAGACAAACTCATATCTAACTCTAAGATATTAACTAGAAAATGGCTGTTTGATCTGATTAATCAGCTGATTAATTGTTGGTGGTGACCAAACCATTACAAATTGTCTGTTTTTCATTTATAATGTCAATTAGTTGGTTATTTTTATTATTTTTTTGTTACATTTAACTGTTATATGTACTATACTTTGTCTTGTCTTATTTGAATTTTAGTAAATGACAATTTCATAAAATTTTATTAATTTACAATGACACTAAAGTTAAAATAAGTTTATTTAATAAATTTGGTGAGTTAAATTAATTAATTTTAATAATTACAAGTATATGCATATAACTTTAATGAAAATGAAAAATTATCTTCAAAATTCTGATTAATCGGCCTCATATTAATTAATCACTTGACGGATCTTTGTCCGTCCAACAAGCGCATACTGTTACACTGGAGTAAAAAAGAAAAATATGCATAGCGGAAGTTTGTTAGAGAGAAGCATTTTCTTCTACAATCTTGTGTCCAGTGGATGGATTAATGGAGGTCTCCATTTGAGTATCATCGGGGCTTAATTAAGGATCTCCACGGATCAATTCGGAATTGAGAATTATGAGCCTTGTTGGGCCTAATTTAGTATTTGCTGAAACTGAGGAAATTAAAACCAGGTAGTATTACAAAGGTAGTATTTAAACTGGCGATTATGTCCCCCTTACATACCCAATAAATAGCAACTAATTAAGAAAAATAAAAATAAAATCAGAAACAAAGACAATATTCCAAATACATTCAGAGGATAACCTTGTTGAATTTATTAATGTTGGACGAATGTTGGACGAGTTGTGATCCGAACAGGGCCCAAAAGGGCCCAAAGTTCGGCCCAAACTCACCCCGCCTCTCTCGACTCTCAGTTGGATCCATCTTTCCCAACTATTGGCTACCACTCTCAGTCCCACTCTCTCTCTCTCTCGCCGGCGCCGCCTCTCCTCCGTCGCGCTGTATCTCCTCCGTCGCGCCTCTTGTCTCAGTTGCGCCGCCTCGCCTCAAGGTAATAAGGCCAACTTTCTTTTGAGTTCGGACCTAATAGACTAGTAGAGATAGTCCTGCTGAGAATATGATGAAATCCGGTATTGGAATTCATATTTTTGTTTATACCGGTTCCTGCTTGTTTAAGAAAAGTCCTTGAATTTAACACCTCTGTAATTGTATTCCTTCTAATTTAGAGTTTCATTCTTAATTTATAATAACTAGTGTTTATTTTGCATGAATAGAATTATCATGAACTGATGCGATCAACTGAAGATGAAAAGTTTGATTTATGGTAAATTGATTGGTACCAGTCAATTGAATTATATCTACAATCGGAAAAAGATACCATCTTTTGTACCTCCTACAAGGTGCACCCCTTCTAGTAATGCACTTCTCTTCCTCTATCTATCAGTAGTTCTCTTCTATCCTTTTGTTTTCTTCTAGATATACCCTCCAAAGCTTGAAATTTTACCTTTTTCTTTTAACTTCTTGAGGAGCTCGACATGCTGTTCAATACGCAACACGCTTTCGACCTTGCATTGATATACACAAGGTGATTTTGTACTGTAATCAAATATCTTTTGAAGTGTCTGTACTGAGTGAGGCTATGGTACTTTGCATAGTGCATTTTGGTTCGTACTATGGATGCATATTTCCATTTTTAAAATCCAAACAGTCCATTTGTTCCACTCAACATGATCTTCATATGAAAATATGCTTGGATGTCAAATTTTACATTTTTTAGAATTTTTTACTATTTTTTAAGAGGTACAATATTACTTGATCTAAAGATTCTAGAGCATTCAAAATTAGTGATTTTCTACCTATCCAAAAGAACAGTAAACAAATTAAAAAAAATGTAAAATTTGGCCTCGAAGTGGATTTTCATATGGAGATCATGATGGACGGTTCAGATCGACTATTTAGTCCTTGAAATGAAGATATGGATCCATAGTACGGACCAAAGTGCGCCATGCATAGTACGTAGCCTCACTTTTTTTGTACCTCTAATAGGTACAGACATGTATTTTTCATGTATATGTTCATGTATATGTACTATTTTGGTTTAAAGCAATCTTTCTGTTTGCTCTTTTGTGTTTTTTTAGTTTTTCTTGTTTTATTATTGGTATACTGTATCTTTTTCCAAGTACTCGAAACACTCCATGTGAGGTTACTTGACCCAACCAATATTGTACTTGAATGATATTTTGCCGTTTTGTGGTATAACCCTCAATAAATTTAATTTCTGACCAAACCCTCAATTGAACTTTATTATTTCTCTCTTAGGGAAACGTGAAACAAATTGTGGGGTCAACTCTAAGAGATTCATCAGAAAATGGGAACTCCTCTCTTGTGACTAACTTTGAATCTGACAAGTCAGCTGCCTACTATGCAAATATGTACAAAAGAGACAGTCTCACTGGTGGCCATGTCATAATGCTTGGTGCTGATCCCTTGAGCCAGGTGGTAGCTTTAGAGGCATTACATGCTTATCCTGGTTAGAAATTACATTTGTATTCTTCTACCTTTCTTACTTTTATTGGTAGATGGTGAGAGGGTCATGAATATTTTAATTACGGGTAGGGGTGTTCATTGGGTCGGTTCGATTAAAACCAAATTAAAATAGTCAAACCATAATTCTATTCGGTTTTAAAAATATAATCAAACCAACCAAACAAAATAACCAAAGTAAATGTTGGTTTGTTTCGTTGAACCGAAGTAAGAGAGATTAAATTTTAAATGGTCAAAACTCAATACATACAAAATTACATTTAATAATCATAGAAATAAATATGGATTATCTATATCAGATGTTGACATTAGATGTTCTAAAATATCCAAACCAAAAAGTTTCTTCATTTTAAATCCAAAAAAGTTAGGAAACCATCGATCACACTAAAACATGGATTTGAACCATATAGAGTTTGGTCAGTTCGATCTTTTCAGTTTTGAAAAATCTAAACCCAACCAAATATAAAATCCGAAGCATTTAAAAATTCAACCGAACCAATGTATTTAAACCAAAAAACCAAACAAAAAAACCGGTTTGGTTGAAAACAAAAAAAAGGGACCCAATGAACACCCCTAATTACGGGTGAATAAGCTTATCTGATTTAATATTGTACTTCTTATGCAGTTCTAGTTTGTTGCCAGTATTTGAAGTTTGGAAAGGAATGACAGCTGTATATTTTTGTGATTAGGTGGTTTGCATGTTGGAGGTGGGATAAACTTGGAGAATGCCATGAAATACCTTGATGAAGGTGCATCTCATGTTATTGTTACCTCAGTATGTTTTTTAACTTTCTCCCTCCCACCCCTCAGGTGTTATTTAAATATATGATAAGTTTTTGGTTATTATTTGCAAAATTAATTGAAAAGACTCAATGTTCCTTCAATTATCATCTTTATGTTTGTGATGTATCTCTAAGGTGCCATTGGTTGTGTTTATTGGGTTTCTATGGTTGAGTTTGGGTTTTGTAAAATTTAATGTGTTCATTTTACTTTGTATTAAAATTTACTACTTCTGAAGGCTTATACACTAAGTTTTGGTCAAGGACACGATAAATGACATTCATTTTAATACAAACTTGGAGAATGCCTTCGAAGGCTTATACACTAAAATTCAAACTTGGAGAATTCAAACTAAAATTTACTTTGTATTAAAATTTACTTTGTTCATTTTAATACAAACTTGGAGAATGCCTTCGAAGGCTTATACACTAAGTTTTGGTCAAGGACACGATAAATGACATTCATTGGTTTGTAATTAAGAAAATGCAAGATATTAAACTATGTTGTAAACACAAATTCATTTTGGTCCTTGAGTAATATTATCTTCTTATGTTAGATTGTTTTTATGATGTAGCATATCATTTTTTTAGCTTTAATGATTTGGAATTTTATCCATTTTTTACCCTTTCTAGTACGTCTTCAGTGATGGAAAGATGAACATGGAGCGGCTCCAAGGCCTTGTTGATTTGATAGGGAGGAAAAGACTTGTTTTGGATCTTAGTTGTCGAAAAAAGGTACATCAAGTTTTTGGTTAAATCAAGGCTTCATTGAATGCACGGTTAATTGAAGCAAAGTCAGCTTATATCAAGTTTTTTTCTGGACTAAACTGGGGCATATTTTAATGAAGTTATTTTTTGTATTTTTTATTTTTAAGTTTGAGCAAGCAGTGAGCTTATGATAGGTACTGTCAGTTTGATAGGGAAGCAAATTAATAATTGCATCTAGTTTTGAAGAAAGTATCTGCCAGTTGGTTTACATGAGGCTTAATGGAGGCAAAATTGCGTAGCCCAGCAGTTGTTGATACAAATTTGAGTTTATGTGGGGCTTAATTGGATAACTTGTGTTTGATTGAGGATTGTTTTCTGTTAAGTTGGATTTGATTGAGGATTGTTTTCTGTTAAGTTGGATTTGATTGAGGCTAATTTTGTTTTTTCCAAGTCCAATGTCCAATTTTTTTTTTTTTTGTAATGCAGCATGGAAAATATGCCATTGTGACAGACAGATGGCAGAAGTTTAGTGATGTATTTCTAGATGCTCAAAGTTTGGAATTTTTGGCTTCATATGCTGATGAGTTTTTGGTGCATGGAGTTGATGTAGAGGGGAAAAGGTGAAGCTTTCTCACCATGTCATATATGATTTTTTTTTTATTACTGTTTAATTAAGGTTTCATCATAGAAGGAAAAATCGGTCAGAATCGGCCGAATCAGATCGGAAAATCGGAATTTTTTGCGAGAAGCTTGTTTTATACTAAAAAAATAGGAAAAAATTGATAAAAAAATAATTTGTCAACAATTTCTTTTTAGACAAATGATTACAATCAAATAATCCACTAATACAATATAATACAAGCATTACAAGTAAGTACGGTGTGGTACAAATTACAATTTTTATATATCCATGAGTTATGTTTTCTAACAACAAAGGTTGTATGGTGTGGTTGTTGTTGGCTTGTTTGCTTAGCAAGAGGTCTCAGGTTTGATTCACGCAGAGAAAAAATTTTTTGGAGTGGGTTTAATTTGCGTTTTGGTCAAAATTTAACTGGAATTAGACCGTTGCAGTGGAATAGGTCTATTTCTGCCGAAATTTGACTGGAATCAGACTGGAACAGCCGAAATTTGACTGGAATTAGACCGGAACGTCTGAAATTGGACAAAATCTACACTAACCGCATAACTCGGCTTGAAATCAGATCAGTACAATCCGATTCTGCTCCGAAACGACCGATTTTTCCTTCTATGGGTTTCATTGGATTAAGTTTTAGTTGAGCAGTTCAAAGGCAATAAAACTGGTAGTTCATTCTGGCACCCAACTTAGTTGGTCATATATTGGATATAACTGTATAATTAATGTTATAGAAGGTATGCTTTCTACTTTGTTGATTTTCATTCATGTCGACTTTCTTATAACATGACAGATTAGGTATAGATGAGGAGCTCGTCACTCTGCTTGGATCTCTTTCTCCAGTATGTAACACACCTCTTTTCAAACATTTTGAATCCTTGACGACTTTTCTCGTTTTCTTATTAAAGTTGAGAAGAAAATTGTTGGTTTTCTGGTTGAATTAGACTTTCTTAGAAGACCAATAGTTTGTTATTTATTATTATTTTTATTTTTTTGAGGAGAACCAATATGATATTTGGTTTCTTTGCATGATACATGTTATGCTCTACTGCATTTACAAATAACACCAAGCATTTGTCATATTTGTTAGCACCTTTTTGCAGTTTTTTGTTTTTTCTGTAAATAACTTACCAGTTAGCACTGTTGAAATCAATGCTCACTTGGCCAAATCAACTAAAATTAACTTCCTTTTTCTTATCGAATCAAATGAATATTTTCTAAAAATTTCATAATGATAAATGTTGCATATTGTTTGCAAATACCTAATTTTGTAACCGGTTTTGTAGATTCCGGTAACTTATGCTGGAGGTGTATCAAAAATGAAAGATCTTGAGAGAATAAAGACAGCTGGTAGGGGTCGAGTTGATGTAACAGTCGGTAGCTCTCTCGACATATTTGGAGGTGACCTATCCTATCAGAAGGTTGTAGCATGGTATAATGAACAAATCATGGTTAATATATAGCATTAATGCCCTTTTCGGGAGCGAAATTTGGGTTGAATTCGGTTGTTTTCTTGATCAAATTATTTATGTAATGGAGAGTAATAAATTAATGATGATTAGAGAAATGCATTTGTACAATTAAGGCCAACAACTAGTGGAATACTATCTTGTTTTGAGTAATAAATTGATGTAGTACAAGAGTAAAAATAGGGTGTTCTTAAGCTCATCAAATCTTTGGTGAGCTTAACACCAAAACCTAATGTTTTGGCTTCAAATGACAAATTATTCAAACCATTAAAATCTATCTATTTCACGAGTAATATGTTTATATACAAATTTTTATAAATTTTTAAATTAATTTATTATAAAGTCAAGCGGCAAAAAAATAATGAAAAAGTAATACATTAAAATTAACAATATAGATTTTTTTCTTGATGGCTTCACTTTATATTAAATTAGTTTGAAAATTTTACAAATTTGACATGTTAATACATCATTCGTGACGTAGATTGGTTTCAATAATTTGGATTCATTATTTATAGCCAAATTTAATAGATTTTAGAGTTAAGTTTACCAAAAAGCTTATTTGAGTTTTAAAACACTGTAGTTCTCCTTCTACTTGCAGTAGAAACGGAAGTTTTATTAATATCCTCAACTAAAAGAAAATACTCAAATGCCCTCGATTTTTCCTTTAAAAATGCCTCAACTGCTAGGAATCCTGATTGTTCACTTTTGTAGAGAACATCCTTTGTTTTTTTTTTAAATCTCAAAATGAAAACACTAAACTAGTTTTATGATAGAACAATAAACTAAATCTTAGCGATTGTCTTTTTTTTTGTATAACATATCCTAGATCTGAATATCAAAAGCGCTAAACTAAATTTCAAAATGAAAACATTTACATGAATAACATTTGAACTAAAAAAAATAAAAATATAACAAAAAAACTCTAAATCTGAGACTTCATACATTTACATGCGAGATGTCTAGGAAAAATTAAAATATATTATTAGTTACATGAATAACATTCGAACTAAAAAAAATGAAAATACAACAAAAAAAAAACCTAGATCTCAGAATTTATAGAGTACAAAATAGATAACTTCGTAAAGGAGTATAAAATCGAAAATTAGAAAGAATTAACCAGAAAATTCAGCTCAAGTTTTGACGCTCTTCTCTTTGTTTTTGCAATTGTGACTTTGCCGTTATCACGCTTAACACTATGGTTCAAAATCAATATCTTCTCCTCACAAGATTTCCGAAGAGTAGTCATACGCTGAAATCGGACACTCGAGCGCCCAGATACGTCTGTTTGAAGTTTCTTTATCAGAGATCGCCTTCTCGGTGAAGGTATCATCTCTCTTGCCTTATCCCTAGCCCTAGCCTCGCCTGTTTAGGAGCTATGTCTCAGAGAAATACATGTACATCCACATGTGCTTTAGAAATGAGAGAAATGACTTAGAAAAAATAGATGGAGATGTATTATAACAGAAATGCACGAATCGATGACGTGAAAAAAAATTGTATTTCTTTTATCACGCACGGATCATACAGTAAAACCGTGTACAATTGTTGAAGCATTCATATACACCCGTCCGAAGGAAGGATGCTCCACATTTTTTCAATTGAACTAATACAGTGTTTCTGTTTTGTTTTGTCATTTAGTTAGGATTTTATATTGTGAGGTTGATATTAATTATTAAAAAATTAATTGATGAACAATTTTACTCCTCAATTACTCCTCAATTTTAATCCTGGCGGTCCTCTAGGAAGTGAACCGTCAAGAATCTTGGCGGTTGGGGTATTTTTAAAAATAAAAAAATGAGGGCATTTGTGTAATTTTAATTGAGGATATTAATGAAAATTTCGGAAGGAGATATTTGTCAAAAAAAAATGGACTTTTAAATTCTTTTGAATTTATACAATAAAAAGAGGACTAGAGGAGAACGATTTGTATTTTTTTATTGTATAACTAATAAGTATATATTAACCATTAATAATAAGTCCATCATTCATTCTTTAAAAAGGGCAAGCAACTATAAAAGCCATAACAAAATTAGAGCTTCTAGTTACATTTTCTCTTGTGCAGTAAATTTCATGATTCTGAATCTCAGAATCAACATGATGTTCGTGAAGTGGGAATCTCGAAATCTGAAACGGATGTTACAGTTGAAATGGGCTGAATTAGATTGGAAACTCATATTTCTAGCAACAAAAAGTTTTTTTTTATAAAAATATAAAAAATTAATTTAAGAAGTTTCACTCATATAATTCGGTAATGTTAAGCAATTCAAGCATACAAATTAAAATAAAATACTAAGCCCGATCGATTTGATTTTAAATTACATACTAAAAAAATATTATACTGATGATAAAAGAACACAATTTAAAGTATGCATGTATGTGTAATATATTTTATTGAGAAATAAATAATAAAATATAGAACTAGAGCATATTTTATCAAATTTAAACTTCAAGGCTGATTAAATAGGTCTCGGAAAAAGATATAGATATATAGAATTTAATCTCATACATAGAATCTAGATATATTTTATCAAGAACCTCTTGTCAAGTATTATTACCATATTATATGTTGAGAAGCCTGATTGTTTAATGCTTTAATTACTAAGATGAATATTTAGTATTTGTTCTCCGGATTCTATACAAAATTTATGTATTATTGAAGATACCTAATAGAGTGAGGCTACAGTGCTATGCATAGCACGGATTGACCGTGCTATGGCTCAATATTTGAGTTTTCAAATCTTAACGGTTGATCTGAACCGTTCAACATGATTATAAAATGAATATGTACTTGCAAATCAAATTTTACATTTTTTCGAATTTTTTTACTATTTTTTTAGATAGGTAGAAAATCACTGTTTTTGGATGGTCCAGAATTTTCAGATCAAGTAATTTTCTACCTATCTAAAAAAATAGTAAAAGAATTCGAAAAAATGTAAAATTTAGTTTGCAAGTACATATTCATTTTATAATCATGTTGAATGGTTCGGATCGACCGTTAGGATTTTGAAAACTCAAATATTGAGCCGTAGCACAGACCAAACCGTGCTATGCATAGTACCGTAGCCTCACTCTACCTAATATGCGCTAGAAATAATATATGCAGGCCAATTGGAAATTATGTGCATTCACCCTCTCAATTTTAGCAATACACTGTACTATAGCCGTCAAACATTTTCCATCAAGCAACTCTCATTCATAGTTCTCTATGTGCATGGGTTGCACACTTCAACCAATCAATTGTAAATCTAGCTCCCTCACCACCCAAGTAGTCATCTATAAATATTTTTCAAGTAGTATAATTGCTATTATTCAACTTCTCAAATTCCATAGCCCTCCATTCTACACCACATATGTATGATCACGAATACAAGCTCAAATTTAAACACACTCAAGCTTCAATCACTCCTATGCCAATGTATAACGTGCTCTAATACCAGTTGTTGGGGACGGTCGCATAAGTGTTCAATGAGTAATTTCGTCGAACACCTTGCAAGCATATACCAATACCCGACAAAATGGAGAAATATGAAAGACACAAGAAACCAACAACAACAAACAATCAAGCACTTAAAATAAAAAAAAAACACAAAATTTTACGTGGAAACCCTTTCGGAAAAAAACCACGGGAGCACGGCACAAAATCACTATAGCAAAGAGTTTTACAATATAAGGATATTATCAAGCCAATAACACTCTCTCTCACACTCTCTCACAATTTTATACACTAATTTAAAAGATTATCAAGTATATTGGGGTGAATTAAACAAGAGAAAAAATTCTAGAAAAGAACTTGAAGAGGAGCCTTCTTTTTTAACAGAGAACAGAGCAGCTTCAGAGATGAGACCCTTCAACTCACGGTTTGACTTTTAATCAGTTGAAGAGACAGTGGCGGTTTGGAGATGAATTCCGCCAAAAACAACCAAAATGGGCTACGACCCAATTTCTTTAGTCTTCATAACACCCATAATTATATACCCTCTCAAGCACACTATCGACCATTTGGAAATAAGTATACCTCCACTTTACTTTGAATAGTAGGATGAAAAACGCCACTAGAAATCCTGCCACAAACCCAAACTCGATGAACAAATACAACCACTTGTCCCTATCATCAGTAATTTTCGAATTGGAATCGTTGTTACCATCACTCTGAGGAAGTCTCACACCGCTAGCACAACTCGTCTCTAGTGGGGGTCCACACAGGTATGGATTGCCACTGTAGATTGATGGGTCATTAAGCGTCTGCAACTGATGCCCATTTGGAATGCTCCCAGATAGATTATTGTAAGAAAAATTGAGCACTTCCAAAGAGTATAAAGTGGATATGCTTTGTGGTATAGTCCCTGATAGGTTATTCTTGTGAAAGTCGAGTGACTCTATAGATGACATATTTCCGATTTCAAGCGGAATGTTTCCTATTAAATGATTGTGGGACAAGTTTAGATTCAATAAACCAGCAAGAACAACTATCTCCTGTGGTATTTCACCTGTTAGATTATTGTTTGACAAATCCATACTCTTCCAAAATGAAAGGTCTCGAGAATCATACTCTAGGATCAACCCTTTGGTAATTGCATTTACACTCGCATAATAATTATTTTCCAACGAGAACAATTCACTCATGGAAGTAAAATTATCCAAACCTCTTGGCAGCGGTCCAGAAAGGTAGTTATTGGAAAGATCTAAGAATCGTAGATTATTGAGTTGTGTCAATTTGGATGGGATATTACCAGAAAAAAAATTGGACTGCAACCTTAGAATTTGCAACTGCTGAAAGCTTTCTCCTACCCAATCTGGTATTGTCCCATGAAAATTATTTTGCAAATCACATGTGAAATAGAAAATACAAATTTTGCAAGATGGATTACACTATAAATTTTGAAAATTCTAAGCTTTCTCCTACCCAATCTGGTATTGTCACATGTGAAATAGAAAATACAAATTTTGCAGTGGATTACACTATAAATGCTACAAGCCACACCATAATGAAAACAACGATTATAGTACTTAGATTAAGTAGTAAACTTCTGGTCATAGCATCCACCAGGGTGATCATGCCACTGATCATAAGTATCTTCACTACGTGTTCCGGGTGAACTAGGTCGGTACACTTACTGAAGATGAAAGGGATCGTAAGAAAGACTATTATCATATTTATGAAGGATGATGCGAAACAAAACTTCCACCACATTTAGTCATGTTTAGGCATTTTATCTTAGTCTGACTCCTTTAGATCTAACTCTAGAGTCAGAATGACATCTGAAACAGCCACTATGTCTACCATATTTCTCATACGCAGTTTGTCTTTTTTGACATCGGTGATAGTTTATGCAGCTTCAATGTCGGCAGCGGCAGATAGTGCGGCATCAGCGGCAGTGGTGGCAGCTCGTACGGCATCAGCGACAGCTAGTGCTGCTTCAGTGTGGGTGGCGGCAGCTCGTACGGTTTCAGAAGTAGCTCGTGCGGTTTCAGCAGCAGCCCGTCCATCTTTAGTGTGGGTGGGCCAGCTCGTGTGGCTTCACTGTCGGTGGGAACTCGTGTGGATTCAGTTGCAGCTCGTGCGGCTTCACTGTCAGTGGGAAGCAGAAAAGCTCATGTATTTATTTCGGCAGTTAGATATTTCAATTTCTAGTAGATTTACTTTAAATTGGAACAATGTAATCTTGCTACAATAAATTTCAATATATGCAAATACCTACGGCTTTCAAATTAAAAAAAAAAAATGTGATCGCCTCAATTTTTGAAAGGTAGATGCTTATGTGCCTGATTTTTTTTTTTTTTTTTTGCCAGTATACTGAACTGAAATTGATGTTATGAGTGAATATGACTAGGATGTATAGTTGACAAATATATTTTTATTGAGTAAAATCAAAATATATTTTATGGCAAACCGATGACAATATTCATCAAAAGTTCAAACTAAATACATTGCATGTTTGTTATTTATCATTCAGACAAATTGTATATCAAATTCAAACAGACTTGAAGCCATGCCTATTATAAGCCGATGATGCACTGTTCTTCCTCAAGCCAGAGGTTAGATCCGTGCAGATGCTGAAAATCACATTCATGGCCTTCCAACATATATCAGGATTAGCCATTAACCTTCCAAAGTCAAGCCTATATGTTGTGTATTTTAGGTATAGGATATTTCTATGATGCATACACTTGTAACTTGTAAAATTTATAAACCTTCGTACACAATAATTAGGTCAATTGCAAGTGCACAACCTATCTATTGTAGTATGTAGGTGTCGATCCAAAGGGAGGTAGGGAAATACTAATTTTTACTAAAGTAAATTACTTTTAAAACTAAACAATAAAAGTAAAAATGGGGGTTTTGTGTAATTTTGATTTTAATGAAAATTAAAGGCTCGTAACAAAGTAATTAAAATCCGGGTGTGATTCGAGTTGGAGAAGTCTAGGGACTTTTGGCTCACAATTTCTTGGTTAATTTCTTGTCTATTTGGTTTCTAAATTCATATTTGCTTTGATGGGTTTCTAACCTTATGATGTGCCTAGATAATTCGGATTTCACGATTAAGTACTTCACCCTAGCTACCTAGATTTAAGCGTGTGTTAGCCTATTTCAACTAAGTATTGATACAATTATTTTGGTGCAATGAGTTAACGTTCCTCCAGTTTTAGACCTGTCACGATCCTAATAGGAATATTTAACATGAATGCACACAAAATAATATATCAGCATCTAATTTAATTTAGGGTTCCCAATTAGTTTAGGTTTTACGATTAAGTCTTAACCCTAACCCTAATTATCAATTCCTGTGGTTCAGGATAAAGATTAGAATGGTGTGTTGCTAATCTTATATCCTAAGGTAATTCAAGCACATAGTAAGGTACCGTTGAGCAATTGTTCCAAGCAATTCAAGTTGTAATACCTAAACGGGATACTCTCAAGTACACAGATTATGCAATTAGCAAGAACTTATCAATCAACAAGAATAAATCATGCAAGCAAAACAATCATCACAATGAGATAATCAAACAAACTCAAAATTAACACAAGTTCATGTTTAAGGCCTAAGCCCCTGGAGAGGAAATCTAGCCTCTCATGGGTGCTTTAACATCCACAAGAAAATACAAGATAAACATGATAAAAACTGAGAAAATATGTAAGAGAAAATAATACAATCAATCTCCTAGTTTCCGCCCAAGTTCTTCCCTTGTCGCTCAAGCAAAATCTCGACTTCTTCTTTCTCTTCCTTTGAAATTTATCGCAACTTTGATCACCGCCAGAAAGTGGAGCAGAATGACTTTAATTGAGCAATGATGAGCAGAGATAATTTCTCCTGTGGCCTCCTTAGCTTTATATAATATTTTCTGAACTTGAAGATCAAGTTATTCTAATTTTGGCGCCCACTCAACCCACTAACTTTCCATATTTAACAGTTTTTCAGGCTAATACTGCCATTAGTGCGGCTGCACAAAATTCTACATTCCGAATTTGAATTTATTTCCTTCATGAAAGTTGTAGATCTTTTTGTCATGGTTCTTGCAAGCTTTGATACACCTAAAATCGGAGTTTGTATGACCAAGATATGGCCAAAATACGAACTGTGTGTCGGCTGCTATGATTCTGTGCTGCTAGTTGTGCGGCCAGAGGAACCCGCAGAAGGCTCTGGAGATTTCTTGATTTAATTCCAGAATTCATTTTTTCACAAAATTATTTTTGTGCGGCCCGCACAGATTTCCTGTGGCCCGCACTAGCTTGAATTTATCTATTTTGCTTGATTTTCTGCAATTAAAATAACTTTTCGGCAGTAACTTGGTTCTTGGATGTATTTAACACTAAAATAAGCATATCTACAAGGAATTTGGCACAATTTTGGAGATCAAACCCTATCCTAAGGTGTATATAAAAATGGCTTATCACTATACCTAGTCAAGTTCCACGGCACTACAGGCACTCAATTGGCAGCTGTGACTGGATGCTTGTTGGGAACCTTCCCAATGACATACTTAGGTCTTCCATTGTTAAACAAAAGGCTAAATAAAATTGCATACCTTTCGCTGATTCAAAAGTTCAATAGGAGATTAGCGGGATGGGCGGCCAAACACCTCTCAATTGCGGGCCGACTGGTGCTTCTAAATGCGGTATTATCATCAATACCGGTGTACTTTATGTCTTGCTTTAAGTTGCCGGTTTGAGTCATAACAGAGATAGACAAAATTCGCAGAAATTTTCTATGGCATGGGGTATCACAACAGAAATATTGCACCTTGCAAACTGGGAAATCGTATGTACACCAATAAAGATGGGGGGGTCTCAGTGTAATAGATCTTAGAATGTTTGACGAAGCTTTGATATTGAAATGGTTTTGGAGATGGACTAAGCCACAACACACACTGCTGAAATCGCTACTGTCACATATGGGCACAACTCAGGACCTCCTACTAAACACAACACTATTCCAGTCTTCTGAAGCAGTCAGAGGGTTTTGGAGCATCTCCATTACAAGAATCGGAGGAAATGGGACGTCAATTAGTTTCTGGCATCATAATTGGGGTTTGTGGCTACTGATAAACAAGTTTTTTGACCTACACAACATGTTGTTGATGATTCTATAACCATGGCAACCGCAATGACTATAATACCCCTGCAGGAAATGTTCAGACATCCACTGTCCGAATTAGCAGACAACCAACTTGGTGCACTAAGGACCTTGATGGCACAGTCTAATCCGATCAATGAAGGTCGTGAGGATGATGTGGTGTGGAGGAGGCAGACAAACAAAATATTTACAGTAAAATCAGCTTATGTGGCAATGCAGAACGGGCCTTGTATAACCAACAACATCGCTGGAAACTGAAAGTCCCACCCGGATTTAAAGTTTTTGCATGGTTGATGTTACTCATAAGGTCCTCACGATTGACAATATGTGCAGGAAAGGATGGTGTTGGTTAATAGATGTGTAATGTGCAAGTCAGATACAGAGACAGTCTCGCACTTGTTTGCTCGCTACCCTGTGACACAGCAATTGAATAGAGAGGTGGCAAGGGTATTTCAGATAAGACAGCTGCGCATCAACACAACAACACAGCCAATCTTGGATATCACTTGCACGGCAAAAGAAAGATCTATTTTTCTGATATCAGCATTTATGATGTGGAGGGAGCGATGCACAAGGATTTTTAGAGACAAGGACAGCACAGTGGCACAGTTACTGGCGCAAATTGAATAACAGTAGGGGTATACTGTGCACTGACAAGCCCGTGCAAGAGGTTTACCAGTATCCGAAAAACTGGATTTTCATCATGTTTTACAATCTTTTTTGTTTTCTGTTTTTCTGCATTTTTCTCTCGTTTTTTTGCTTAGTTAGATTTAGGTAGTATTTTGCCTTGGCATTTCAAATCTTTTGAATCGCCAATTTTTGTTTTTCAGTTGCCCTTTATTTTAGCCACTTGGCTACCTGCTTATTTTCCTTTCTGGATACTACATCATTTATGTAACATCCTTTTCATCAATGAAATGGGGGCTTGACCCCTATTTTTACTCAAAAAAAAAAACAGTTTTGCTTGAGCGTACGTAGATGCCAAGTGTTGAATTATGGATTTTATTATTGGGAGAACCTAGCTATCTTCTGGAATCCATCACTCGTTTCATCCACCAGTCAGTAACTACTTTAATAACTACTAACTACTTGGGGGGGGGCCACTTACTATTTGGGGACCGCCTAATATCTGAAATATTTTACAACTGGTGCGAGCAAGTATTCACATATAATAAATCAAGTATTCATCTGTAATATATCAAGTATTCACACTTAAGATATCAAGTATTTTAAAAAAAAAACTGGACACATCATTCACCCAACTTTTACACGTTTTTAGAGGTGGTTTTTTTTTCTCCGTTCAATCTAACTAATATTTCTGATGTTCTATGAGAAATTTTGCAAATCTAAAATCACCAACGTCTTCTACACAATTTTCTCTTTCAAATGAGATCTATGACGACATACTTTCGAGTTGTCCGTTGCACAAGTATTCACACATCGTCATGCAAGTATTCATCCCTTATTGAGCAAGTATTCATCCTCGTCGTGTAAGTGTAAATAGTTCATGTATCAAGAGTATTCCAAGCATATGTGCATACCTCGATTAATTTTACAAGAGCGCGCAAGTATTCACATATAATAAATCAAGTATTCATCTATAATACAAAGTATTCACACTTAAGATATCAAGTATTTAAAAAAAAACTGGACACATCACTCACCCACCTTTTACACGTTTTTAGATGTGGTTTTTTTTTCCGTTCATTCTAACCAATATTTCTGACGATCTGTGAGGAATTTTGCAAATCTAAAACCACCAACGTCTTCTACACAATTTTCTTTTTCAAATGAGATCCATGATGACATACTTTTGAGTTGTCCGTTGCACAAGTATTCACACCTCGTCATGCAAGTGTTCATCCTGCATCGAGCAAGTATTCATCCTCGTCGTGTAAGTATAAATAGTTCATGTATCAAGAGTATTACAAGCATATGTGCATACCTCGATTAATTTTACAAGAGCGCGTAAGTATTCACATATAATAAATCAAGTATTCATCTATATTACATCAAGTATTCATCTATAATACACCAAGTATTCACACCTAAGATATCAAGTATTTAAAAAAAAAAACTAGACACATCGCTCACCCATCTTTTACACGTTTTTAGAGGTGGGTTTTTTTTTCATTCAATCTAACTAATATTTCTGACGACCTGTGAGGAATTTTGCAAATCTAAAACGACCAACGTCTTCTACACAATTTTCTCTTTCAAATGAGATCCATAATGACATACTTTCGAGTTATCCGTTGCACAAGTATTCATACCTCGTCATGCAAGTATTCATCCCTCATCGAACAAGTATTCATCCTCATCGTGTAAGTGTAAATAGTTCATAGAGGTGGGAGACAGAGGCAGAGGTGGGAGAGAGAGAGGGAGGCGGAGGTGGGAGAGGGAGGCGGAGGCGGAGATGGAGAGATGAGAGAGGGAGGCGGGGGCGGAGAGGGAGAGGTGGGAGCGAGAGGCGTAGGTGGAGGCGGAGAGGACGAGGTGGGAGAGACGGGTGGAGGCGAAGGTGGGAGAGAGAGGGAGAAAGAGGAAATAAATAAAGGGAGAAAATTTGCTAATTAATTTGTAGGACCATTTGGTAGTTAGAATTTGTAATTATAGTTAGAAGATGAAGTTAGTTAGTTGGGGGATTTAATAGGGGATAGATAGATGGGGGAAAATATAATTATCCTTTATTATTCTGATGTCAAGAAAATTTTTAAAAATAGAAAAGATTTAATAAAAAAAATAACATAGTAATAAGTTACCTTGATGATTTCTGACGCTGTTTGACCCTAAAAAGTTAAGATTCTAGTTATTTGGATAAAATACCATTTAACTATGCAAATTGGTCAATTAAGAAGTCAACCATACTTTAATTTGACCCATCACCACAAAATGGGAATTGAGATTCATTAAATTAAATTCATGTTAAATTCTACTCGAATAATCATGAATTTTGATATTTCACACAGTTCCTAACTCAAAATGGTCCCAAAGATATCAAATTTACAAAATAGAAAGTTCTGAATAGTGCCACGTGGCATGGAGTACCTCTAGCATTTAACCTAAGTGTTCTGGGTGCAAGTTGGGATTGAACATGCAAATTCCACAGCTGGGACCCACGAGTCATTGACTCAGAGGGGATTTTCGCTGATGAGCTAAAATAGGTGAACATAGCTCACCTAGTGTGAACTTAATAGACCGAGTTGTCAATGGTTCGATGTACTGTGAACCGTGTGCAAGTAAAAGACATATCAAATTAGAAAATGGCGCTTGGACGCCTTCGACCCCTTTGGCTTGCGTGCTCCCAGTGCGCTGTGCACCATTAACAAAGCCTTATGCGGCTCATGAGCACCGAGCGCTGCCAAGGAAAACAATACAAATAAAAGGAGTGAAGCATTTAAAATGGAGAGAATGACATGTGGGTCCCGCTTACCAGACCCCTTCTTCTTCCTCTGTCCCTCCTTACAAACCCGAGAGTAATACCCGAAATTCACTAAAATGAGCAAAGCTCGGTTTTAAACCTTCATCCCATATCAATGAAGACTTTATTCTTGTCTCTTTACCCGAAACTCTGATGATATACCTCTCTCTCGCAAGCCCAATTAAAATTGAGAAAGAAAAGAAGAGAGAAATGGGAAGCTTGAGCTCTTGGTAAAATTGGATCCCGAGACTCGGTTTAGAGCTAAGAAGGAAGTAGACGACGCTAGTGGACTTGCCAATTTAATGCAAAAGGGTATAATTGAGTTGGCCCGTGAGAAAGGCATGCACCCAAATGCGACATCATTGGAAAGGACATAATTTGTCATTAATTTGGTACAATTCTCTCAGGCACATGATAATGGGGTGAGGGCGATGCTCTGTGTCCATTCCTCATGAGTATTAACACCAGAACCGGTTTGGGCTCATGATGAGGCCCGGTAAGGTGCGGGAACAAGGTACCATGTTCAATACAGCTATTATTCGGCTGTTGGTCCCCTCTAACACGTGTCAAGCTCTGTGCATATGAAGACAAATATGGGAATATCCCCTCCAGAGAGTCAGGAGCACGCCCATCAAGTTTCTCCTTCTATAGTGATGTAATTTTGATAGCTTAACAATTTAATCCCTAATCCCAACACAATTCGGTCGCAAGCGCACGACCTTATCGTTTAGTAATTTGGGTATCGAACCACAGAGAGGTGTTGCAAGTACTGGTTTACCGGTTTTCAATAATCTAGACAATCAAATATTGAGTGGTTTTTTTATAAACTGAATTCTAAAAATACTGGATTAATTAACTAAATGCAGGATGAATTATAAACTAATGCAGACTAAATTTCAGAACCTCAGCCTGAATTCCAGACGGAATGCAGATTGAATTATCTGAATGCAACTTAAATTAACAGAATGCAGATTGAATTCCAGAAACAGTAAATGATGAGAGATCAGAAGAAATGGATATCTAGGGTTATGGTTTCACTGTGATATTTTTAATTATGCATTTCTATTTGTTTTTCTAATATTTGGGTTGCAATTTGTTGAGGGGGTGTTATCCCAAGGTAAATGTTCATCCGCTTTCGCGGCTTCGCACCGTATCTAGATTAAATAGGTCTCCTACTTTCGTGGCTTACCAATTTTAATCTAAACCCATTAAGCTATTTGATAACCCATGTTTTTCCCCAAAAGCCTTTTAGACTACTTTCGTAGCTCCGAGTACTTAAGTTTGTTTACGTTGTTCAAGCAATTCAATTTCTCCTTTCGGTCCATCACCAAATTTACCTAGTGTTGTTTGCATAACTATCACTATTTTAAAAAGTACTTCTAATATAAATTTCTCCTTTCGGTCTCAATTTATTATTAGCGGATCCCTTAATAGAATAAGAAATTGCCAAACAAACCATTTAAGCATTCATAAACAAATCAACATCACAACCACAAATAAATTCAAACAACTAAATTAACATAACAAAAGTATCAAGTTACTCCCGTATCCCTAGATAAAGTGTTTAGCCAAGCATACTTTCAACACAAGCACAAGTCATATTTGATTCGATTAAAATCAGAAAATTAAAAGAAGGAAAATTAAAACCTCCCTTCACTTTCAGTTTGCCTCTGGACGAATCTCCCACCTTTGATTGTTCTTCCGTCAGAAAAGTTCCCCAATCCAATTGAAAAATGTAAAATAAAAATAATGCTAAAGTTCCGCCCCCCAATTTCGTCCAGAGGCCCCTATATATCAAATCTCCCATCCAATGAAATTTTGGTAAGAATTTAGTGCGCCACAATCAGCCATCAATCCCATTCCTTAATTTGCCATATTTTCAAATGTAGCAATTCATTGGTATCCATTGATTCGGCAGCCAAATAAAATGCATTAATTAGCAGCGAATGGCCAAGATATCATGGGTCAATTTGTTTCTCCATTCGGCTTGATATTCTTGATCTTTTGTGCACATGCAAAGCGCGCGGTTTCGTGCTCCAATTATGCAATAATTAACAACTTGCGCAGTATCTTGTGTCTCGACTAATATTAATTAAAATTAAACGGAATGATAAATAAAATGCAACAAAACATGATAATTAAGATAAATTTTGGGGTTAACTGTGTGTCAAATAATGCGTCAAATTATGGTTCATCATATAGCGGTTTTTCAAGGGCTAAGATGATACTGAGCACACATGGGAACGATCTGAAGGCTGAGAATAATACAGCTAATAGTTCATGACATGTAAGAGTATAATTGGATGACTTTTGCCATGTATGCACACAAGGAGGCCAAAATGAATCCAGACCATGCATCAAACAGCTGATGTGCATGATAAAAGCCACATCAGCTGAACCCTAAACCCTAAGCCATGCCTGCCTTATATAAGGCACCTAAAATGAAGAAGAAACACAGTTCAACAACTCCCTTCCCACTCAAACTCCTTCTACTAAGTTCATACATAAGAAATACTCAAGTTTCATAGTTTAGAGGAGAAGCTTTTCAAGTTTTTTAGCAAATTAGAAAGGTAACTCATACATGAATGATGTAAGCTCAAGAAGAGCAATGATCTATACATATTCTATTTCAGTCGAAATAAAGAAGTTTTTTTTTACTTTCTTCCCTTTTTCTTTACTGTCTTGAATATTGCTTTTCTCTCTTCATTTTCCTTTTTGTTTAAAACTTTTAAAATGATAAAAATGTGAGAGATACATGATTTCTAGTTCATCAAAGGATGAATAAAATGAAATATATGTAACTTGATGATCAAACAAAAAATGTTTTATTTCATTCTCTTGCATTTTCTTTTCTTTTAAACATAAAAAAATATGTATATAATAAAAATATGTTGCAATATCTTTATTTGCATCTTTCTTGCCTTCTTGATAATTTTCATAAGAATAACAATAAAAATATCGAAATTTGACCCTTTTTCTTCTTTTCTTTTCCTTTTCTTTTCTTCATTTTATGTTACAAAGGAAAAAGGGACAAAAACACACAATCACACAAAAATATATAAAAAAATGATATATATTAAAAGTGACATTTTATATTATAAGAAATATAAAAGAAGAAGATATCAAAAGTTGATGTCTAACTACATCCTTTTAAATATCCAATTCTTGCATAGTTCTTTTAATATAAAATCAACTAAAAAGTGTAAAAATACATGAAAAAAGATTGAAATAAAATCAAGTAGCATAATGAGGATTGATGTTTAACTACATATCCTTTGTTATGTTATTTTTGGACTTTGAAGGACTTTAATGCATAAAAGAGAAATAAAATAAATAATATATGAAAGATTGATGTTTCACTACATCTCTTTCTATATTTTGAGTTTTATTAATCTTTAAAGGGCCTAGATGCATAATTGTTGAAAGAAAGAGCAAATGAAAAGAGGGAAAATTCTAACCCCCATGAAATGATGCTCAAGGAGCTTCACATAATTATGCAAATGACCAATGACCTATGTGCATATTTGAAATGGCATTGGTAAGTGACATATGGTGATATCAATGCCCCTTTTGATTTTTTTTAACCAAACTTTAATGCCATGACTTGTGCATAGTCTAATTATATTAAAATCATATGGTACCAGTCAAAGAAAAGGGTCAAAAGCAAATTAGACCAATACTGGTACAGTACCAATACCCAAATCACCCCAAGTGACCTGCTGGTATAGATCAGCCAGTGCAGGCTGATCTGAAAACCAAACTCAAATTCTGTTTAAACAGTCAGATAGAGGATGAAAAGACAATCAATTTAGACTCAAATTTTGTATTTTTATGATTTTTCTGCTATTTTCTAGCAATTTTCGAAGTTGGGTTCCAGAAAAAAAATAAAGAAAAATCTGCTGCTGCATATTTACATGCATATCCCTCTGTCTATTTCTTCTTTTAAAAATAGAAATAAAAAGCATAAAATCTTCAAACTTCATACATTCATTGTTGATATACTACACTACAAGAATAGCTTGAAAACCATGTATATTACTAACCAAATTCAGGAGAAATAAGATTAAAAGTGATGTGAACTCCATGCTATTTCCAAACCAGAAACCCAATAGCATGTTCATACTCAATTCAAACCCGAAAGCAAAACTTCAAACCCGAAACCCAAATCTAGAAATCATAGCTGAAATTAACACCTTTTCAATCCTGATGTTCCTTCAAAGACCTTCAAACTACAAAGTCTCAGTTTCAAACCTATGCGCCAACACCAAATCGAGACCTTAAAACCCGAATGGTTCCCAAACCTCCAGAAATGTGAAATTGAGATCGCATAAAGCTTCTCCATACTCTGACAATACCAAATGAAGAGGCAATTGAAGAAGAATGAAGAAGAAAAGTCTGAAAATTGAGGACGAGACCCTGACCGATACCGAGAGATTGAAGCTGGCTGCATACCGCTATCTCCTGTGATCAATCACTGTCGACAACACTACCAACGTACCCCCACCCTCAAGGCGATCCCGGTGATGTCATCCTCTAGCCCTGCCGTGACCGGAGGCTTCGCCGGAGCAACCATCAAGTTAAACCCTAAATCGGGTCCTGAACCATATCCATATCCAGCTTGCACGATTTTTAAAGCAACCAGAATGGCTGGATCTTGGTGCCAAAACACCAATTCAAATCAGATATCCGAATCTCTACGCAAAAGGAAGATCTGAAAGCCAGGATCGAAGTTTAATAAATAAAGAGGCTGCTGCCAGAGGGACCCACACGTCAGCCTAAGTTCAAAGAACCCCCGAGTGAATCTCAAAGCCTTTGCACACATCTCAAAGCCCAATAACCGAAATCTAAAGCCTGTTATCTAAGCCCGATGATCTGCGCATATCTTAAAGCCCCTAAACACATCTCAAAGGGCCCAGAGTGCAAATCTCAAAGCCCAAACCTCAATCCTATAGCCCAGAAACACTAAGAGAAGAACTTTTACAAAATGGTCCCTCTGACAAAATTATTTTCACAGCGCAGCCCCTGGATATTTGCAAATAAGCCCTTGGTCATGAAAAATTGCTTCAAACAAATCCTTGGAAACCCAATTTTCAGTCCAGACCTTGCCAAAAGCCCAAATTACAAATTCCAGTCCCTCCAGCTTTACAAATAAGTCCCTGAAAAATTTGAAACTTTACAAATAAGCCCTTTGCAGCCCTTATTAGCCATAACTTCTTCATTTCAAATCCAAATTAGCTCAAACCAACTCCAAATTGACCCAAATCAAATCCTTCATGTCCCTAAATCAAAATCAAGCATAACCAAACATCATACAATCTGTCAAATGACCAAAATGCCCTTTTCTCCATTTTTCTCACATTTAAATTATTTCTCTTCAAACAAAATATAAATAAAGTACAAATATATTTTCTTAAATACAAATATATTCCTAAAAAAACAAATAAAAAGTATAATAGATGTATTTTAATAATATTCATTGCATCTCATGCACACATGTTAATTAAAACACCCAAAAACAGTGATAATCAAACAAAAAGACCAAGTACATGAGTTCTCCCCCTTTTAGCCCCCTTTATTCAATTCACAATAAATAGGCCCCAAATCCCGGAATGAACGAGGTGTTCAGTATGGCTTGGAAGGCTCATCTGATGTAATTAACAGCGGGGGTTGCGCCCACTGGGAGTTAAACGTTCCCACAATCAATAAACTCTCTTGATAGACTGATTATGAACAGTAGGTCTGTCGAGGGTGAACCGAAGGAATTGTAGAAAGAAAGTAAATGTTTCAAATTCGATGTTCTCCCCCATGACTTAAAAAGCGAGAGCATTGAACCCTGAGGCATTTAACACATGCACACACCTTTCACCGCTGTGTAACTTTCTGCGCCCTACAGGTTTTGGCACGCCCGGTGGGACATTCTCCTCCTCACAGGTTCGGGATCCGATACGAAGATAAAAGGAACATACTCAAGTAGCTAATGACTTCAAGACACTCAAACAATAAGTCATTGGACCGCTTGAGTTATGTTATTTCCTTTTATATTCGATATCGACGCCTATGGATTGAATAATCGGGCTAACACTCATGTATAAATTTACATATGAAAATTGACTAATGAAATTTTGAGTTTTGCTTGTTTGCAGGAATGGCTTACACCGCGATCAACGCACGCTCTTTTGCCCAAGTTACCAGCCTCCCTGCTGGCGAAGAGGTAGTCTACTTTGGGACTTTTGCGGTCCCTATTGATGAAGTCAGGGCATTCGAAGCCCCTGCTCCTACTCCAATGAATGAACAGCTGTCCCTCGGGTCCATCACCGAGGAAGAAGCTGAAGATGATGATGAAGAAGCATGCTATTTTCTCACCCCTAAGGGAATGGACGGCAAGACGTTCATTCCACTTTCCAAAACTAGGCGCGCAAGAAGACGTGCGTCTAAGAAAATCAACCAAACTCCCGTGACCCCTCTGTCGGTCACCAAGAAAAGAAATCTCCAAGCCTACCAGATGAGCTGTGGCTCAACCAGCCCTTCCTGTCTACAACTCATTCTCCCCTCTCAGGATAGTGAGGAGGAATTCTTCTACTGCACACATACGTGCAGCGGAAGAAGTCCCTCAAACCGTCTCGTTCATCCATAAATCAAAAGGAATGAACACCAACCGTAAAATGGTTGATGACACAGCTATGGCCATTCATAAGGCCCACAAGCAGCTTCGCATGTTGAAGCAGCGCAGGAGTCGATACTACGTACATCCTGCGCAAGAAACCTCTACATCCCTTTCCGTCAAATCTAGATTGACGTTTCCAGCCCAAAAGCTGGGGGCATCTAATGATGCCCAACCCTCAATCAAGTCAAGGTTGACATTCCCAGCCTTAAAACCCAAGGCACACAACAATGCCTTCTCTCCAACACCAAAACCAAAGTTTTCAGCCCCAAGGTTAGGGGCACCTGCCGGTGCCTCATTAAAACCAAAACTCCATCGAGAGATGCGTGCAAGCACCTCTCAAAGCTCAAGTAATGAGGGACTAAATCAAACCCCTCAAATTCTGAGAAGACCAACAGTGTACATGATAGGCTGGGGGCACGAATCAATCCGCGCCCTTCCAACACTGGAAGTTTAACAATAGTGGCGCCAAATGCCACTCATAAGAAGCGAAGGGTCACCAGAACACACCCTAAGCAAGAAGAAGAAGCGACGGTCTTCATGATAACCATTAACGAAGACCTCGAAGAGGAAGATGACCATCATGTCGAACCCTCCAACCCCACTGTATGCATGGTAAGAAAGGGGAAGGACCCCATCGTCGAAAATCCGAGTGACGATGAGGAGGAGTCTGATGCAGCATGCCTTCCTCCCATAAATGCCAAACCCAAAACCGTAAGTGGCTCAGATGTAGGTCATATGGATGGACCCGCGTTAGGTAATTTCCACACCGTCTTGGCAACTTCCCCATGTGCTGGTGAAAGTCAAACCGGTACACAACGCAAGAACAAATGTTATCCGTCTTCAACCAAATGCAAGCCGAGCTACAAAATCTTAGGGCTGAGGTACATCAAGCCCACGAAAGGGAACAAAGGTTGATAGCTGAGATTCGAGGAAAAGGGCTAGCTGGCTCTGAACTCGAAAGAGGAGAAACATCAAATCGGTCCAGCTCTATAAGCGGGCTTGAAAGAATAGAAAGACCCAACCCTCAAGAAAGACGTAGGGTACATTGGGAAGATGAAAGGCGAGAAGCCTCCCCAACCTTTACTGCGGTTGATGTTCAAGAAATGATCAGCCGTCAGTTACAAGAAATAGGGATTTCCCCAAAACAAATAACACTGCGAATAGGGAAACCATACCCTCCTGAATTCGATATACCAAAATACACCCCAACGTACACTGTTCCTTTATTCTCCAAGTTCTCAGGAAATGGAACAGATGAGACAGGACCCGAACAACACGTCAGCCACTTCATGATTCAATGTGGAGACTCTTCAAGAGAGGAAGCATTCCTCTGCCGCCAATTCGCTAGAAGTCTTTCAGGACCGGCGTTTCAATGGTATTGCTCTCTAAAACCAGGAAGTATAAGATCCTGGGACCAAATGGCGCGTGCCTTCATAGATAGGTTTGCCACTGCGAGCAGTCCAATAAGACTTGCAGATTTAGCATGTGCCAAACAAGGGCCAAACGAAACTCTTCTGGCATATATCAATCGCTGGAGAAATATGAGCAACAAGTCGAGCCATTCTATACCTGAAAGGGAGGCAGTTGATTTGCTCATAAGAAGTACATCCGGCAAGATGAGAGAAATGTTAATCGTTGCCAACCCTAACAGTTATCAAGATCTGGTAGACACCGTATCCAGGTTGGGGCAAACGGATATAGAAGAGAAATCATCGATCTCTTTCAAACCAAGAAGAGATTTTCCAAAGAAGAAATAATCAAAGACAGTATACGCCGTCAAAACCAACAAAGCCAACAAAACTGAAAATAGGGATTCTGACTCTTCTGACGAGGAGGCAAGGCAAGTCGATAGCCAACCCACTCAGCCAGTTCCTTGCGATAACCAAAATAATCGTTACTCCAAATCGTTAGAAGAACGAAAGAATAAGAAGTACTCTTTCAAAAAGGAGAAAACGGCTAAAATATTCAAACAAGCCTTCGAAGATGGTATGGAATTGCCTCCAAGCAAGCGCCCTGATCAGGCAGATAAAATTGATCACCCTAACTATTGCCCATATCATAGGGTGATAAGTCATAAGATAGAAGACTGTTGGGTCTTCAAAGACCTGATAGAAAGAAGAATTCAAGAGGGTCGCTTGCAGTTAGCGCCAAGCACCGTGCAACAACCCGCGCCTCACGAGCAAGTTAATGTTATCTCTCATGTTGAGGCGGTTGAAGAAAAGAGGGTTGAAAGTCCCGCAAATGAAGCATGGGAATTCCACCTCTCTAAGAAGACTAAAAAGTTGCTAAGACAGCTTTTGAAAGAACCTCAAGTCAAATGGGACAGCAACTTAAACCCCATAGTGCCAAGACCCCCAAAACGGGTCATCCATCGCAAGCCAAACAAGAATGGCAGCCAAAAGGGCAAGAAGTCGCCCAAACCAGCAGAGTTGCCTACACCTTCTGAAATCCAAAAGCACATACAAGCTTTAGAGAATCATAAGCAAGGTACTCCGCTACCGTTGACCCTCCTAGATTTCTTAACGGAAGATGTATTGGCCGTAATGTTGGGCCTTAAGAATGAGAAAGGGGAAACGGGTCAAATCCCTCAAAGTGAAGAAGTCAATGGAGATGACCATGAGATGTGTAACGTGGTTGTCTATGGAGGGAGTTCCTCAAGTGACTCAGATGACGAGGAAGTCATCTTTGTCAAAACCGAGAAACCTGATTGCCAAGCTGTGCTTTGCTCGGGTACGAACATCCCTGAGCGCCAACCACCACAAGAAGATGAGATTGGGAAGTCGAAAGCTAAGGCAAAAGGGAAAGAACCCGCTGTACAAGGCGAACCAGCACCTAAGAAATATATGGTGCAAGATTACAATATCCTCGCAAACCTTAGAAAAATACCAGTTGCGGTCAGCGTGTTTGACATCTTGATGATGTCCACTGAAGTGAGAGAAGTGCTCATCTATGCACTTCAAAATCCTGAAGAGTTTCAAGCGCATTTTGCCGAAAAGAAGATGCAAGAAATAGCGCTGGTGGATAACAAGAATCCAACCATCACCTTCAATGATGATGATTTGCTCATAGGCACGTCTGATCACAATAGACCACTCTTTCTCACTGGTGAGTGTGATGGCCAAAAGGTAACCCGCATGTTAATTGATCCGGGTTCCTCCATTAACCTGATGCCTAAGCGAACGTTGGACCGTCTCACGTTAAGCGCTAAATTCCACACGAAGGACAAAATCACCATACATGGGTTCAACCACAAAACGGAGCAATCCATGGGGGCAGTTAGCCTGCCTTTTGATATAGGTGGTATCCAAGAATGGATGAAATTCTACATCATCGATGCGAAAACCACATACAACGCATTGATAGGCCGGCCATGGCTACACAATAACAATGCCGTTCCGTCAACCTTGCATCAACGTTTGAAATATATAAAGGACGGTGAAGCCAAACAAATCAATGGAGAAGTTAAGCCGTTTGAAGTGCATGAAATAGGGTTGAAAGATGCCAAATACTTCTTCGATAAACCTGTTCTAAAAGGAGAATGTTCGAAGAAACAACGAGATGAGAAAATAAGGCTGTATGGAGCCGATACTGATTCATCGTCAGGGGAGGAGGCAGATGAAACTAGAATACTCCCGTCATACATAGTACCCTCAGAAGACGAGGAAGAAGCAGGTCAATCTTCATTGATGATCGAGAGGATACCTGAAAACCATCACAATGAGCTCACACCAAGGGAAGTGAACCAAATCCAAGAAATGGTGGTATTCATAATACCGCCTAAAGAAGAAATCACTGAAGAAGGAATCTTTAGGCACAAGCCTATTGTATTCTATAGAGCCTCTGATGGTAAAAATCGGTCTTTGGTGCTGAACAATGATGAATGGCCTTTAGAAGATGAAGTCATGTCCAACAAAGTGGATGTACCTCTTCTACCATATTGTCCCAAAAGCCTAACCAGGATTCTTGCAAACATGAGTCCTATGTTTCCAACCTACGCTATGACGAAGCGATTTGATAAAATACTGACTCACCGTAATCCTACAATCATAGGACCGGATGGAAAGCCGAGAAATACTCGAGGGCTCGGGTATGAAGAATCTGATGATGAAAGTGATGACTCCAAATGTCATCCTATACAATACTTCAGCGACAGTGGCAGCGATGGCGAGTCACCAACTTGTGATCTAAGAAGGATCCAATGGAGAGCTGCCCATGCCAACTTAGAAATGGCCTTAAGAGGTGGTCGTGGTAGAGGCCGTGGAAGAGGTCGAGGGAGAAATTTCTTCGCTAATGCCTTGCCAAAACAACCCAAACCAAATCCAACCGAAACTCGCTCCTTCCAAGACCTGATGAGGCAAATGAAGGGTCTGGATGTGTATTCCGAGCATAAACAACAACAACCAAACAATAACCGAAGAACTTCCAAAGCTTCATGTCATGCAATAGAAGCTGAAGACGATCAATCGACGTTTGTCGCATGCAGTGTATGCGATAGACCGGGAGAGGTCACAGAAATGACTTCATGCGTCGAATGTGGAGCCATATGCCATCCCCCTTGCACAAGGTTTAGGGAACATCCCCAAAGTAGTGATGAAACTCCAAGGTGGAGCTGCCTGCGTTGCTTCAAAGGTAAATGGGTACCAGAACCTAAGAAGGGCGAAGCAAAAGCAGAATCACTGCTCCCAGCGCCAGCACCTGAGTCTTTTCCACTTGAGGGCATGCTGGCTCAACTCCTAAAGGACTTTTGAAATTCCAGTCCACAAAGAGGCAAGCCCATACAGATTCAACGAACACAATCTCTGAATCGAAGAAACCTGTTCTAGTGATGCCAAAAGAAAAGAATACTCTGGCGGAACTTAAGAACAAAACATATTCATTTGGGCGAGATAAAGTTGCTAAGGCATTTGACCTGATGCAAAAAGGTCTCAACCTGCCAGTATGCAAACGCTCGGAATAGGCGAATAAGGTCAATGAACCTAATTACTGCCCATATCACCGTATCCTTGGTCACACCATCGATGACTGCTGGGTCTTCAAGGATTTTCTAGAAAAGAAAAGGCAAGAAGGAACCTTACCATTCACTGTGGTAGCCCATCTAGAAGGGACTCATGCGCCGATTCCCAACAAAGATAAGGGGAAGCAAAAGATGAAATCTATCCCTAAAGATGAAGTACCTTCACGATTTGAAGAAGGGGACATGGTATCCATGCTCAGCCATTCTCAAACATCCAAAGACGGTCACACTAAAATTGAGTGGAAAGGACCATATATTGTTGAGCAAGCCTTGGGCCGAGGCACCTATAGGTTGCGAGAAAGCAATGGAAACAAATTCGCACCACCTATTAAAGGGAGGTATCTCCAAGAATACCAAGCACCTGGAATGCAGAGTCGAGCCCGAAATTTGAAAACTCGAGGCGACAACTCGGAAAATTCAGAAGAAGAACAAGAAGCTGAGTGCTACATGGCATCTCAAAGGTCCACCGACTCAGAATATGATTCACCTCAAGAAGAAGAGGATCATAGTAGCGGTAGCCACACAAAGAAAGGCAAATGCATGAGTTGTGATGAAGTAGATGATTATCACGTCATGTTCAATTGTGACCGATGCCATAGATACTCATGCACTGAATGCGCCACCGGAAGAAGGATAAGTTCTAGGTATGACAAAAGGTTCTTCAACTGGTT
Source organism: Carex parvula (assembly GCA_025461045.1). Lineage (NCBI taxonomy): Eukaryota > Viridiplantae > Streptophyta > Magnoliopsida > Poales > Cyperaceae > Carex > Carex parvula. The sequence goes on along the minus strand of JAJGRW010001060.1, from coordinate 313,993 downwards.
TTGCACATCCTGCAAGTGCATTATAGAGGATGAAAAACAAAAGGAGGAAGGAAAAGTCAAACAAACTTCCAAGAAGAAGAAAGGCGAAAGCTCTAAATCTCGTTCAAAACATGAGTCATCAAAGAGACCTAAGGATGACGACTCGAGCGACTCCAGCACGGGTGCCACATGTTATATGATAGAGATTGAGTCAAACCCGAAGGAATATGGGTTTGGAAATGGGCTGATGGATTATGAAAGCGCAAGGCCCATGAAATGCAACTATTTGAAACTATACCAGAATGGTGATACACCAAGTGACTGTCGCCAAGAATACGAAAGTGACTCGTAAACCGTCACTTACAAAACCATCCCCACTACAGCCATGATGGAGGCGATAATGCGCATGAAGGGGCACGTCAGGCATCGATGCACCCGAAAGGGAAATGATATATATACCCCACCCTTGAAAGAAGTCGACATCTCTAAGTCACAAACTTCCTCTACCTCAATCAAGTTCTGTGCTAATGGCTGCTCAAAGGACAATTCCCCACAACTGGGAGACCATGGCGCTCACGCCGACGGTAAGAATGGGATATGGCCGATATCCAGGCCCAGGTTCTCTCACTGTCGACTTCCCCAACAAGGACGCACTGCCGCAAGAGAGTCGATGGTTATGGCGATCCATCTTCATTTATGTCACTGGAGGGAGGAAGACCGGGTACACCAAATACCGCTTCGGTCATTACTTCTCAAATCAACTCAACTGTGAGTTCTCAAGCCTAATCATCGAAGAAGTCGATGAAATCGAGGCCGACTACATACTCATATGCCCAAATGATGACATCAAAAGAGGCATCCTTTCGTTGGGCTCACTCACTTTAGAAGCCGACGTCCTTGGTGTCATTCCCACCGTTATCCGAATGATAGGATGGACTTCTAGCCAAGGAGGCTATGATAACCCCCTCAATTACCGTGCGCGCATAAGACTCCGCAAGGTACCTTTACACTTATGGAATTCTGCTGATATTCATACTTTGGTGGCAGGATTCGGGTATCCTCTGAGGATCGCCCCATACTTCTCCAACAACAACTATGACACGCTCAGGCTCTTGATCGCTTGCGCGCCGCCCAATACCATCCCGCATTAGTTGTGGCTGACCGTTGATCCCATCCGTAAAATTGTGGATGTGGAAGTCGAAGGATGGGATGAAAATGATGGAGACATGCCTCCGCCTGATGATGCAGAAAGCTCTGTCAGCAGACCTCTTCCTCCACCACCAGCACCAGAGAATCCAAAATCCTCTGAGTCACCTAACCTGTCACTGCCCTCTGAACCAACCACATCGGGCAAAGACAGGAGGCCCGCCAAACATGTGGGGCCCAAGGCCGCTCCTTACTAACAGGGGGCAACAAGCTGTTTATGTTAAATGTTTTTAGGAGTTGATTTCCCTTTCTCATGGACAATGCTTATATTTGCTTGATGATGGTGTGTTTATGTTTAAATGCTTGTATGTATGTTTGCATGAAATGAGAATCCCACGAGATCTCCTCCTCAAATTCTACTCCGCAATTTCCAAATTTTAAGATCGAAAACTCCACAAATATCCAAAATTCCAATAAAACCCAAATTCTAATATCCACAAATAAAACACTCCAAACAAAATTCTATGAATATCCCAAAAGTCCAATAAAGCCTAAATTTCAATATCCATAAATAAAATAACCCAATAAATATGCATAAGCTAAAACCTCTACAAATAAAAAGGACCAAATCGCAGCATGAGTGGAATTGTCTCGAGCGAAAAGTGAGGTCCCCCAACTACCCACAAAATCCATAAAGGCCTCTCGCCACAAAATGGGTTTTGTTAAGTTTGTACCCTTAAACAATTAACACTGGCAAAGTTTGTCCAGCCAGTTCTGAATATGGACAGACAAGTTTTATATTTTGTACTTTGAACAAAATATGGGCTTTGGTGTTGTGCCCATTTGAAACAACTATCACTGGTTTTGTCTTTCCTACCAGTTCGAAAAAAGGAGAGACAAGGTTTCTTCATTGTCCTTTAAACAATGGAGTGCCTAATGATGATACCTCAAATAAAATCAAAAGATTAAAGAAAGCGGTCGTCTAGACTATTTCAATTCTGAAGGCACAAAATCCCTTTTAAAACAAAGTTTTCAAAACAATGGTGTTCGCATTTCCCGCGATACCTCTACCTAAGGACTGATGCCATATAGGCTATTCAAGAAGGCACAAGAGGAGTGAGTAAGGTATCACCTCCAAACAAGTGCATACATGCACCTAAATCCCACCATAATATAAAAAGAGTGGAGAGATGTAAGGCCCACAAAGAAAGCCTCACGCACAAAATGGGCTTTGTCAAAATTGTGCCCTTAAACAATTGTCACTGGTACGCTCGTCTAACCAGTCATCTAAAGTGACGAGCAGGCTTTATATATTTGTGCCGAACAAAATAAGGCTTTCATGTTGTGCCTAGGCCATGTGAGCACTAAAACAATTATCTTGGTCCAAAATAAGAAAAGAAGCCGAGAACCCAAAAGCAATAACCATAATCGGGTTCTCACCAAACCAACCTCTGTGAAAACCAACATTGAGCCAGGTTAACACCCAGAAATAAGGGACCTATAGATCAATGTCCCCCGGGCCATAATCAAACCAGAGCTCGAGAACAAGAACCCTTGGCTCTAAACACTGAAGTCCTATATAAGACTAAAGCCCACAATTTGGCGCACCTCTACAACAGTCCCACCGATAACAACCAGGGACCTCTCAAGCTGGAATCAAATAATCAACCAGCCGTTCAACACAAGGCCCGCAGGTGACAAGCGAATACCCTAAAGCCCAAGCATAATTTGGCATACCCTTTCGGTACGTCCCACGGGTGACGTCTAAACCCAAGTCACATAATAAATTCTCTTGGCTTCGAAACCGCTATACAAAGACCAAAGAACCCTGATTAAGCCTTATATAGGCCAGAGTCCATGATAGACTCTTGATTTAAACCATGTGCCACCAAGGCCCAATACACAAATAGGCCTACGATCAGATTGTAACCAAGAATGAAACTTATAACGATACTTTACTCAAACATGTGTCCCACCAGCCTCAAACCCACACAGCACATGGGCGGGTCAGTTATCGAGATGCATAACAAGACCGTGAGGGACCGCACAACGCTGCAAATGTTCCTTCACACAAGTCCCATAGGCGAGTCCTTAAACATTTTTCACAGTCGGTGCGACGTATATACAGCATATGGCCTAGTCAATCACCGATAAGTGAATTGAAATTATGAAAGACCACAAGCGAGCCCCAACGGGCAACCCTCGAACAGCTCTCGCGTTTGGCACGACGCATACATAGCATATGGGCTAGTCAGTTGCAAAAAAACGAAACGAGACTGTGAAAGATCACAAGAGCATATAAGGCCGATCCTTTACCAAAGTCTCACATCCCTTTACCCTCTTACATCCAAGGTGCGACGGAAGTACAGCATATGGGCTAGTCAGTTACCAAGGAACAGAATAAATTTATGAAAGGTCACAAGATCATATGGGACCGATCTTTCATGAATCTCTATTTACCCCTTTTACATCCAAGGTGCGACGAAAGTACAGCATATGGGCTAGTCAGTTACCAAGGAACAGAATAAATTTATGAAAGGTCACAAGATCATATGGGACCGATCTTTCATGAATCTCTATTTACTCCTTTTACATCCAAGGTGCGACGAAAGTACGGCATATAGGTTAGTCAGTTACCGAGAGACAGAATAAATTTATGAGAGATCACAAGATCATATGGGACCGATCTCTCATTTACCCTTTTCAGATTCAGAGGTGCGACGAAAGTACAGCATATGGGCTAGTCAGTTACCGAGAAATAGAGTAAGGATGTGAAAGATCTGAAGAGCCTATGAAGCCGATCTTTCAAGGAGTTTAACGACTTCTTCTGCATTCTACGCGTGACATATATACAAGCATATGAGCTAGTCAGTAGTCGAGAAGCAGAGTAAGACTATGGGAGTTCTGAAGAGCCTATGAAGCCGATCTTTCATTCTTACAAGCGAGCCCTTAACGGGGTCGCAGGGAATTTCTAACCCTTAACGGGGTCTCGTAATTCTGCGTGCAACCCATATGTAGGCGCATGAGCAGGGACAGTCGCGAAGAAAACGATGTGGGAAGACGAAGGGGCATGTACAGCTTTTTAGCTATCCTTTCATGTCAGTCCTAAGAAATTAGCACCTTTAACGGGGTTTCCGTGTTCTACGCAAGACCTATAAAGACGGGTGCTTGCTAGAAGGCGATGCAAGGATGTGGAAGACCGTAAGAAGCGTATGAGCTGGTTCTCCACGACCTTAAGATATTTGGGTTTCCGTGTTCTACGCAAGACCTATAAAGACGGGTGCTTGCTAGAAGGCGATGCAAGGATGTGGAAGAACCGTAAGAAGCATATGAGCTGGTTCTTCATGACCTTGAGGTCACTATACGTGTGGAGCCATGACGATATAGGAGTCGGTATCCATACGCTCACCGTTCACTGAAAGTACAGCTATATAACGGCTGTCCAAGGTGGACAAAACCCAAGCCAACTGGAGACGTTTGATCGCTTAGAACCCGATTGGAGGAATGCAGAAGGTTTGAGGTACAGCTTGAGTCTAATGAAGGTGCCTTGTCGCTTAGAACCCGATGAGGAGGATTCAAAAGACTCGGGATTAAGCCCTGACTCTAACGAGTTCGTCTGATGGCTTAGAACCCGGTTGGAAGGAATTTGAAGGATTCAGGAGAAAAAGACAAAAAGAGAATAAAGGCAAAAACCAAGTCAAACAAGGCCATTCAGTCGCTTAGAACCCGATTGAAGAAGGTTTGGAAGGCTTGAGAGAAAACCCGAGTTGGATGAGTTTACTTGATCGCTTAGAACTCGGTTGAGGAAGATTCATAAAACTCGGTCACCAAAAAGAAAAAGAAAGAAGGAGAAAGAGAAAATCACAAAAACAAACGTCAACCACAAATACGTATATCCAAGCATGATCAACCTAACCAAAATACACATACAAAGAGTGGGCTCGAAGGCACACACCCTCACAAAACCAGCCACAAAGTAAGATCTACCCCCTAAATAAAGGTGCCTAAAACAGAAGGCACGTAAGGCACGATGGCTAAACATGGCTCCACAGCCACAGGAACATCCTGGGGGCAGTCGAGAACCCCTCCTGCTCCAATGCTAGGCGAGCCTGCCATGACTAAGTCTGGTCCTGTGAATGATAAAGGAATGGGCTGAATATACAAAATCCGCAAATCAAGAAAAGAGGTAATGAAAAAGAAGTTCGAAGGAAATAAGAGAGTAACTGTACCTGAACGACCAGTCATCTGGACTGAAGGGAGCTCCTCTTTTCTTCTCTTCTTCTGCTTCCTGTTGCATCTCTTGGGCCCGGAATCAGGCCTCAAGAAAACTCGGGCTGGAACGTCACACCTGACTACCTGCTCGGGCATGGAAGAAGCAACTACAAAAGAGAAACAAAGTCAATACGTACGCAAAACCCATATGCAAATTCAAGAAAATAAAAATATCATACCTGCTCTAGAAATGGTGGAAGAGTCAACGCCAGGAGGAGAAAGGCGGCTGTCACGACTCTGAAGGTCAGGGGCTCTCTCCAGGAAAGGAACCTGACGCCTCTTTAAAAGGCTCTTTCTTCTGGTGCGAACCATCTCTAAAACCAAATCCTTATCAGGAACCTGGCACGATTGAATCATGTCATAAAACCATTTCTGATAAGCAGCACTGAATACGCCAACTCTCGAAGTAGAAGGGATGGTGAATCTCACACGAGTGTCAGTGGAGAGAACGGACTCCCAACACTGTGCGGCTCCAACCAAATCAGCTGCTATGAGACTGCCAGTCCAAACCATGACAGGGATGTCCTGATCAAACCCAAACTGGCGTGCGCAGCGATGGGGCATGTAAGGCTCCAATATGACTCGATCACCCAAACGAAGAGGTAGGAGCCCATGCCTGAGACTAACCAGAAAATCCAACCTCCTGGAACCTCTCTTTAACCTTCAGGGCACTCCTCACTCCAAACCCTATCTAAAAGCTCCAAATCTTCATGCCTAGGGTTGCGATGAAAGGTCACCCAACTCTCTGGCAATCTAAGAAAACCTCTGCTGTGCAAGAAATAGTCACGAGCCAGCCTAGGGGGCAAAGGAGTGTGTCTAACTCCAGCAATCCCCGCTAAAAGAGGTAAACCAGCCCTCATCCTCTCACTCATCGAGGAAGTGTACAAGCCGGGCCAATAAATGTGAGCCCAACCCATCAAGAAATGAAAAGGAACCACCTCATCACAATGCGAAGGATCCTTTGAAGTGGATAAGATCCTCATGCACCTGAAAATGTTGGCCAATGCGGGAATAGCCAAAGAAACCGCCTCGCCTCTCGCCAAGTTGTTCGCCATAATGAAACAATCTGGTTGAATGACACCGCTGGCTGACTAGGGATCACAAAGTAACACAACCACCAAGCCAGAAATGCCGTCAGGTAGGCCTCAGCACCTAACCTCTCGCGAGATGCGCTGATCGGAGTGAATCTCTCATCAGTATGAAAGATCTCCTCTCTACCTGTACCAAATGGATTATAGGGATGTGCAAAAAAGCATGAACGGGATAGCGAATCGCATCACTGAAGTATACAATCCATCTCCTAAAATCTACCTCTCCAGCATAAGAAAGCTCATAGTAGACATCAAAAACCCGTTGGAGAGATATGGGGTAACGCCGACTACCATCTGGCAAAAGCTCAGAAAGAGTCTCCTCTAAAGGGAAATACTCGTCATAAGGGATACCAAAAATAGGTAAACCTGTCAAGTGACGCATCTCTGCAGGAGATATGGTGAGCTCACAATCCTCCAAAACAACAGTGTTGGAAACATAGTTCCATCGCTCCACCATACTCTGAAAAAAGAAGGGATCCCAGGTGTACTCGAAGAGAGAGAGAAATACCGCCTCATAAATCCCAATCTTGTTCAAAGCATCAGCCTCGTTCTGTAAGATGACCCTCACCCAATCAACCAAAAAAGGCATCTTCACAAGGCTCCCAGGTATGAAATCAGCGGATACCTAAGGCAAATGTAAAGGATGAAGAGCCCGATCCCTGGTGAAAGGATGCAAGCGTAAGCCACGTACCTCTTGAAGGTGTGACACGCTCAAAGATCTCTTGAACCTGGCAGCGGTCCCTGCAGTGAGAAAAGTATTTGGCGTCCAATCATCCGGATCACCCTGGAGACGCTGGCCCATAGAGAAAGCAGAAGCCGGCATAGGCTCGTACCGAGTAAAAGGTACCCCTGCAACAAAAGCAAAGTTCCATCAAACTTTGTCAAATCATATTACTTTGCCAACACCTGATAGATTCCCTACTCAGAAGCAACTCAACAGAAATTTGAGCAAATTCCGGCCGTTTTGTCAAGGAATTAAAGGCAATGCCTTTCTAAACTCTTTGGTATACAAGTTACTAACATGGTCCCTACACGCCCTCTTGTCCGTATGACCTTCGTGGCTGGACAGGATCCCTTAAATGTATGTTTGAAGCATAGTCACTACTTGAGGCCTCTATAAAGACAAAGGATTAAGTCCTCGGGTAAACCTCTAAGACCATGTAAAGTGTATGAGAGATGAAGAAAAGTGTACCTCGATTACGAGACATGACTGAAGATGATGATCGAAACCAGCTTCCAAGCTTCAGCACCAACCTAAAACTTCAGACAATTGCAAATATGAGTATAAAAAGCATGGTTCGAAAAGACCCTAAACTAAAACCCATAAAGAAAGATAGTCGAAAAGACTTAAAACTAAAGCATGGTCCGAAAAGACTTTAAACTAAAGCATGGTCCGCAATGACCTTTAAACTAGAGCATGGTCTGAATAGACTCTAAACTACAACCAAAACCGAGTCCCAACCAGGCGTGGTCCGAAAAGACTCTAAACTAAAGCATGGTCTGAAATGACTTTAAACTAAAGGATAGTCTAAAAAGACTTTAAACTCCTGCCAAAATCAAGTCCCAACCTGACATGACCTAGAAGACCCCGAGATACAGCTAAAACCAACCCTGGTTAGCCAAAGACCCCACCGAGAAGCACACGAGACAAACCGGATCGAAACCCGAGATTATGCCTACAACCAGAAGGCCATTTTATCTAAACCCTTAATTTTGCAAAAGTACCCGCATGGTTTCCGTACTAGATCAGAGATAAAATTTCCCTGTCTGTAATCCCTCCTCGGTAAGACAGGTTTTCCCATGAGTATGTTTGCAGAGTATGGTCGTTGCCTAGGTCCCCTGATATGAAGACAAGTGATTAAGTACTCAGGCAAGCTCTGAAGGATGCATACTCAGCCCTCACCCAACCATGCAAATATTAGCAAGATGAGATAAAGATAACATACCTTTTGAAGTAGATGTGATCGAAGAAGATGATCAGACCCGCTTCCGAGCTCAATGCCCAATATGGAGTTCCAACACCTGAGATTCAGACAAGAAAAACAACTCAGAAAGAATTCCATAAAGTTCAAGAGGAACACTGGGGGCACCTGGCTAAGCTGTTCAATCCTAAGGTCTTCACACCTCACCCAGGTGGGGCATTTGTTTGACCCTAAAAAGTTAAGATTCTAGTTATTTGGATAAAATACCATTTAACTATGCAAATTGGTCAATTAAGAAGTCAACCATACTTTAATTTGACCCATCACCACAAAATGGGAATGGAGATTCATTAAATTAAATTCATGATTAAATTCTACTCGAATAATCATGAATTTTGATATTTCACACAGTTCCTAACTCAAAATGGTCCCAAAGATATCAAATTTACAAAATAGAAAGTTCTGAATGGTGCCACGTGGCATGGAGTACCTCTAGCATTTAACCTAAGTGTTATGGGAGCAAGTTGGGGTTGAACATGCAAATTCCACAGCTGGGACCCACGAGTCATTGACTCAGAGGGGATTTTCGCTGATGAGCTAAAATAGGTGAACATAGCTCACCTAGTGTGAACTTAATAGACCGAGTTGTCAATGGTTCGGTGTACTGTGAACCGTGCGCAAGTAAAAGACATATCAAATTAGAAAATGGCGCTTGGGCGCCTTTGACCCCTTCGGCTTGTGTGCTCCCAGTGCGCCGTGCACCATTAACAAAGCCTTATGCGGCTCATGAGCACCGAGCGCAGCCAAGGAAAGCAATACAAATAAAAGGAGTAAAGCATTTAAAATGGAGAGAATGACATGTGGGTCCCGCTTACCAGACCCTTCTTCTTCCTCCGTCCCTCCTTACAAACCCGAGAGTAATACCCAAAATTCACTAAAATGAGCAAAGCTCGGTTTAAACCTTCATCCCATATCAATGAAGACTTTATTCTTGTCTCTTTACCCGAAACTCTGATGATATACCTCTCTCTCGCAAGCCCAATTAAAATTGAGAAAGAAAAGAAGAGAGAAATGGGAAGCTTGAGCTCTTGGTAAAATTGGATCCCGAGACTCGGTTTAGAGCTAAGAAGGAAGTAGACGACGCTAGTGGACTTGCCAATTTAATGCAAAAGGGTATAATTGAGTTGGCCCGTGAGAAAGGCATGCACCCGAATGCGACATCATTGGAAAGGACATAATTCGTCATTAATTTGGTACAATTCTCTCAGGCACATGATAATGGGGTGAGGGCGATGCTCTGTGTCCATTCCTCATGAGTATTAACACCAGAACCGGTTTGGGCTCATGATGAGGCCCGGTAAGGCGCGGAAACAAGGTACCATGTTCAATACAGCTATTATTCGGCTGTTGGTCCCCTCTAACACGTGTCAAGCTCTGTGCATATGAAGAGAAATATGGGAATATCCCCTCCAGAGAGTCAGGAGCACGCCCATCAAGTTTCTCCTTCTATAGCCGATTTTTCAAGGGCTAAGATGATGCTGAGCACACATGAGAACGATCTGAAGGCTGAGAATAATACAGCTAATAGTTCATGACATGTAAGAGTATAATTGGATGACTTTTGCCATGTATGCACACAAGGAGGCTGAAATGAATCCAGACCATGCATCAAACAGCTGATGTGCATGATGAAAGCCACATCAGCTGAACCCTAAACCCTAAGCCATGCCTGCCTTATATAAGGCACCTAAAATGAAGAAGAAACACAGTTCAACAACTCCCTTCCCACTCAAACTCCTGCTACTAAGTTCATACACAAGAAATACTCAAGTTTCATAGTTTAGAGGAGAAGCTTTTCAAGTTTTTTAGCAAATTAGAAAGGTAACTCATACCTGAATGATGTAAGCTCAAGAAGAGCAATGATCTGTACATATTCTATTTCAGTCGAAATAAAGAAGTTTTTTTTTACTTTCTTCCCTTTTTCTTTACTGTCTTGAATATTACTTTTCTCTCTTCATTTTCCTTTTTGTTTAAAACTTTTAAAATGATAAAAATGTGAGAGATACATGATTTCTAGTTCATCAAAAGATGAATAAAATGAAATATGTAACTTGATGATCAAACAAAAAATGTTTTATTTCATTCTCTTGCATTTTCTTTTCTTTTAAACATAAAAAAATATGTATATAATAAAAATATGTTGCAATATCTTTATTTGCATCTTTCTTGCCTTCTTGATAATTTTCATAAGAATAACAATAAAAATATCGAAATTTGACCCTTTTTATTCTTTTCTTTTCCTTTTCTTTTCTTCATTTTATGTTACAAAGGAAAAAGGGACAAAAACACACAATCACACAAAAATATATAAAAAAATGATATATATTAAAAGTGACATTTTATATTATAAGAAATATAAAAGAAGAAGATATCAAAAGTTGATGTTTAACTACATCCTTTTAAATATCCAATTCTTGCATAGTTCTTTTAATATAAAATCAACTAAAAAGTGTAAAAATACATGAAAAAAGATTGAAATAAAATCAAGTAGCATAATGAGGATTGATGTTTAACTACATCTCCTTAGTTATGTTATTTTTGGACTTTGAAAGACTTTAATGCATAAAAGAGAAATAAAATAAATAATATATGAAAGATTGATGTTTCACTACATCTCTTTCTATATTATGAGTTTTATTAATCTTTAAAGGGCCTAGATGCATAATTGTTGAAAGAAAGAGCAAATGAAAAGAAGGAAAATTCTACCCCCCATGAAATGATGCTCAAGGACCTTCACATAATTATGCAAATGACCAAGGACCTATGTGCATATTTGAAATGGCATTGGTAAGTGACATATGGTGATATCAATGCCCATTTTGATTTTTTTTAACCAAACTTTAATGCCATGACTTGTGCATAGTTTAATTATATTAAAATCATATGGTACCAGATAAAGAAAAGGGTCAAAAGCAAATTAGACCAATGCAGGTATAGATCAGTCAGTGCAGGCTGATCTGAAAACTAAACTCAAATTCTGTTTAAACAGTCAGATAGAGGATGAAAAGACAATCAATTTAGACTCAAATTTTGCATTTTTATGATTTTTCTGCTATTTTCTAGCAATTTTCGAAGTTGGGTTCCAGAAAAAAATAAAGAAAAATCTGCTGCTGCATATTTACATGCATATCCCTCTATCTATTTCGTCTTTTAAAAGTAGAAATAAAAAGCATAAAATCTTCAAACTTCATACATTCTACTACACTACATGAATAGCATGAAAACCATGTATTTTACTAACCAAATTCAGGAGAAATAAGATTAAAAGTGATGTGAACTCCATGCTATTTCCAAACCCGAAACCCAATAGCATGTTCATACTCAATTCAAACCCGAAAGCAAAACTTCAAACCCGAAACCCAAATCTAGAAATCATAGCTGAAATTAACACCTTTTCAATCCTGATGTTCCTTCAAAGACCTTCAAACTACAAAGTCTCAGTTTCAAACCTATGTGCCAACACCAAATCGAGACCTTAAAACCCGAATGGTTCCCAAACCTCCAGAAATGTGAAATTGAGCTCGCATAAAGCTTCTCCATACTCTGACAATACCAAATGAAGAGGCAATTGAAGAAGAATGATGAAGAAAACTCCGAAAATTGAGGACGAGACCCTGACCGGTACCGAGAGATTGAAGCTGGCTGCGTACCGCTATCTCCAGTGATCAATCACTGTCGACAACACTACCAACGTACCCCCACTCTCAAGGCGATCCCGGTGATGTCATCCTCTAGCCTTGCCGTGACCGGAGGCTTCGCCGGAGCAACCATCAAGTTAAACCCTAAATCGGGTCCTGAACCATATCCATATCCAGCTTGCACGATTTTTAAAGCAACCAGAATGGCTGGATCATGGCGCCAAAACACCAATTCAAATCAGATATCCGAATCTCTGCGCAAAAGGAAGATCTGAAGGCCAGGATCGAAGTTTAATAAATAAAGAGGCTGCTGCCAGAGGGACCTACACGTCAGCCTAAGTTCAAAGAACCCCCGAGTGAATCTCAAAGCCTTTGCACACATCTCAACGCCGAATAACCGAAATCTAAAGCCTGTTATCTAAGCCCGATGATCTGCGCATATCTTAAAGCCCCTAAACACATCTCAAAGGGCCTAGAGTGCAAATCTCAAAGCCCAAACCTCAATCCTATAGCCCAGAAACACTAAGAGAAGAACTTTTAGAAAAGGGTCCCTCTGACAAAATTATTTTCACAGCGCAGCCCTGGATATTTGCAAATAAGCCCTTGGTCATGAAAAATTGCTTCAAATAAATCCTTGGAAACCCAATTTTCAGTCCATACCTTGCCAAAAGCCCAAATTACAAATTCCAGTCCCTCCTGCTTTACAAATAAGTCCTGAAAAATTTGAAACTTTACAAATAAGCCCTTTGCAGCCCTTATTAGCCATAACTTCTTCATTTCAAATCCAAATTAGCTCAAACCAACTCCAAATGGACCCAAATCAAATCCTTCATGTCCCTAAATCAAAATCAAGCATAACCAAACATCATACAATCTGTCAAATAACCAAAATGCCCTTTTCTCCATTTTTCTCACATTTAAATTATTTCTCTTCAAACAAAATATAAATAAAGTACAAATATATTTTCTTAAATACAAATATATTCCTAAAAAAACAAATAAAAAGTATAATAGATGTATTTTAATAATATTCATTGTATCTCATGCACACATGTTAATTAAAACACCCAAAAACAGTGATAATCAAACAAAAAGACCAAGTACATGAGTTCTCCCCCTTTTAGCCCCCTTTATTCAATTCACAATAAATAGGCCCCAAATCCTGGAATGAATGAGGTATTCAGTATGGCTTGGAAGGGTCATCTGATGTAATTAACAGCGGGAGCTTGCGCCCGCTGGGAGTTAAACGTCCCCACAATCAATAAACTCTCTTGATAGACTGATTATGAACAGTAGGTCTGTCGAGGGTGAACCGAATGAATTGTAGAAGGAAAGTAAATGTTTCAAATTCGATGTTCTCCCCTATGACGTAAAAAGCGAGAGCATTGAACCCTTAGACATTTAACACATGCACACACCTTCCACCGCTGTGCAACTTTCTGCGCCCTACAGACACATAATTAGTTTACCTGCTGCTTATTTTTTCTTTATTTGCAACTTTCTGTTTAAATTTCTAATTTTTGGTACCTGTCAATTTTTGACACCCGTCAATTTTCGGTACAGATCATAGATCATCTCCAAATACTGTACAACATAGTAAACGGTCGGATATGGATCAGATGGTGATCAAACTTTATTCTTATTCGTTATAATTTTTCGAATACAGATACGGATACGGATCGGATATCGGACGGATACGGATACGGATACGGATACAAATATAATCTGGATAATTAAAAATAAAATACTGATTTATATTCTCATAAATAAATAATAACTAAATATAATATTTTTATTTAGAAATTAAGTTTCATTGATGTACTCTCCCAAAACGAAAATCATGATACATTGTCTAATATAAAAGAATCATGATATATACATTTGCGTCAATTTTTCAATGAATCATTTTTTGTTGATGTACTGGTGTACTGCCTTCAAAAATCATTATACTATTCATAAAGTAAAGGGATATAACAAACAAAAGAAAAAGAAAATGTCCGGAAATCGGATCCTGTTTAGTTCAGTCCCACAGAGGAACCACAAATAAATAGCAAGCCTGGGAAGTTGGGAGCTCTTCAAAGTTTTGAGGTAATTGAGTTGGCCCAAGGCCCAGATAATCCGATTATTTAAATTTCGCGGATTCAATTCAATTCGGATAATCTGATTAAGAAAAAAGTCGGATTCAGATAATTATCAACCGCATCTGTATATCTGTCTGAAAATTATCCGGATCCGAATTCATCAATTTTTCAAATCTGGATGACATCGGATAATATCCGATCCGTTTACACCTCTACAGTGGACTGTTCAATGCTCAAGGCTGCTGCTTCGTCAATATTTTTTTGTTAGCTGAAATCTCTATAATAGTTCTTTTGGTTAAAGCATATTTCAAAGCATACTTCACCGTATATGGAATTAGGCTTGTAAAAGAAAATTTGGTAGGGTGCAAACGGATCGAACAGTGGTAAAATCATATCCGTATCTGTTTTAATTTTTTGGATAAGGATATGGATTTATGTATATATACACATAATTTTTTTTATAATATATATTAAACTATATAGTGCTCTACTATTCGGATACGGATAATTAAAATGTAAAACTATATCCGTATCTGCACGGATATTCGTATCTAATTTTTGAATACAAATCCGTTTGCACTCCTAAAATTTGGCTTGTAAGAAGGTAAAAGTTGATAAAAACTAAAAGGAAATGTATTCTAACCATCTGATTTTCTCAATTATTTATGTCAAACTAAATCACTGAATTCCTTTCCTTTGTATCCCATGCTATCTGGAGCCAAACAGTGGGTGCAAGCTAACTCAGTACGGTACCAGCATTTAAAGTTCTGAACCAATGGAAAAAAAAAAATAGTATTTCAATTGATGTCTCCATATTATAGTGTACCAGAATGTACCAATGGAAAAAAAAATTGTACTAGAGTTGGTGCAAGCTACTTCAATTGATGTCTCCAATGGAAAAAAAATTAAACCCAGTGTGAACCAGAGTTTGCAAGACATTACATCATTGATAAAAGAGAATTAATAAAATAATTGATGTAAGACATACTCCATTCATACCAGTAAGTGTACCAGAATTTTGCAAAATAATTGATGTCTCCACATACATAATAGCACCTACTAGTACAAGACATTACATCCAAGTCACTAACAATTAACCATTAAATTTTTTTTACAAGCATAGCTTATGTTCATTTTAGAACACTGAACAATTAACAATGATTAACAAAGTACAACAATTAACAACCACTAAACTACAAAACAGAACATTCTCAAAGCATGTCATGACATTTTACAACTCTCCAACAATTTCATATTTTGAGAGCGAGACACTAAACTAAAGTTTTAAAAGCTCCAAACCTCATCTCAGACATATTTCTTTTCCCTCCTCTTCATTCATACCAGTACCATTTGTGCCACTATTCTTGCCAAATATCATCACATTCAAGTCTTCCATTACATCTTCATATCCACATGTCTCAATTATTTGATGGTTAAAGCCTCATACATTAGGTTGTCTTCATTAATTGTTGGCTATACAATAAATTACCTCTGGTTGTCATCATGTCATCCTGTGTTTTAGAGTAACAATCAGACATTCTTATACAAACTTGAGGATTTCAACATAGATGCAAAACTAAAGTTGATTAACCTCATGGCCAGGCCACCCACTGAATTGTGTAATTTGTCTAAAATATTTTCAATTTCAGTTTCAATTACCCTTATTGTGCAATTAGACACAAAACTAGCCATAACAAATGAAAACAACTAAATAAAAACAATAAGAGACCAAATACTAAGTTTGAAAGAACCTTAATCAAAGTATCTATTCAAACCTTAATCAAAGTTATAATCGAAGAGCCCTTTCACATTCGGGAATTTTGGTTTATAATTCATTTACAAATAAACTATGGCTACATACAACTTTATTTTACTTTACTATGGTGCATCCTAAATTGGATGAATTAAAATGTAAAAAACCATGCTCTGATGTCATATGTAAGTTTTTATACATTAACATAGATCGAATATAATCTTTAGGATCTCAAACAATATAATTCGCAAAAATATAAATGTACCTGATGTGGAAGATGCAGCCATAATACTTCAACTTCACGTACTAACAGTTTATCTCCCTTGACCCTTTCTCCTAATGTTACAAAATTTTGAGACGGAAATACTTGTGTGTAACTTCTTTATGAATATAGAGGACCTATTTATACTCGTTTATATTTAATCTGGTACGTCAATCAAATACCAGATGAATGGATTAGATTTAGTTTGCTATTAATAGTGGAATCAAAATAATTTAAAACGGCTATTTGATATGACACTAAGAGTTTCATAACTTTATTTTGATATTAAGAGACTAAAAACTCTCAAACATTTATATCCATTTTCTAGATCACTTTCGAGAATTTAATCTAACATATTATTATTGATTGTTAGTTATCTAACATATTATTGGGTGGTCAAATTAAGCTTTGCTATATCTAGGGTTGCAAACGGATCATATAGTGGTAAAACTATATTCATATCCGTTTTTATTTTTCGGATACGGATACAGTCGGATATTAAATGAATATGAATACAGAAAAAATCGGATATTGAACGGATACGAATACGGATATCATTTAGATATATAATTTAGATATTGTAATAAAATTAACTTATATTCAACAAAGTATTTTTCTCAAACAAAAATAATTCATAAATATAATTACAATTTTCTGCCCAAATCTAATAAAACTGAGAAATGAGAATATGTAAAAATATATAGATTTAGAGGAGAATATCTCATAATATGTAAAAAATATCTTGTTATGTACAAATTAAATAACGTAAATCTCAATTTTCTGCTGACGTTTTCATGAAGCTTCTCAAGATTTTCGTAAAAAGAAGTATATTTGTCTTATCTGTTTTTTTCAAGAAAAATTGATGAATCATCGAAGTTGAGTCGACCTGGCTCATTGTACAAAGTGCTTTGACTAAATCTCACTGTTGGATCCCGCTACCGAAACAACATCTAGTTGTTCGCATTTAATGCCGAAATTTTTATTAATACCATTAAAAAAAAATAAACCAAATTATCACTCAAATTGGGGAATTTCATATTTACGAGGGCCACAACGACAAATAGTGGCCCCATTCTTGAGGGCTGTCATTTGTTGTTGCGGCTCCTAAAAAACCCAAAAAACTCAGCATATTACGGTGCATTTTTTGGTTTTTGAGGAGCCGCAACGACAAATGGCGGCCTCCAAAAATGAGGCCGCCATTTGTCGTTGTGACCCTAGTAAATATAGAATTCTCCAAAAATTTGTGTTTTTTTTAAATGGTATTTTTAAAATTTTCGAAATTTAATGTCTCCTGTGGTAAGAGAAGGTAAGAAAAGGAAAAAAACAAAACTAATTGGTAGCGAGTAGCGGACTGAGGGTTTCACGCATATCCGAAATCTGAAAAATTACGGATACAGATAATTATCCATTTTCGAAATTGAAACCGTTTCCCCATCGGTATTTACATGATTTATATTCGTATCTGCATCCATATTCTTAAATTATCCATATTCAAATATCCGAATCCGCAAAATTTTGAATACGGATAATATCCGATCCGTTTGCAACTCTAGCTATATCACATTACTTGAGTTCATTTGATCACGTAAAACTAGGTTTCCAGATGAAGTACAACAAGAAATATACTAACTTGTTTATCTTTTGTTAAATTTGATGAGCACACATATTTCCAATCGAAATCCCCATCTGTGAACCAAATGCATATATATATAGGCAGTAATTAATCGGTGTCACATGAGTAGAAATTGAAGAAACCAAACTGAAATTTATCATTTAACTAGACTCAACAATATAATTCACAATTGAAATACATTTGTCCTGAGGATTAGTTATATTATACTTACAACATTCAATTTTGGTGGAGCGGAGCACTCATGGCGACCACCGGCGAATGGCAGCTTGTCACGAACCGCCGCCGGAAATACCCAGAACATTGGCGAACTCCAACTAACCGCCCCCTCACCCAAGCTCCACCCTACCAACCATACCCACCCAAACCTAATTCAATGACCTACGCCCAAGCTCTGCTCAAGACAATGCCACCTTCCCCAACTTCTCTACCCACCTCACCTACAAACAGCAACTATACATCCTCCTCCAGCTCTCGTCTCCAATCCCCGCGAGCCCGACCAGCACCCACCTTCTATGTATCACCTCACAACCCCACCCACCTCAGGTTCCCGCCGTCACCGTCCTTTCCGGAATGGAAAGGACGTTGCTTCCGCTGCTGCCGAAGAGGCCACACCAAAGATCTCTGTCGGAATAGAGCCCGCTGCGGTAAATGTTGGAAGACAGGTCATGTTGGAAATCGTTGTAGGGTTCCCACTCTAGCTCCGGCAGCTCAGCCCACTGCTAGAATCCCAAAGCCGACTCCGTCGACACTCAATGAACCGCTATTTGACGAAATCCTGTCTGGCACTGCCCCATTGGTGAGCCCCTCTTTACCTCCAAACCGACCCTTCAAGGCAGTATGCTACTTTCCTAGGGGTGCAGCTTACTTTCAAGAGGTTCAGGCATTAGAGAATGCGGTAATACTCGATACTCATGAAGCCGACTTGGAGTTGAGTGTAGACACGGTTGCCAAATATGCCACCAATACCAAATTGGTCTCCTTAAATGAGATATCCGTGGCCATTCTTCAGCGTGGAAAATACCTTATCAAACTACCGTCTCAGGTAGCACCGGAGTCCTTCATTAAGGCCACCTCGCCGGACTTGTGGGATTTCGGCTTCACATTCCAACCTTGGTCCCTCCTAGATGAGGCGGCTATTGTAATCCCAACGTTCAAAGTCCTGCTGGGAATAGATGGCCTACCCCCCCATTTGTGGCGAGAGGATTATGCCATAACCGCCATCTCCTCATTTGCTACCTACCTTGGATCCATCTCTCAGCCTGACCTGGCTAATCTCAAACGGTGGTTAGCTGTTGCCGCAACCGATGATCTTCAACTCATCCCTCAACATGTTGGAATACATGTAGGAGGGTTAGAATATCTTGCTGATATCATTCCTCTCAAAGTGGTCACTGGCCCTATTTACCGTCGTTCTGACATGCCGGTCATGCCCAAAACCTTCACCCGACCGGACCCTTTTGCTTCTAGTGACAATTCTTCCGGTGATGATCGACCCCAGGATCTCGGTGACATCATTCGTATCCCCAGGCGGGTAATGGAGGAATTTTGCCAAGGTAGAGACCCGGCAACCTTGCCACCGGCCATCAAAACATACCTGGCCGGATCTCAACCAAAAAAGGTTACCACACAGCCACAAGGCGGCGAAATGGCCACAATGGATCCCGTCTGGCACACTGCAGTATCCACAATGGATCCGCTGCCGAAAGCCGACAAACAGCTTCCTTCAAACCAAATTGCGGGGTTGAATCTGGAGTTCACGCAACCTAATGCGGGTCATTTTACGCCCCCAGAACGACCCGCCACTGGTCAGTCCTTGTCGACGCAGGATGCACAAAATCCGGGGATCTCCAACCCGCAGGACGCGTGTCGCGCGACAAAAGATAATAATAGCCGTACGCTGACACTGTGCCCTGAACCTTCTGAAAGGGTACACTGTTCTAAGCATCAGCGGACAGTGGACAAAAAACAAAAAGCGGCACAATTCAGTTCCCCTGTGACCATTCTAAGGAGAGAAGTGGTGCAAAATGAGTATCATAAAGAGCCACTTGCTCAGGCCTCTTTCAGTAGGTCACAGCCAATCCATGGAGAACCTTCTAGTCACTCTCACAGCCACGCATGGCATGCAGCTGAGCCAGCCTCAGAACACGTCACCCCGGTCAACATTCCTCCTAAGGAAAGGTCACTCAACACATCTGTACGTGGGCCATCCTCCTCGGAACTCACAATTCGAGAAATCCGCCTAGGAGTAAGGCACAAACGCAAGGCCACAAGGAGATCTAAGTCTCTGCTTGCTGCTGGGCCTTCCAAGAAAAAAGCCCAACAAGCCACCAGGGCCGAAAATATTCCCTCTCACTCAAATTCGACTGGGCTTATCGAAGTGCTTGTCCAGCAGGATTTTTCAGGGGCTTTGGCATCCAAGTTGGGAGTCCAACATTCAGATATACTACTGATAATTTCTGAGGAGAATGAGCAACGGGCCTCCACCACTGGGCCTTCGACATCAAATGCTAATGAAGATTTAGATGGGGCTTTCAACTTTAATTTCGATCCATCTTCAGATGATGAGATGGATTCCGACATCGATGGTTAATACTTGGGGATCAAATGCTGCTAATAGATGTTGATGTTTATCCATTGTATCTAATGAAGATTAAGAGATTAAAAATTCTTTCTTGGAATGTAAGGGGACTCGGGGATAGCTCTAAATGTAATGTGGTGAGAAATTGTATCAAGGAGTCCCCATGTGATATATGTTGTTTACAAGAGACAAAAATTAATGAAAGTGAGTTAGAATATGCCTACAGAGCACTTCCATCGTTTTTTGATAGGCAGATGACATTTATAAATGCAATAGGCTCATCGGGGGGAGTTCTAATAGCTTGGAAAAGAAATTATGAACTCCTTAATTACTGGTCTACTAAACATACTACTACTGCTTTGTTGAACCAGACCAGCACTGGACAACAGTTCCTAGTTACTGGGGTTTACGGCCCTACCCATACGGCGGGCAAATTGGATTTCATTCAGGAGTTGAGAGTACTGAGTACCCATATTAATAGACCATGGGTGCTTCTAGGTGACTTCAATCTGGTTCGTTGGTACATGGATAGGTCATCGGACCTGAGTTGCTATAATCTCATGTCGGCATTTAATGACCTAATCAGAGACCTCGTGATTATTGATGTTCATATCTCCAATAGAGCATTCACATGGAGTAGCAAGAGGCCTGCACCGACATTTTCCAAAATTGATCGAATTTTCCTCTCCAATCAGTGGCTGCAAGCTTGCCCAAATA
This sequence comes from Carex parvula, assembly GCA_025461045.1. Classification (NCBI taxonomy): domain Eukaryota; kingdom Viridiplantae; phylum Streptophyta; class Magnoliopsida; order Poales; family Cyperaceae; genus Carex; species Carex parvula. The sequence goes on along the minus strand of JAJGRW010001060.1, from coordinate 292,861 downwards.
CAACTTTGAAAGCTCTCGAAATGGTAATTTCTGACCATGTTCCTTTGTTACTTGATTGCAGGGGTGCGCCCAACCACCATACACAAAAGAGGTTTGAGAATTCCTGGCTTCGATATCACCAAGTCAGGGAGGTTGTCCGACAGATGTGGGAGGACTCCTCGGGGCCGAATCAAGCAGGTGACCTCACTTCTGACTTCCTGCGAAGAACAAGCAATATGCACAACAAATTGGCGGATTGGCACAAAACCAACTTTGGACAAGCAGAACAACAACTACAGGAATGCAAGAGATTAATCCTGCAATTTGACATACTGGAAGAAAGAACGGGGCTGCTCCAAGGTCAGTTCAAAATTCGCCAACAATTGCAAACAAGGGCTTATGAATTGGCTAATTTCATTGAAGAACGGTGGAGACAAAGGTCCCGCTGTAACTGGCTGAAGAGTGGGGATAAAAACACCCGGTATTTTCACTCTTATGCCTCGGCCCGAATGAGAAGAAATGCCGTCCATTCAATTACCGTTCAAGGGGTTCAAATCACCAATGGTGATGAACTCAAAAGTGCATTCCTCGACCACATGAAAGGCATTTTAGGCCAACAGAGACCTGTCATTGCGTTTAACCCGGAGACACTTTACCAACCGATTGCGGAGCTCCGACAACTGCAGGCCCCGTTTGGCGAAGAGGAGATATTTCAGGCCGTTACCCAGCTAGCGGCCAACAAAGCCTCGGGACCTGATGGACTAACAAATGAGTTCTTAAAAGAATACTGGCCATTCTTAAAAGGGAGTGTTCTACACTTTTTTCGCTCCTTTTATGACCATCAGCTAGATATGGCAGAAATTAAGAAAGCAAATATAGTGCTCATACCCAAAAAGACAGTACCTGTTTTGGTTAGCGATTATTAGTGTGCTCAATTTGATCCCTAAACTAATTTCTAAGGTCCTAGCTAATCGATTGCGGTCTTGGCTACCGGCATTAACCTCCCCAAATCAAACTGCCTTCGTCAGAGATCGGCATATCGCGGAGACTTTCATTGCTGCGCGAGAAATTTTACAGCATGTCACCATGACAAAAAGATCGGCCATATTTGCCAAAATTGATTTTTCGAAGGCGTTTGATACTATCAATTGGTCTTTCCTGCTAGGGGTCATGCGGGCACGGGGATTCCCGCCTAAATGGATACATTGGATTCAGGTTGTGCTTGAGACTTCTTCTTCCCGTCTGCTCATCAATGGGGAACAAACAGTTTTTTTCCGACACAAACGGGGAGTTCGGCAAGGGGACCCATTGTCTCCTATGCTGTTCATTATAGCAGCCGATGTACTTCAACAAATGGTACAAGGGGCAAATGCCTTGCTACAGACCCCAATTACTGCTAAGTTAACCGATTCCATCATGGCTCTCCAATACGCCGATGATACGGCATTAGTGGCCAATGGTGATCCGACCACAGTCCAAACACTCAAAATGGTTCTCAGGGCCTTTTCTAAGGTCTCTGGACTCGAAATCAATTTCGACAAGAGCTGCTTTGTACCCATTGGTATGGGGCTACAAGAGACCGATTTAACAGAGCAATTATTGGGATGCAAAAGGTCTCAATTCCCGGTGCAATACCTGGGAATGCCTCTCACACTAAGTAAACCAGGGAGACACCTCTTCATCCCTCTCATAGATAAACTAGATAGGCGACTACAAGGATGGAAACGGAAATTGATCTCGAGAGGTGGCCGACTTCAACTTGTCAAATCTGTCCTCTCCTCCATTCCAATCTATTTTATGACGAGTTTTCTCTTACCAAAGTGGGTGATCGATCGCATCGATAAGATCCGACGTCACTTCCTGTGGGGGAAGAATAATTCGGATGTTAATGGCATTTCTTTGCTTAACTGGCCGGCGGTTTGTCAGCCAAAGAGGTGGGGAGGAATGGGGGTCATAGACCTGGGTTTGCAAAATAAGGCGCTGTTACTTCGATGGTGGTGGCGAATATATAACAATTCGGACTCCCTTTGGGCAAAGGTTATCAAAGCGCTGAAATACACAGAGCCTAACTCGAATATACCGACTTTATGGTATGCTACTGGTTCATTTTTCTGGAGACAACTCATCAAACTGTACCCCCTCTTTCAGTGGTGCACGTCATGGGATATAGGTAATGGCGCAAACATCTCATTTTGGTATGACAAATGGGATGCAGTGCCGATACAGATTAGACGAGCGCCGCGACTGCGTCAGTGGGCAATTTCATTGCAGGCAGCACTTCCAATCATCCAAACATTATCGCCGGAACTGGAGGTGCGGGTACGGCTTACTGACAGCCAGGATCGTATATGTTGGAAATGGTCAACACATGGTAATTACACTGCTGGCTCGGTTTATCAGACAATTAAGAGTGGAGGAATGATTAAAGATGCAAATCACAGCTTATGGAGATACAAGATACCCGAATCTGTTAAAATCTTCACCTATTTAATGATTAAGGAAAAAATCCTCACTCATGACATAATGGAGCAGAGAGGGATACATTGTGATTTACGCTGTGCACTGTGCCAAACATGCCCTATCGAAACTGCATCACATTTGCTTTTTCGATGCAACTATGCTAAAAGGGTTTGGGCAAAAATTAATGGAATTGTGGGGTTCCGGGTGCTAGTGCTCAGGGATTCAGTACAGGATACATGGCATAAGTCGCTACAGAGGTGTCAAAGGAAGCTGCTCGATTGGAAGAAGAGAGGTCCTATTCTTCTCACGTGTGTATGTTGGCATATTTGGTGTCAAAGAAATGAGAAGATATTCCGGGGAAAAAACATACCTCCGGAACTGCTGGCTAGAAGAGTAGTTGAGGTTGCAGAACAGTGGTGGAAATATTGCTGAATAGTTGGCCATACATCTTTTAGTTTAGATGTGTTTTTAATCAATAGGGATACTGTAATTTTATTCTTCACTTGGTAGCCTCTATCAAGATTTCAAAAAAAAAAAGAAATACATTTGTCCTGTTGGTTGATTGCCGACCTGACAATGAAGTCATTAGATGGATGACCCAAGTCAAGATGAAACGAATCGGTTAGTGATAAATGATAATACACCTTTTGACTTGAGGTCCCATCATTTGATTCCTCTTACACCTTTTGACTTGAGGTCATCTAAAAGGACAATAATATGTACTCAATTGTGAATTGCGAATGAGGCCTTATGTACCGACATTTTTATTAATATCCAAAGTTAATTACAAATTAATAAATATAGTCAGAATTGCTTGGTTTTTCGAAAAATGTAGTGTAATTCAACATAATTTAGTGTAATTTAATATAGTATAGTATAATTCAACATAATTTCAAGTAATTTAGCGTATTTTAGTATAATATGCTAATTATATATCAAAAGAAGTAATATAACAAATAATTTAAACAAAAAATTCGAATTTTCAGTGTTAGATTTCATTATATTGCTCTTCATAGTGTCTCTTTAAAAAAAAAAAAAAGGAACAAACCGGCCAGAATTTGGCCGGTTTGGATATTTTTCGAAAAACCAAAAAATTATAGATATATTTATTAATTTTTAATTAACTTTGGATATTAATAAAAATGTCGGCATTATGTATCCTTCGTTAATTTTGGAGTTTAGTCTCTGTCTCAGTCTCAGAAAATGATAACTTTCAATTTAATTTCTTCATTTTCTATTTATCGGACACCGATTATATTTTATTGACAGATTGAGATTTCGAGTTAGATTGGAAATGGAATTCAGAGTAGGTACAATGCCCATCGGACCTACTTTGGTTCGATGGGGTTAATCACAATTCACAAATGCATGCGCTCCGCTTTAAAATCCATGTGTGTTTGCTTTAATTTCCGTGTGCACATACCTCAATGTGAATCGGACGGTTTATTGGACCCAAAAGTAAGTCTGATGCCTATCGGACCTACTCCGTTCTCTTGAAATTTATATGTGTGGGTTGGAAATAGAGAAAAACCTGTCAGCATATCCCAGCCTTGTTCATTAATCGTACTAAAAAATGGGGACTTAATTAACACAGTTTCACAAACTGATGTGGTTTGAATAATAATAATATATAATTTAACTATATATTCGCAAATAACTCATCAAGTGCCACGTATTATTGTCAGTCCAACTATAGCAACAAAAGTAGTCAAATGAGGTCCCATCCTTTTGTTGTTTCTTCATTAAATTCTAGATAAGATTTTCAGCAGTGTTATTCTCTGATCAACATGGCTTCCTTCTTCTTCTTTGTCATCCTTTTTTGTTTAAACAATCTCTCTTCAGCAACAGTAGACACACTTCTACCTGGTGAATTTCTCTACCCAAACCAGAGCCTCATGTCAACAAATGGCAGGTTTGAGTTTGGTTTCATCGACTCAGGTAATGGAAATTACTATGTCGGCATTTGGTTAACCATTGATGAAATTGAAACCGGTCAAACCCAACTGTTGCCACTGGTGTTGAACTATATGGCAGATGTTGTATGGACAGCAAATACAGAGAATCCCATTACCAAACTTCAATTCTCCAGACTGAGTATATCTCCAAATGGAACCTTGATCTTGACCCAATCTCAATCCTGTATATGGTCATCAAATAATCTGCAAAACAAACCAAATTCCACCAAGTTAGTTCTCCTCGATACCGGAAATCTTGTTTTGCTAGACCAAACAAAAAATTCAGAAGTGATATGGCAGAGTTTCGACAATCCGACAAATACTTGGTTGCCTGGAGCTTGGCTCGGTTACAGTACCATGAATGGAAAAAATATTGATGTATCTCTTACTTCTTCCAAAACCTCCAGTGACCCCTCACCAGGGGTGTATTCATTTGAAATAGATCATACTGGTGGAACCTGGGGGTTTGTTATAAAGCAAAAACAAAGAAATACACAGTATTTTGGTACTTTTCCCACATTGTTAAATATCCAACAGCACGACAGGTTGGTAACATTTAATGATGCGAATGGAGAACTAAAATACATAAGATTGAATAATTATGGCCATGCATTCATATACCGATCGCATGACGACGGTGGTCATTACTGGTTAACAACCGGTCAGAGTTGTTTGCTCTATTGCGGACCTTTCGGCATGTGTTTTAGCCAAGGTCCGAACTACTGGTGTAAATGCCCACATGGCTTCTATCCTGCTTCTTCTGACTCATCTGCTGGTTGTACAAGAAATTTCTCATTAAGTTGCAAAGGCAGTTCAGTTGGATTGACCGACACATTTACTTTGATGGATAACCTCATTATGTTGCCTGACAACTCTGAATACTTGGGGGCTAAAAGTGAGGAAGAATGTGAAAGTGCATGCCGAAGCAATTGCTCTTGCACAGCTTATGCATCTGGTTCTGGATGCAATATTTGGTACGGAGATCTAATGAATGCAATCATACGCGATGATGGATTGAGTGGCGAATATATACATATCCGCATGGGGTCCTCTGTTGCTTACGCTAAAAGAAATCATATCAAGCATGTGACATTCATAGGAGGTGGGGTTGTGGTCATCCTATTTGTTTGTTTAGTACTTTTGTGGCGGTTTAGAAGAAAACTCAATAATGTTGAGCCAGTGAACGTCGATGACCACAAATTCAAGGCTTACTCGTATAAGGAGATAAAAAGATCAACAAAAAATTTCTCTACCAAACTAGGTCAAGGAGGTTTTGGAATTGTTTTCAAGGGGAAATTATTGGGTTCTACTACTGTGGCTGTGAAAAAGCTCAAAATTGTAGGACAAGAAGAAAAGCAATTTCGAACAGAAGTGCAAACAATAGGAATGATTCACCATGCTAATATTGTGCGCCTCCTAGGGTTTTGCGCTGAAGGCAGTAATAGGCTACTGGTTTATGAATATATGTCAAATGGCTCCTTGGATTCCCACATCTTTTCAGGGAGTTCTTATGTATTAAGTTGGCAAGCTCCATACAAAATCGCACTCGGGACTGCAAAAGGATTAGCCTATTTGCATGAAGAATGTAGAGATTGTATCATCCATTGTGACATTAAACCCGAAAATGTGCTTCTAGATGATGATTTTTCCCCCAAAATTGCCGACTTTGGCTTAGCAAAACTTATCGGCCGAGAACATAGCCGAGTATTGACGACAACAAGAGGTACTGCCGGCTATTTGGCACCAGAATGGATTTCTGGACAAGCAATCACTCAAAAGGCAGATGTCTATAGTTTTGGAATGTTGCTCCTCGAGGTGATATCGGGGAAAAGAAATTCAAAAGGATTCAGAAGCAAAATGTACCCGTACTTTCCTTTTTATGCTGCTGTTAAAATTAATGAAGGTGAGGTTTTATGCTTGCTAGATGAAAGGCTAGGGGGAAATGTGAATGTAGTAGAGCTGATACAGGTATGTAAGGTTGCGTGTTGGTGCATTCAGGATTCGGAAGCAAGCCGACCATCAATGGGAAAAGTTGTACTGATGCTCGAAGGTGTCATAAGTGTTGGCATTCCTGCTATTCCGAGTTCCTTCCTAAATCTCATCGATGCGGAAAATTCATACTCGAGTTATTAAGAACGACGACTAAGCTTTGAAATTAGGATAATTTGCACAAATATTTGCATAATTTATCATTAAATTAATCAGTACTGTGACGGAGCTGTACTGTTAGATTAGTACTTGTAGTGTGTGTGTTCTATCTAATTTTCTATTTCATTATAAGCTTTCTTGTGAACTCTGTTTGTAATCTCCTTTCTTGTAAACTCCTTTTGTGTTCTCTCTTATAATATTATGGTTTTTGTTGCTTAAATTTGTCTCTTGATACTTTTGAAGTTATAGAGGACCTCAAGTCAAAACGGGTAAGAGGAAATGAAGGGCCCCTAACGCGTTTGTTTGGGTGAAAATATAATATAATTTGGATATGAAAATTATATTATTGGAGGAGGATAGTGATATCCGCTTTAATTTTTATTGGAGGAACGTGTAAGAGGATAGTGATCAAACTTATATTGATATCCGCTTTAATTTTTATATTTAGATACAGATTTAAATCTTAACAAATTCAAATATAATTTGGATATGAAACAAAAATGTTACTTAAATTTTATGAAATAGATGAAATTTATCATAAAATAATTTTTTTGTACTAATATCTATAAATAAATATACATATTATCCAAACTAAAATTCATAACAAAAAGTATATTATGAAATGTTCTATGACAAATTACCTTTGGGTAGAGTGGGAAAAGTGGCATGGCGGAGCCGGCTCCGTCACAGAATGTCACGGTTATGGTACGGAACGGCACGGCACGCGTGTCAGTTACGTGCCGTGACCATTCGCGTGCCGTGTTCATCATTTGAAACTTTGGCACGGCACGGCACGTTACGTGAAAGATCTAATCACGTTACGGCACGGCACGTGGTCACGCGAGTCACGTGAATCTTGACTAAACTAACTTAAATTATGATCAAATGGTCACGCGAGTCACGTTTGGTCACAGCACGTTTGAGCACGGCATGCCTCGCGTGGCGTGACCATTCACGTGCTGTGACCACCGCTTGATATTTTGATCACGGCACGGCACGGCACGTGAAAAATTTTCAGTAATGGTCATAGATCATCTCCAAATACTGTACATCAAAGTGGACTAGGGGTGTACATCTCCAAATACTGTACATCACAGTAAACGGTCGGATATGGATCGGATAGTGATCAAATCTTATTCTTTTAATTTTTCGAATACAGATACGGATACGGATCGGATATCAGACGGATACGGATACAAATATAATCCGGATAATTATAAATAAAATACTGATTATATTCTCATAAATAAATAATAACTAAATATAGTATTTTTATTTAGAAATTAAGTTTCATTGATGTACTGTCTCCAAAACAAAAATCATGATACATTGTTTAATATAAAAGAATCATGATATATACATTTGCGTCAATTTTTCAATGAATCATTTTTTGTTGATGTACTGGTGTACTGCCTTCAAGAATCATTATACTATTCATAAAGTAAAGGGATATAACAAACAAAAGAAACAGAAAATGTCCGGAAATCGGATCCTGTTTAGTTACTTTAGTCCCAAAGAGGAACCACAAATAAATAGCAAGCATTTATATACTGGGAAGTTGGGAGTTCTTCTAAGTTGTGAGGTAATTGAGTTGGCCCAGGCCCAGATAATCCAGGTGATCCAGGTAATTAAGTTGCGGATCAATTCAATTCGGATAATCCGATTAAGAAAAAAGTCGGATTCAGATAATTATCAGGAATCCGTAACAGTTTTCATATTCAAAACCGCATCTGTATATCTGTCTGAAAATTATCCGGATCCGAATTCATCAATTTTTCAAATCCGGATGAAATCGGATAATATCCGATCCGTTTACACCTCTACAGTGGACTGTTCAATGCTCAAGGCTGCTGCTTCGTCAATATTTTTTTGTTAGCTGAAATCTCTATAGTAGTTCTTTTGGTTAAAGGAAATGTATTCTAACCATCTGATTTTCTCAATTATTTATGTCAAACTAAATCACTGAATTCCTTTCCTTTGTATCCCATGCAACTGGAGCCAAACAGTGGGTGCAAGCTAACTCATGTACCAGCATTTAAAATTCTAACCAATGGAAAAAAAAAATAGTATTTCAATTGATATCTCCATACTAAAAGTGTACCGGAATGTACCAATAAAAATAAGAAAAAAAATTGTACTTCAATTGATGTCGCCAATGGAAACAAAATATAAACCCAGTGTACCAGAGTTTGCAAAATAATATATTTTGTATGCATAGTTTGCATCTTTGTCTCCATAGTGGGCCAAAAAAAAAAAAAACAGTAAGTGTACTAGAGTAAGCTTAGAATCACCACATGAAGACATTACATCAAATTGATAATAGCACCTACTACTACTAGTACAAGACATTACATCCAAGTCATTAACAATTAACAATTTTTTACAAGCATAGTTTATGTTCATTTTAGAACACTGAACAATTAACAACCACTAAAGTACAAAACAAAACATTCTCAAAGCATGTCATGGCATTTTACAACTCTCCAACAATTTCATATTTTGAGAGCAAGACACTAAACTAAAGTTTTAAAAGCTCCAAAGGTCATCTCAGACATATTTCTTTTCTCTCCTCTTCATTCATACCAGTACCATTTGTGCCACTATTCTTGCCAAAGATCATCACATTCAAGTCTTCCATTACATCTTCATATCCACATGTCTCAATTATTTGATGGTTAAAGCCTCAAATTGGACAAATACATCATAGTTGGTTGTCTTCATTGTTGGCTATACAATAAATTACCTCCGGTTGTCATCATGTCATCCTGTGTTTTAGAGGAACAATCAGACATTCTTATACAAACTTGAGGATTTCAACATAGATGCAAAACTAAAGTTGATTAACCTCATGGCCAGGCCACCCACTGAATTGTGTAATTTGTCTAAAATGTTTACAATTTCAGTTTCAATTACCATTATTGTGCAATTAGACACAAAACTAGCCATAACAAATGAAAACAACTAAATTATTGAGACTAACAGAGAAATTTTCTAATGTTACAAAATCTTGAGATGGAAATACTTGTGTGTAACTTCTAATTATGGGCAGGGATATAGAGGGCCTATTTATACTCGTTTATATTTAATTTGATACGTCAATCAAATACCAAATGAATGTATTAGATTTAGTTTGCTATTAATAGTGGAAAATAAAAAAAAATTAAAACGGCTATTTGATGACACTAAGAGTTTCAAAACTTTATTTTGAAACTCTCAAAACATTTATATCCACTATCTAGATCACTTAATCGAGAATTCAATCTAACATATTATTATTGATTGTTAGTTATCTAACATATTATTGGGCGGTCAAATTAAGCTTTGCTATATCTAGGGCATCAAACGGATCAGATATAGATCAGATAGTGCTAAAACTATATCCGTCTCTATTTTTATTTTTCGGATACAAATACAGATACATGATACAGATACAGATACAGATCGGATATTAAACGGTTATAAATATGAAAAAAATCAGATATTGAACGGATACGAATATGGATATTATTCAGATACATAATTCAGATATTGTAATAAAATTAACTTATATTCAACAAAGTATTTTTCTCAAACAAAAATAATTCATAAATATAATTACAATTTTCTACCCTAAATCTAATAAAACTGATAATATCTAAAAATATCTAGATTTAGAGGAGAATATGTAAAAATATCATGTTATGTACAAATTAAATAACCTAAATTTCTATTTTCTGCTGACGTTTTCATGAAGCTTCTCAAGATTTCCGTAAAAAGAAGTATATTTGTCTTATCTGTTTTTTCAAGAAAAATCGATAAATCATCGAAGTTGAGTCGACCTGGCTCGTCATACAAAGTGCTTTGACTAAATCTGACCATTGGATCTCGCTAGAGTGGAAAAAACGTGCCGTGCCGTGACGTAACTAACACGCCGTGCACGTGATTTTGATCTTGTGCCGTGTCGTGCCGTGACCAAGTTAATTTTTCACGTGCCATGTCGTGCCGTGCCGTGACCAAAATGTCAAGAGGTAGTCACGGTACGTGAATGGTCACGCCACGTGAGTCACGTCGTGCCTAAACGTGCCATAACCATACGTGACTCGTGTGACCATTTAATCATAATTTAAGTTAGTTTATTCAAGATTCACCATTAAATCAATATCTAATAGTCCTAATTACATGTGACTCGCGTGACTATGTGCCGTGCCGTGCTGTGCCAAAGTTTCAAAAGACAAACACGGCACGCGAATGGTCACAGCACGAGACACGCAAGTCACGGCACGTAACTGACACACGTGCCATTCTATGCCGTTCCGTGACGGAGCCGGCTCCTCCGTGTCATCTTTCCCACTCTAGATCCCGCTACCAAAACAACAGCTAGTTGTTCACATCTAATGTCTCCTGTCTTAAGAGAAGATAAGAAAAATAATAAAATAAAACTAATTGGTTGCGGATAGCGGACTGAGGGCTTTATGGATATCCAAAATTTGAAAAATTACGGATACGGATAATTCTGAAATCTGAAAAATTACGGGATATATAATATTTAAATCCGTAAAATTTCAGATACAGATCCGAATCCGGACGGATAATATCCGATCCGTTTGCACCTCTAGCTATATCACATTACTTGAGTTCATTTGATCACGTAAAACTAGGTTTCCAGTATCAAGTACAACAACAAATATACTAACTTGTTCATCTTTTGTTAATTAAATTTGATGACCACATATATATATTTCCAATCAAAATCGAAGTCCCCATCTGTGAACCAAATGCACACACACACATATATATATATATATATATATATATAGGTAGTAATTAATCGGTGTCACATGAGTAGAAATTGAAGAAACCAAACTGAAATTAATCATTTTACTAGACTCAACAATATAATTCACAATTGAAATACATTTGTCCTGTTAGTTGACTGCCGACCTGACAATGATAATACAGGTCAAGATGAAACGAATCGGATAGTGATAAATGATAATACACCTTTTGACTTGAGGTCCCATCATTTGATTCCTCTTACACCTTTTGACTTGAGGTCATCTAATAGGACAATAATATGTACTCAATTGTTGCGAATGAGGCATTATGTATCCTTCGTTAATTTCGGAGTTTAGTCTCTGTCTCAGCATGCAGTGTTATTCTCTGATCAACATGGCTTCCTTCTTCTTCTTTGTTATCCTTTTGTGTTTAAACAATCTCTCTTCAGCAACAGTAGACACACTTCTACCTGGTGAATTTCTCTACCCAAACCAGAGCCTCATTTCAACAAATGGCAGGTTTGAGTTTGGTTTCATCGACTCAGGTAACGGAAATTACTATGTCGGCATTTGGTTAACCATTGATGAAATTGATACTGGTCAAACCCAACTGTTGCCACTGGTGTTGAACTATATGGTGGATGTTGTATGGACAGCAAATACAGAGAATCCCATTACCAAACTTCATTTCTCCAGACTGAGTATATCTCCAAATGGAACCTTGATCTTGACCCAATCTCAATCCTGTATATGGTCATCAAATAATCTGCAAAATAAACCAAATTCCACCAAGTTAGTTCTCCTCGATACCGGAAATCTTGTTTTGCTAGACCAAACAAAAATTCAGAAGTGATATGGCAGAGTTTCGACAATCCGACAGATACTTGGTTGCCTGGAGCTTGGCTCGGTTACAGTACCATAAATGGGAAAAATGTTGATGTATCTCTTACTTCTTCCAAAACCTCTAGTGACCCTCACCAGGGCTGTATTCATTTGATATAGATCATACTGGTGGAACCTGGGGGTTTGTTATAAAGGAAAAACAAAGAAATACACAGTATTTTGGTACTTTTCCCACATTGTTAAATATCCAACAGCACCACAGGTTAGTAAAATTTAATGATGCGAATGGAGAACTAAAATACATAAGATTGAATAGTTATGGTAATGCATTCATATTCCGATCGAATGGCGCCGGTGGTCATTACTGGTTAACAACCGGTCAAAGTTGTTTGCACTATAGGGTTGCTGGCTATTGCGGACCTTACGGCATGTGCTTTAGCCAGGGTCCGAACTACTGGTGTAAATGCCCACATGGCTTCTATCCTGCTTCTTCTAACTCATCTGCTGGTTGTACAAGAAATTTCTCATTAAGTTGCAAAGGCAGTTCAGTTGGATTGACCGACACATTTACTTTGATGGATAACCTCTATATGTTGCCTGACAACTCTGAATACTTGGGGGTTAAAAGTGAGGAAGAATGTGAAAGTGCATGCCGAAGCAATTGCTCTTGCACAGCTTATGCATCTGGTTCTGGATGCAACTTTGGTACGGAGATCTAATGAATGCAATCATACGCGATGATGGATTGAGTGGCGAATATATACATATCCGCATGGGGTCCTCTGTTGCTTACGCTAAAAGAAATCACATCAAGTATGTGACATTCATAGGAGGTGGGGTTGTGGTCATCCTATTTGTTTGTTTAGTACTTTTGTGGGGGTTTAGAAGAAAACTCAATAATGTTGAGCCGGTGAACGTCGATGATCACAAATTCAAGGCTTACTCGTATAAGGAGATAAAAAGATCAACAAAAATTTCTCTACCAAACTAGGTCAAGGAGGTTTGGAATTGTTTTCAAGGGGAAATTATTGGGTTCTACTACTGTGGCTGTGAAAAAGCTCAAAATTGTAGGACAAGAAGAGAAGCAATTCCGAACAGAAGTGCAAACAATAGGAATGATTCACCATGCTAATATTGTGCGCCTCCTAGGGTTTTGGGCTGAAGGCAGTAATAGGCTACTGGTTTATGAATATATGTCGAATGGTTCCTTGGATTCCCACATCTTTTCAGGGAGTTCTCATTTATTAAGTTGGCAAGCTCGATACAAAATCGT